>CM052808.1:80231091-80262814 GCA_028533885.1 Nasua narica | reverse complement strand
TCGAGTTTCTCAGGGTTATAGAGACCACAGGAAAAATAACACATGTTTGACAAGACAAAAGGGGAAGAAGCCTCAGAAGCGGGCTTCCCCTTACTGCCCACTGGGGCACCTAAGCCTGGCAGGGGGAGCCCGTGGGCGGTGGGAGCGGGGAAGTCACAGCCATGCGGGGCCCTTCTGTGTCCCGGCGCCTGCTCTCTGGGACCCCAGCCTGGCGATCAGGAGGACCTCGGGAGAGCGAGCAGCACTCCTGCCCCGTCACCAGGAGCTGCGGGTTTCTGATGGGCCACCAGCCCTGTCTGCCCCCAGCAAGGGTCGGCTGGACGTGGAGGTCACCGGACGCCCCCGTGGGCCAGGCCGGGCACCGTGACGGGGGGTCAGGATGGGTCAAACGTCTCGGGAGTGACCCGAGAACCAGCGCTCGTGCACGGACACCCCGTCAGACCTGCCCTCGGTGCCCCGGGGCCTGCGCGGGGTGGCCGGCAGGAGGGCCGGGTGGCCGGCGTGACCCGCACAGCAGACCCCGCCAGCCGTGCACACGACCGAGGACTGGGCAGCCGCAGAGCCACTCTCGCCGGGCGGACACGGCCCGCGCCGCGGCCCTGCAGGAGAGCCACGAGGCTTCCCGTCTCCCGACACACGGCGAGCAGGGCGCGCGCATCGGGGCCCCGCCACCCCTGGCCTCGCCCTGGCCGCGGCCTCCCACGTCCCTTCCATGAGGTCACGGTTCCAGGTCCCCGCGAGTGCACGGCCGCCCCCGGGGGCTCTGGGCTGGTTATTTCGGGGTGGCTTTCTCTGGGACGGTTTCCCACAGTGTCTTCTCTCTACCGATACTTTCCATCTTCTTACTCAGCTTTTCCACCGACACACACGGTTTTTTCTTTGTCGAAGTATTTTGAACACAGGTAACATGTGACCCTCGGAGCCCGTCACAGACCTGAAAGAGGAACCTACGCGCTGCCGAGAGTCAGACGGCAGGATGTGGCGAGCTGTTACACCGCAGTTTAATTTAATGAGAAAGGTTTTCCCCCTTATATTTAAGTTCTCTCTAAAATGCTCCCGAGGTGGAAACTACTGTTTTTTTCCTAAAACTTATGTGGCAATTTGAGTTTTTGTTTTAACCTGGGTACGTACGCACGACACAGACACGTGCCTATGCCACCTCTGCGCACAGCCGGAATTGAGGGAAGAAAAATCCGTCTTTTCTGACATTTAAAAACACAAACGTACGAAGTACAGGCACAGCTCCTCACCGGCACCGGAGCGTCCGGGGACGGTCACTGGACTGTTCCGACCGCCGCACAAAGGTCTCGGGCTATTTATAAAGAAGCTGTGCAAATTAACTGATCAGGCGGGCTCTCCTTTTTAAAGTGAGGTTTCGGTACTTTCACATAACGAGTCTCTTTTTCATCACCGTTTCGAAAAAAAATGTGTTTAAAACTTCATGTTGCATTGAAATGCCCTCACTTCGTCCTCGGGCTTCGCTCATGGGCCCTTGTTGGACTCTCCTGAGACCGTGGGACCCCGGGGGGTGGAGAGGGTCCAGATCTCATTTCTACCCATTTTCCGTTTAAGCCAAGTTTCCCCACGTTTCTGAACTCTTGGTTTCCGAAAGCAGCTAAGGCTCTCCAAGCAAACGTTCAGGAATGAGCCGCACCGCCTGGCGGCCCCACACATTCAGGGCCCCCGTGCTTCCTACTGTCACCCGTAGTCCCACGACGGATGGAAGGCGGACTTCGTAGTTACGGGTTTTGTAAACAGAGGGTCCACGGGAGGATCGGGCAGGGGAGACAGGGGCCCTCGGGCTCTGGCGGGAGGAGAGTGTGCTCCGCCAGCCCAGGCCGGCACCAGTGCCCGCCCGCCCCCTCCCCCACCCCTCCCCTGCACTCTGTCCCCGTGGGTCCGGCCCGGGCTGGCCTGCGGGGCTGCTCAGCGCGCAGAACCTGGTGCCGGGGCCGAGAGAGGCTGAAGGCAGAGCCCACACTTCCCCTTGGGGGCGCGCTCGTCTCCAAAGCCAACACGCGCCCAGCACCCGCGCCGCGCACACAAACACGGCCTTCTCTTCCGCTTGAGCGAAAAACAACTATTTTGTCAGTCCTTTCTCCAGGACGACCTATTGCATGCCTTAAACAGAATTTTTTTTCAAAAGGAAAAGAAGAGGCAAGCAACCAGAGGATGTACGCGGGGTCCACGCGGCCACCTGTGCAGGATAAGCGCTTCTGAGCGCGACAATGAGCAGCGGCGGGACTGGCCTGCGCGACACGGCGCCGACAGCAGAGCCAGAAGAGCTCCGCGGACACGTGAGCGCAGCAGCCTCCTTCAAGAGTCCCCGCGGCACGGCCCGGCGGTCCCGAGGGCCGCACACATGCGAAGGCTTTCCGACCGCACCCCGGGAGCTCTCAGCCTCGGGGGCAGCCGGCTCGTGGCCGTGGCGACAATGAGGGCGCCGCTCCTCTTAGCGGCTCCCTGACGTCGTCACCCAGCGTCCTCCTTCCGACTCCAAGGGGAGAAGGGACAGCGTGTACGTCCACACGGGACTCTGAATGATGGGGCAGGAGAAGCGTGACCGCGGGATCCCTGGACTAGAAAGGAAGCCCGACACGGAGTGTGTCCCTAAGAACCACAGGACGTCACACGGTCAGAGTGAAAACATAAATAGACTCTGGGAGGAAAAGCAGATCCCAGAAACAGGAGAGCCCATGAGGAAAAGATCCGGCCTGACCTCCTGTTCTCCAGGGGCCCGGCTGGGGGCAACAATCCCGACGATCTGGTGACCTTCTAACTTTCTCAGACCCCGGCTCCCCTGTGTTCACACCACAGCATATAAACGACCAATCAGATTCGTGAACAACGGAAGGCCTGTGACCTTCCTCTAGAAAACCGATGGGAGCCGTGCGCAGCCCGGACACCTGCTGTCGGGGGAGCGCGCGGCGGGAGGGCTGGCGGACGGAGACCTGGGTCCTGCCTCACCCCACCTCCGTGCCGGCTGCAGCCTGAGGGTCTCCTCCGTGCCAAAGCCAGCTCGGCCGTGATCCCTTTCTGCTCCCCGAGTCGGGGAGTCCTCAGTTATTTCAGAGGGAGAAACACGTCCTCCTGCGTAGAGTTCTGGCTGCCAAGCGTCATCAACGGCAGGAACCTCCCCAGCCCCTGCGGGGTGGATACTGAGACTAGTCCTTATTTGAAGACAGGCCCAGAGAGGACAGGAGACAGGTCTGTGACAGAGGGCCGACGCCGTGGCTGGCCTCCCAGCGGCCGCGGCAGCCCTGGGAGTCACCCGGGGCACAGCAACGGGAAGAAGGGGTCTCTGTCCCTGCCCTTTGGGGGGAACCTGCCGGAGTCGTGGGGCCCGTGTGCAGGCTTTGCAGGGGGAAGGCACACGAGAGGCGGGCTCCGAAAGCCTCTCCGTGGTGGTCCGCATGGATGTTGGTCCTATTTTTTAGGAGCCGAGTTTGGGCCCGGGACTAAGGAATCTAGTTCAGCCAAGTTACCTCAGCCACACTGTGTCATGGTTGCTAAGAAAGTTTAATCAGGATGAGTAAGGACCGTACTTTGCTAACAATACTTTTGTGTTGATTTTTTAAAAAGGAGTGATTGCTGGGGCTCCTGGGGGGCTCAGTGGGTTAAGGCCCCTGCCTTCAGCTCAGGTCCTGGGATCGAGCCCCGCATCGGGCTCTCTGCTCGGCGGGGAGCCTGCTTCCTCCTCTCCCTCTGCCTGCCTCTCTGCCTACTTGTGATCTCTCTCTCTCTCTGTCAAATAAGTAAATAAAACATATATATATATATATATATATATATATATATATATATATATATATATATATAAAAGGAAGAAACACAGAAAAGCAGTTAGGTGCTTACTTGGTATTCCTGTGAGGGACAGAAAAATGTATGGTCCTCTCACACAGCGAGCCATCAGAAACATTTTTATTTTTAAAGGAAAGCCAAAATAAGCTTCGTGAAGAGCAGAACAAAACAGGAAGCCCATTCTTTCCCATTCCTATGACTAAAAGATAATTTTAAAAGGTATTTGCTAACTTTCCCAGAAAATACACCTTTAGCTAAAGTTAGTGTTGTAACCCGAGAGCATAATCATCCCGTCAGTCGGAAAACCAGAAATATCCCTGCTCAGGCCGTGTGTGCCGCGCTCGCCCCTCACAACGGGCAGGGATCCCGGGCCAGGGGGCGTGCGGACTCTCCCGCTGGGACGCTGCTCGCAGGGGTGTGAACGGCGGGCGGTCCCAGCCGACCCGGGCGCGGGGTCCGCACGCTGCAGCGCCGACGTCCTCGGGCACGTGAGGCACCACGGCGGAGGGGAGACGTGCGCGAGAACACCACGATTAAACGCCACGATTCGGAAACTAGGAAGCGGAGAAAACGTGTTTCTGTGTCCCTGGCGCAGGTGTGGCCCTGGGCTGTGGGCACCGAGGGAAACTGAGGCCGTCTCCCAGGTGGGCTTTCACTTTCCTGGAAGAGACAAGCGTCTTATGGAGGCCGCCGTCCACACGTCCCCATTCGCAGGCCGGCGCTCTGTCCACGGCCTGGCAGGGACGGCGGGCTGGGGTCCACGCGGCCCCGTGGGGCCCCCCGGGGGACTGAAGGCCTGTCACAACCACGGTAACTCTGAAAATGCAGCGTTGCAACCTCACTGAAGCCCCTGCTTTACTTTTCTGACTTTTTTCAAAGACGCTTTGTGAGGTGGTGGAAAATGAGGCCGTCTCTCAAGTTCCATTAAGAAGTAAGTTCCGCGTTACCTCGGGTGTCCTGGACCCATTTCAGCCTTCACTTATTTTTGTCTTTTTAATCGTAATGAGCCACTGCCACGGGGCCTGCTATTTGTGGAAGGAGGGGACGGGACGGTGGCGTGTGAATGACAACAAGTCACCGTTTTAATAAAACATGACCCTCCCGAGTGCGTGTGGGGCCGGCACTGACGGGCACTACTGTCACACGGGACTGTCAGCCATTAAAACAGAATAATTTCCCTGCCTTCAGTGCCTGCTTCCTTATTTAGCCTGAATACTCCAAATAATGCGAACGCCCGTGTGGAAACTCCAGCCTCCGCGGGGACCGGCCGGCCACGTGACGGGAGCTCCGCGGGCCGCCCCGCACCCCCGCACTGGCCGGGCCTGGGCTCCCGCAGCATCTGGCCCATTTTTTATCTACACCAAACTCATCCACAGTCACTTACGGGGAGCGCTAAACCGCCGGCAAGCATTTTTCCAGGACTTTCTTTGTGTTTTCTAGCAAGAAAATACAGTCCCCCCAAATGATGAAATTTCTATTCACACAGAATTAACAGAATTGAAAAAATAAAAGATGCAAAAGCGCCCCTTAATTAAAAAGTAACAACATTAAGTGGACCGTGCAGGCCGGCCAGGCTGCGGTCTCCACTCACTGTCCGGGGACACGAGTTGGGGCCTCAAGGTAAGAGGTGCTAACGACGCAGGTCCTCCCCTCTCCGGCCAGCGGAGGGCACAGCCATGCTCCTGGGCTGGCGGCGGGAAGGTCTGCGCCACGGTCCGTCAGCTTGGCCCGCCCGTCCGCCGGGCACAGGCCAGGCGTCCGAGACCCCCCGGCCGCTGCCCGGTTTGCCCAGGAGCAGCTGCTCGTGATGGAGCCTCGAGCCCCTGTTCCTGGCTTCGGGGAAGGGAGTTTGAAGTAAATCATCACCTTTCCAGAGGTGGCACCCTGGCACTCTGAGATCATGTAAGAAAGCGGCCGCTCCACGCGGCATCTGTGCCGAGTGAGGGACGGCAGGACGCAGACTCGCGGTCCAGGACCTAGTCCCTCACCATCTCAGCAACGAGCACGGGGGCAGCTGAAGGAACGGCGACCCTTCTCGCCCGCCCCGACCGAGGACCTGGGCGAGACAGGGGAACCCACTGCACTCCTTATTATGTTCTCGGGGCATCTGACTTTGCCATCGTTAAAAGCCGACATTGCCTTCAGAGAGAAGGAGGAGACAAGGGGAAGGTGGTGACTGCCGGTCGGCCTCGGCGTCTGGCCTGCGTTCCGGGCAGCTGCTGGGGGGCCGAGCCCATCCCATGGCAGGGCGAGGACCACCTCCCTCCTGTCCGCCCCCGGCTGTGCACCTGTGCCCGGAGCCGGGCCGGGATGCTGCCGCCCAGGGCACCGGGCACCTCGCCTGTGCACACGAGTGCCCCGTGAGCCACGACTCTTTACCACGGTCTTTGCTCTCTAACCCCCGGAGACGGAGCCCACCCTGAGGATAGAAATCGCACGCCCGAGTACTGAGAAAACTGACCGACAGCAGAAGCTGCTTCTTTATTCTGGAAAGATCTGAAGAGAAGAATCACAGGAGGGAAGTGAGTCCCAGCAACTCCCGTTTGGGAAACAAGAGAGGGGAGGGGGGCAGCCACAGAACGCAGGCCAGCGAGATGGGCCCCCTGGGCTCTAAGACACACTGACCCTGGCGTGGAAAAGCACCCAAGATTGAATTTTTGTATTGATTATCCAATTATTAATCTTTATAGAAGCTATTCCAACACTGCACATAATGAGTAATTCATCATAGAGTACGAGATGCCGTGGAAGCCGCGTTCCCTATAAAGGGCCGTTAGGTTTCCTGTAATTGCCCGTTACTGGAGCCTTCGTTAGCTCCAAATCAAATCAGAAGGGCCGGCATGTATGCGCTCTAATTGACTTTATGTAATAACCGCACGCCCCTGGTGATTACCCAAACGAGCGGTCTGGCTGGCTTACCGGCCCCAAAGCCCCCGTCTCAGCCCGAGGTGGAGGGGCCATTTCCAACGGTACCTGAAGGGACAGGGACAAGTGAGCACCTGAGCACGGGAGGGGAGCACGGGCTCCCCTTCCGGCCTCAGAAGAAAGCCGGAAAATTGCCGGACCATAAGCACGCGGGGCCAGGGCCGCCGGCCGGGGCAGAGCTAGGCCCTCCCAACCCTCGCAGGCGGAACGCAAGCCTGCTCGCGGGTCCCGGACCCCGGGGGCTGCCCTCCGTCGTAGGCGGCGCCTCCCACGAGGAGCGGAGACTCGCAGCAGAGACCGGGACAGATCGCCGTTCAAACTCAGCTCCTGTCCTGCTCCTCCAAGAAGTCCTCCTGAGACAGGGTCTGGGCCCCCAGACTCCAAGTGTGAGCGCTGTAATCCCCTGGGCAACCCCCCGCTGCCCGCGGGAGCGCGGCCCTGTCCTCTTGAATCATTAAACCCTCAGCTCTGTCCGTTGCCCTCGAAGTTTTCGGGGGGTCAGAGAAAGGGCGTGTGCACGGGTCCCAACGGCCCAGGGACGCCAGATGCAGTGAGGAATCCGCAAACACTGGTTGCTTGGCCTCTTCTGAAAGCCGAGTTAATCCTCTGCAGGGGTTTCGAAGACACCAAGCAAGAGGCAGGTAGCAGCCGATCCTGCGGGCTTCCTGGCATTTATGCTCACGCCGGGGACACGTCAGTGCCGTACCCACGGGACAGCCTCCTGTCTGCGGGCTTTCTTCCTTCCCGTCGGGCTACGACCATCCATCTGGAAAACCTCCCATTAACTAGTCAACTAACTTTGAAGAAGCCTTAAAACATGCCCTCCGAGGGGCGCCTGGGCAGCTCTGCCAGTTGAGCGTCGACTCTTGGTCTGGGCTCTGGTCGTGCTCTCAGGGTCCTGGGATTGAGCCCCACGTCGGCTCTGCCCTCTGCAGGGAGTCCGAGATTCTCTCTCTCCACTCCCTTACCCACATGCGTGTGCGTGCACTCTCTCAGATACATACATAAATAAAAACTAAGAAAATGGCCTCAGAAGAAAGCGATACGTGGCGCATAAGCAGTTTAGGAGGGGAGGACTCGGACTGAAGTCAGCTGGCTGCTGAGCCCCCAGCGAAGCCGAGCTCTTCCTTACACGGTGGTGCGGCTACCTGAGGCCGTCCCCCAACACGGAGCGTTCCAGACGCCCCCGACGACGGGAGCGGGGGTCCCGAGCACAGTCCAGGGCTGGGGGCCTGAGGCCAGTCCAGCACCACAAGCTGCCGGAGGCCTGGGGACCCTTCCGGGCACACAGCACGATGAGATGTGCTCAGAAAGCTGAGCTCAGGGAGCCCCAGTCAAGGGGCCGTTGCTGATGGAACAGGGACCCGAGATGCTTGAAGAATCCCCCAAGCGTCTGTAGAGACGCTCCCGGTGCCCGGGGCCGCCCTTGGCAGGGTGAGTGGATACTTCCGGACCCACAGCCCGGCTCCACGCAGCCGGGCACACGGAGGGCCCGGGAGGAAGCCACCCAGAGGGTCGTGCATTTTCCAGCTCCGCTCACCTTCCTGTCATTGAATGAACGCGCTGGGTGCCGCCTGCTGAGCGAGGCTCCTACCCCAGGGCCCCGGCCCTCCCGGGGCAGAGCGGCTCCTCCCGGCGGCTCTCGCTGCCGCCGTGCCCAGCCCCCCGGGGCTCCCCAACACCAGGCTGGACGGCCACTTACGGCGGACGGTGGGCGCCACAGCCACCCGCCCCCGACCCCGCCGCCCACCTGGCCTCGAAAACACAGAAACAGGAAGCAGAGCAGAGGAGGCAGTGGCAGGCCAGGGCAGGGCCGGTTCTGGTAACAGGCTCGCCCGAAAGCCCGGCTCGGAGCCCCCAGGGAGCCCGCCACGCCTCCGGAGAAGCACCTGTCAAAGTGATCAATCGCCCAGTTTCCACGTGCACGTTTCCCTGCCTCGCCGCCCGCTGCGCTATCAGGACAGGAAGCCGCTCTCGGGGTGGAAAGCGGGCGCTGCGTCCCGTGGAAACCACCGTTTCCATCTCCGCGGGGGACAGAACATCAACACCGCGGTTAGCGGGTGACAGAGATAAGCCCCAGCGAGCCGAGGGCGGGCGCGCTCACGCACTTGCAGCGTTTGGACAAAGTTCGGAAGGGCAGTCCGACCTGCGTTTTCCATTCCCTGCGTCCAGAGAAACACCCAAGGAACCGACAGAGCCCGACACACAGGCAGGGTCGGGGCTCTTTTCTGAAATTAAAGTGCGGAAAACACCGTGGGCACCCCGCTTCCCAGCCGCACCTGGGACGTGCTGGCCTGCGCCCGCTCTCCCAGGTGCGGCCCAGACCCTGCCGCTGGGGTCAGAGGAAGCCCGAGGTGACGGGCGGGCCCCCTCCCCCCTCCCCCCCTCCAGTCCACCATCCTTTCTCTGTCCAGCCATCTGCCAAGAGGAAATAACTTTGCTGTGCTGGGAGTCTGGGAATCCCAGAAAACAATCTCAAATCCACAAAAATAACTGAAGTTCACTTCTGCTGTGCCGCTCAGCTCCACTCTGATTTTTATTACAATGTCAACAAGAGTCTAATTTGTGTTAAAGCTTCGGTTCTTGAACCTGAGCGACGTACAGTGATTTACGGCTCGCTGGCAACGGCTACTGTGGAAGAAAAAGGAAAGCGTGTATAAAGGCGATTCTACGCTTGACATCGTGAAGGCGGGAGCGATGCCAAAAGCAGCAACCTGCACGGCTTTCCCGCCCGGCACGGCAGCCACGCCTGGACCAGGGGCACGCTCCCCATCACCAGCCTGGTCTAGGGCCAGCAAGTGAGAGGAAATGTCCTAAAATGCAATTTCTGCAGCGAAACGCTCACAGATGGCAGCCAGGTCATAGGTGGCACCGCCGTCTCATCTGGGGTCCCTTCTGGAAAGCAGGTGCAGCAAAAAGCCCTGAAGGGGGGCCGCTGGGGAGAAAGGCCCTGCCCCCACCAGGGGTCGTGCCTCTGGGCTGCCCAGAGGGTGCGGACGAGGACGGTGGGCCGAGACGCTCCCCGGTGTTGTCACTGTCACCGGGCCGGAGCCCCCAGCGCCGGCTGAGCCGTCTGCACACACAGGACCGCACGCCGGCAAACTGGCGCATCTGATGGGCACAGAGGGCAGGGGGCAGATAAGGCCGTCCCCCAGGACTGTGGGCCCCACCTCGGCTGAGGGCGCCGCTGCCTGCTCTGTGAGGCCAGACGGGGCTCCAGGCGCCGGCAGAGCTCCCACGACCGCGGCACCTGCCCCGTCCCTCCTGCCGCAGGCTCGGGCCGGAGCCAGACCTCGGGCGGGTCGCAGGCGGGTTTCTGGATGTTGCCGAGTCCTCCAGGCCCACTTCCTGCCCTATCTACAGTAACAGCAGCTGTAGGGGCCGATAGGGCCGTGTCCCGGAGAAGCCTGCACCCTTGGGTGGGAGAGAGGACGGCCAGGGGGCTGATAAGGCCGCCCCCAGGCCCCCCGGCCCGATGACCACATCCTGTGCTGTCCGCCCGCCTCAGAACAAAGGAAAGCCGGCCGCGGGCCCTGGGAGTGATAGGGGCGCTCGGGTGGGGGGTGGTCTGGCCCATTGTGCAGAGTATCAGGCTCTGATTAGCTGGGGTCCCCTGGGCCCGATACGGGCGGATGTTTCAGAAGGGAATAGACCTTCTTTGTTCTTTACTGTGTGTGAGTGTCCACATTGCAATCTGGAAGGAAGGACCCTGCTTTAAAATTCAAGCTGAAAATCAAGGTAAAGGGACTCACAGCTCCACGCGCCCCACCGAGAACCCACGCCGCCGATGGCCGGAAAATGCGGCCCCCATGGCGTGTGGCCGCAGGCGGGGAAGCTCCCGCTGTGCCGCCCGTGTCTCCCACGCAGTCCTTAATCCGGTGAACCGGGGATAAGGCAGAAGCACACGTGTTTTCATCCCTAAGAGAGACTCCAGGCGGCATCGTGTTCGTGCCACAGAAACGCAGAACTGGGATTTTCTCCTCACGCTCCTCAGAGAAGGAGTCCGAGGACCGCACACGTTCCAGGGGAACACCCGCCCCCCCAGACGTTCCCACGCCTGCCCCCGAGGTCCGGCTTCTGGGGACAATCGCACGGAGACGGAGCCGGAGGACGCGCGGTCTGGGCCTGCCTACTCGCACGTCGCCTCGGTTTTCCAGGCTGCAGCAGCCCTGGTGCGGCGTGGTCGGCGCCTCGGGCCTCCTCCCGGCCGAGGGACGTCCCCGCGCGTGCTTGAGGCGCGTCCCTCCATCTGTGGCCCGGGTGCTGGGGCCCGGGCTGTCTCCAGTGTCGGCGAGGACGTCCGCGTGCGGGCCTCCGTGTGGACGCAGCCGTGGACTTCTCGTGGGGGCTCACCTGGGGCCGAACGGGGGCCCCTGGGATGCAGCTGCGGCCTCCGAAGACCCGCCCACGCGGCCGGGGCACCAGGTCTCCGCCCGCAACGGTGGGGGCTCCGGCTGGTCCCCGTCGGCTCCCCGGAGGGCTCCGGCCCCTCTTACCGACGGCGGTCCCCCCGGCGGCGAGGAGCTGAGCTCGGCGCTGCCGTCACGGCCGCCTCGCCTGATGACTGACCGCGGGAGTCTGTTTCCGCGCATTTACTCACCGTTCATACGACTCCTTTGGGGAAACGTTTGCTTACGTCTTAAAGCCCAGTTGTTGACGAGGCTCTCTTCTTATTATTGAGATAAAAGTCTTTGTATCCTGTGGATATAAGCCCTTAATGAGAAATGTGTTTGCAAATACGTTCTTTTAGTATGGCTCTTTGTCTTCTCATTTTCTTAACAGTTCTTCTGAGGCAGAAAAAAAACGTGAATTTTGATGGGGTCTCATTTACCAGTTTTTTACTATTGGACTATGTTTTTGGCATCATATCTAAAAAAATCTTTGCCTAATCTAAGGTCTGGAAAATTTTTCTCATATGCTATCTCCTAAATTTTTTATTGTTTTCGCTTGTACATTTAATTCTATGATCAGTTTTGGGATTTTTCTGTACAGTGTGGGGTTAAAGGGCAAGTTCATTCTTTTGCATGTGGACATCAATTGTCGTGTCACCTTTTGTTAAAAGGATATTTTTTGCTCCAGTTAAAAGGCATTTTTGTTAAAAATCAATTTATCACAGGGGCGCCTGGGGGGCTCAGTGGGTTAAAGCCTCTGCTTTCGGCTCAGGTCATGATCTCAGGGTCCTGGGATGGAGCCCCGCAACGGGCTCCCTGAGAGCCTGCTTCTCCCTCTGCCCACCCCCCTCATGAATAAATAAAATCTTTGTTAAAAATTCTATTTCAGCTTAATTAATATTAACTTGTTTCTAAGAACATACGGAAGTTTTGCTTTACTACGGCTTCCTTCCTTACCCTTTCTTTTCTGCTGTTACTGCCACACCAACAACATCCTGATGTAAACCCATGAGAACAGTTTTGTAATTTTTGTCTTATATATTTCCTTTTAAATGAGTAGGAGAAAAAAAAGAGTTTAAAAATATGTATTCTGTCTTTATCTACATCATTCCTTTTATCGGTGCTTTTTATTTCTTTGTGTGGATCTGAGTTGCCAACAGCCGAGAGGATTCCTTTTAATACCGCTTGTAGGTCAGGTCTGCTGGCAACAAAGTCTCTGAGCCAGCAATGGCTTTATTTCTTCCTCTTTTTAAAAGCCAGTTTTGCTAGATATGGGTTTCTTGATCAACAGTCTTTTTCTATCTTTCCACAGTCTTTTTCTTTGTGGCCTCTGTGATTGCTAATGAGAAGTCAGCTCTTAATCTTACTGAGGATTCCATTTACCTGACGACTTCTTTTTCTCTTGCTGCTTTCAGAATTGTCCCTTTTTCTTTGAATTTCAACCGTATGTTGACATATATAGGTGTGAATCTCCGGATTTATTCTACTTGGAATTTGTTGATTTTTTGGATACATACAATTTTTTTAAAATCAAATTTGGGAAGATTTTAGCTATTATTTTTTCAGATATGTTTCCTATCCCTTTTTTTCTCTCCTCTCTTTCTGCCAAAACGCCTGTGTTTGTATGTTTTATGGTGTCCCACATGTTCAGTTTTCTTTATTCTTTTCCCTTTCTATTCCTCAGACTGGATAAACCATAGACATTTCTTCAAGTTTGTGGATTCTTTTCCCTGCCAATTCCCATCTGCTATTCACCCCATAACGAATACTTCCCTTCAGTTACTATATTTTGCAAGGCTAGAATGTCTATTTGGCACTTTTAAGAACTTTTAATCTCATTATCAATATTCTCTACTTGGTGAGACATTGCTGTCCTACTTTCCTTTAATTCTTTAAACATACTTCCCTTCGGTTCTTTGAACGTATCTACAGCAGCTGATTGAAAGGCAGTACCGCCGAGTCCAACACCCGAGTCCTTGCAGGGACACGCGGTCTGCGCCTGTGGGATGTTTCTTCCCCTTCCGTATGGGACATGTTTTCACGTTTCGTTGCATGTTTCATAATTTTTTAGTTGAAAACTAGACATTATAGACAACACATCCTTTGGAATTAGACTCCTCTCCCCAGTAGGGTTTGCTGTTATTGTTGGGCTCTTTTTTTTCCTCCCTCGATGCTGGAGGTTTGATGAGTGACTTTTCTGGATTCATCCTGTACGGGGTCCTGTGTTCTCTGCAGTGCGTAGCCACTAAGTCCTCTATTCCTCTTTGAAAAATCCTTGTTTTTATTTTTCGGTCCGGCTTCCCAAGGTCTCCCTCAGGCTAGCAGGGCTAGTGGTCCAGTCGGTTATGTCAGGAGGTTTCTTGAAGCGCCCCAAGTCTCCACCTTCTGTCAATGAGATCGAGTTGCAGACAAGCCACGGTCAGCCTTAGTGTCCACTTCTGTTCTTGTACGGGTCTCTAGGCCAGCCAGAGGTGACGGGCCCGGGCCTTTCTTTCCCCAGGTCTTTCCTGAGCACGTGCATATGCACACGCAGTCTCCCGATCCCCAGGAATATGCTGGGGCTTTTTCAAACCCCCTGCAGGCCTCAAGTATGGCGGGGCTCCTGTTTGCCCGGCTGAGATCACAGCCCTGGCGGCTCCCGCAAGCATGAGCCCAGACATCTGTTGTTTTTGGTCATGGCCTCGGAAGACGACTTTTCCAGGGAGCGTCACCGTCAGTCAGAATACTGTTCACACGCTGGGCAGGGGTTTTTAACAGAGTCCCAAAGAGGCCAGTCCCCTTGACTGTCAGTGAAGCCGCTGGCTTTCCACGGCTACGCTCCGAGGAGCTGGGGAAAGGGGATGGGAGTAGGCCCCACTGAAAGCACCGCAGATCCCACTCTTTTTAGCAAGGTCCAGTTTTTCTTGAATAAATGCTTTTCAGTTTATTCTGCCTCTTTGGTGAATTTCCAGATTATGAAATGATTGATTTGATATTTTTGTTGATTGATTTAGTATTTTTGTTCCTTTTTTTGGGGCGTGCTGACTCACTGAGGTCCTCCCTTCTACACTTTGGAAGTCCTGCCTGTCTTCCTGTCCTTCTTAAGCTATCCAAAAGTGCCTCAGGCTCTCGGACCAAGAAGAAAATACACTACAGTCCTCTTCGGCTCGCGAGGCCAACTCACACTTGAAAGTCAGACTTTGAAGCAGGAATCTTTGCGTATCACGTCTCCAGAAGAGGAGTAAGTCCTCGATAATAGAGCCAGACCTTGGGAGAGCAGAGAGACGGTTCTGGTCAGAGCCGGCAGAGCCCCACGGTGCACCGTGAGCACGTCAGCTACCGTCAGTCTGTGAGCCCCGTCTCCTCTGCCTGTGGGGTTAACACCGGCAGCTCTGGCCGCAGGACTGTTCCAAGGTGGACAATGTAAATTGAGATGATATATGTAAAAAGTCACTTTGAAAAGTAGCAAGGGCCACCCGTCCCATAGTCCCTGGGGTTGGCGGTCCTGTCTGTCAACAAGGACATGTCATGCCCGATCGGATATGGCCCTGTCAACTCTGATGGGAAGACAGTTACTACGAGTCCACGTCTCCACGTGCTTCTCCGCCTGGACTGGGCCGACATCTGTGAGCCAACGACTCGGGGCTCCTCGGGGACCCATACGTAAGAACACATTTCTGGACCAGGAAGATCACTTAGAAGGGTGCAGGACTTGCCGGCGCTCCTCCTGGAGCCGCGGGGGCAGCAGAGCCAAGTGCTCGACTCACAGGCCCGGCCGCTCTTGCGACAGCAGTTGTCGACGGATGCCGGCCGCGGCCCCTGCTCTCCCCACAGACGTGCCTAGCCCGGACGGCCTTGCACCCGCTGGGCTTTCTGGACGTGCCCGGCATGCTTTCGAATACCTGGCCTTACGGCTCCGCGCGGCTCGCCGGCTCACGGGTCTGAAGGCGTCTTTCTCGAGTGCGAAAGCCCGCGAGCGTCAGAGAAAGAAAAGAGCCTAGGCCAGCGTCGCACAACTTCATCCGCGTGAGGAGAGCCGTTCGGCGAACCTTCGGAGAAGGGCTCACCTCTTCACAGAAAAAACCCGCATCCCAGTCACGGAACGCTCGTGCACGGACACCCGGGGCTGCGCGGAGCTGGCCGGCGACGCAGGGCAGACGCCCGCCAGCGCGACCCCCGGCACAGACGCGCTCAGGTCGGGCGCCGGCTCCCGGGCCCTCGGTGCTCCCGCCGTGGCGAACGGCCTCCAGCACTGGCCGGATCTAAGGGCGCGGGTGCTCCGGCCCCGTGGAAGTTTCCGGCTCTCTCTCCCTGTGCTGTCCTTCCACCGCCTCTTTCTCTCCAGTGAGTAGTCAAAGGGAAATGAGCTGATGTCCATGACGGGGGCGGGGACAGAAGGCGAGGACCTCTGAGAGCATCAGGACTCGTTCCCCTCCAAGGACACGGAAAATTCCCGGCCGCAGGGTTAGAAAGAGTTGCAGACTCTTTGTTGAGTTGTATGTAACTCAAAGCATTTCATGCTTGTGCTTAACATCTACACGAGGCCAGAATGGAGACGAGTGCCCACAATCTCTCAGACCCTGAAGCTCCGATGTCCCGGGAGAGGAAGGGCCCTCCTCCCGCTCGCCCTGCTGCCCATCGGGGGGGACGGCCCAGCCCCACAGGTTCCGCTGGGAGTGGCGCCGGCGTGCGTGCGCTCTCTTTACAGAGGGCCTGACCCAGCAGCCCCGAGAGCCACGGCTACCTCTCCCTTCTTCCTTCACGGAAGGCCAGCCTCCTGAGCGCGCGCGGCCTTCCTGGCCTTGCGGAGGGAGGCACGGGCCTCCCGCAGGGTCTCCAGAGAAGCGCCCACAGAGCCCGCGGCTGACCGCGCCCACAGCGGTCCGTCCCAGGGACGTGCGCTGGGATTTCCACGGCTGGACACCGTCAAGCAGACTCGCGGGTGCGTTAAGGACGCACCCTGATGAATCCCTCGCGTTCACCCAGCCGTCCTACAGTAGCGATAGTAACGACTGCACACGTCTGATCGCCGGGATGCAGACTCTCCATCACCGTGAGGAACGGGAAAGGCCCCAGCCCTGGGCGCCAGGCCAGCTCAGTAAAACTTTCCATGAGGAGAGATTGTGTTCCCTCCTCGAGCAGGGACGAGGGGGAGCCGAGCGGGGGGGCTCACAGCCCAGACTCCTGGTCCACCTGCTTGTTGTTTTAACGACATGGAGACTTCTGGAAACCCGAGCGCTCCTGGCAGGGGCTGAAAGGGCCGATTGTGGTGCGGGTGGCTGGGCGGTCGGGGTGACCGCGGGCTAGAGCACAGACGCGCCCAGGCCTGGCGAGCGAGCGTGTCCCCGTGAAGCTCGGGGGGGGGGGGGCTCTGTTCCAGGAACACGGCTCCTCCGTGCCCGTGGGTCCCCTCACGTGAAGTCTGGACGCAGCCCGCACGCTTCAGACGTGTCGAGAGGACCTTCCCGGCAAACGCCACGCACGAGACCCCGCCCTGGGACACGGACGCAAGGCCGTGTGTGCACATCGGCGAACGCCAGCTCGGCCTGCCACGGCAAGAGCAGCGTGGTTCGGGCTGTCCCCGGCCCCGCACAGACATCGCGGCAGAGGAGCCGCTCACGTACAGCTCTTACGGCCTGGTTTAAAGATCACCACTTAAAATAACATGAGTCCCATAAAACAACTCTCTTAAAAACGTACCCCCGTGGTTCTGCCGTGATTGAGAAGTCTGAATTGAGAACTTAAGTCTCGTGAATGTCGCCGGACCAAAGAATAAATTACAGCTCGTTTATTTATGGGCCGAGTGCTTTTGAGACAAAACCTGAGAGCAGACTCAACCGAGAAACAGAGAAATGCTGAGAAAAAGCGAGGATTCCTTTCCAGGCAGGTTGTCTTACGCTTCCGCTCTTAAAAGCAAGAGAAGTTCGGAAGGTGATTCCTTCCGTGTCGGGAGGGCCGCCGGTGTGGGCCCCGCTGCTGACGACACCTCACGCGCCCCCCACACCCCGCTCGTGGCCGCCACACAGAACACCCCGTTCTCGCCTTCTCGCCCTACGTTCCTGGAAAACAGAGCGCCAGTGTGGAAGCCGAACCGCCCCTCCCGACTCCTGGACGGTGGTTCCGACGGAGCCATGCCTGCGGTCAGGCAAGCGACGGGCTCCCAAAAATGCCGCGGCCGTGCAGGCTAAGGCAGGGGGAGCGCCTCTGTGCTCCCCGGCATCCAGCATCTCACCACGGGGCCGGCCTGCCACCGACCGGGCCCTGCGTCCCTCCCTGGGGTGGCTGGAGAGCCGTGTGCAAATCCCAGCGTGCAGCCCATCCCCCGGGGACCCAGGGAGAGAAGGCCTCACTGCCACCAGGTCGTCATGGGGCCCCCGGTCCTGCTGCCCCATCACTGGTCTTTCTGGGACGTGGGCGCTGGCTCCCGACACGAAGCTGCCCCCGCCTCCCGCCCCTGCCGGCCACGCCGCGGGAGGAAAGGCCACTTCGCGTCCGTGGTGTCTCACGTTCTAACTTAGGTTTTTGCGGCTGTTTCCATTTCCAGGCTGCAAATTCAGACCTGAGACACAGAGAGAAGACCCATGCCCTACAGCAGGTCCCAACGCCCCCGTCCTATGCCGCCGTCCCATGCCACCGCCGCCACCGCCGCCACCACGGCACCCGCGACACGGCCTCGCACGCCGGGACACCCTCCGAGCCCCCGACCACAAGGGAGCAGGGCGGGTGAAGAGGGTGGACGAGGCTGAGACGGGGAGCAGTGGGAGAAGCTACGACTCCAGCGGGGACGCGTGCCCGCTCCAGAGGCCCCTGTGGGGGCGGGGGGCACGAGCACCCCGATGGCTCAGGTCCACACTCCGGGGCCCAGGCCACACTGGCGTCACCGCTCGGCCAGAGGCGGGCTCCTAGGTCCCAGGGCACCAAGGTCAGCGGACAGTCCCCTGGCCTCGCACGAGCACTCGGTGCTTCCTCCCTGCTCCCCGTGCCCGGGGTGATCCTGCCCGGGACCCGGAGTCCCCAGCCGGCAGACGCAGCTAGGAACGCCCCAGCCGTTCTCGGGCCGGCGGACGTGTGTGTTCTAGCGGCCGGGACAGAAGTCCCAGTGCCCGCCACTCTCTGCGGTCCTCTTCCGGGCGCGGCCATGCAGGCTCCGGGCCTGAGAGCCGTCCCGCAGGGAAGCCCGAGCCAGGGGAGGTTGTGTGTGCCCCCCTCCCCGCGGCCTCCCTCAGCCTCAGGAAAGGCCGCTCGTGGGGGCACGCTGGCCGTGTGCGCCCACACCAGCTCTGGAGGGGCCCACGGGGGACACAGGACGGCCACTCCCGTGAGGGGTCCACGGCCAGCACGTGCTCCCGGTTTCACCGAGGACCCTGGAGCAGCACGCGAGGGTGCACGTGCACGACAACGTGGGCACACGCGCGCCTTCTCTGGGGCGTCCTGCTGCGCTTGCCCCGACCGCGGCCCGTGTTCTGACCAAGATGTAAAAATAACGAGTAGAGCAGCGCCCGGGGGGCTCAGTCGTCAAGCGTCTGCCTTCGGCTCAGGTCATGATCCCGGGTTCTGGGATCGAGCCCCGCATCGGGCTCCCTGCTGGTCAGAAAGCCTGCTTCTCCCTCTCCCACTCCCCCTACTTGTGTGCCCTTTCTCACTGTCTCTCTGTCAAATAAATAAAGTCTTAAAAAAATAAATAACAAATAAGAACAATAAGTATCTCGTAAATGTTCTCATCAGCTAAAACTAATAAGCTTTCTTTATACCTAGCCTGGGGTTACAGGGCCTTCTTGGAAATAGGGGCCCATAATTCCAACCCCACATAGAGGCAGAGAGCCTACCGCACGCTGGGCCGGACGTGGAACCTCAGCTTGGGGTGCCAGGACCGCAAGGCTGGCGGCTGGCCCCCTGCCGGCGAGGGTCCACGCTGTGGCGTGTGCAGCCGGCGGCCCCATGGCACCGAACGGTCTGCAGGGGGACCGTCCCACAGAGGTTTGCCCTCCTGAACATTCCTTGCCCACACAGGGGAGCTCCGGTCCGGGGGCCCAGAGACTTGCCAGGGCCACAGAACCTTCGACGGCGGATCCAGCAGCTGTGGCGCCCCCAGGGGAGGGCACCCCCATCACACGTGCGGTCTCCCCACCCTCGCAAGGCTGCCTCCTAGCACACTCGGGGTGGCAAGACAGACAAGGAGGCCTGTCCGGTCGGTCACCTGAGCTCGCCTGAAAACACCGGAGGCCGGGACCTGGACAGGAGCCGTGCGCACGGGCCTCGGGCCCTGGCGGCTGCTCGCGGGGCCACCCCTCAACCCCCCGGGGCAAAGCCGAGCTTGTGGGGGAGCCAGGCAGGCAGCAAGGCCGCCGTGGGCCTCCCGTACCTCAGGGGACGGAATCCAGGACGGGCGCTGAAGCTGCTGAGTTCGGGGGTGACCCTGAAGGCCCGTTGGGGCTGGCGCCTCGGGGAGGGAGGGAGGGAACCCCCAGCGCAGCCTCCGAGGACAGGTCCACGCTCGGGCTGGCCGTCCATGGAGCACATCTACCTGGGTGCTGGCAGCCCGGAGTCAGGGACAGAGACGTGGTGGCCGGGAAGTCTCCCGGGTGCCCTGGCCACGCCGACGTGCAGCCTGGGGGGCCGGGGCCGCACGCAATGCCCCTCAGGAGCGAACGCTCTTCAAGAAACACCCCTCGCGCGCCCACGGGTCCAGGGAGCACGGCGGGAGCACGACATTCACGGAGACAGCTGGGGTGGGAGAAAATAGCTAGAGGGGGCTGCAAGGCCCTGACCCCGGAGACAGGGGAGGCCGTGGCAGTGGGTCGGGGAGGCTGGGGGCCATGTGCCCAGCGCTGTCCCGAACTCACCCCCGACCTGAGTCGGGCAGCAGGGAGCTGGGCATCCGGCCCTGGAAAGGCTCGCACTGAGAAGACGGAAGCACCGACAACAGCGGACTCGGCACCTGCACGCGCCCTCCACGTGGGGCCGTGACGACGCGGACTGCACTGACCGTCTGGGGCAGCCCTCGGGCCCTCTGGCCACAGGACTGACCCGCGAGCAGTCGGGACCAGCGCACGAGGGGGCCGGCCGCCTCCACGCAATTCAGGTGGCATCTCGGCCCCAAGGAGCGTGACCCTGCGGGGCTGACAAGCCCGGGACAATGCGGGGTCACCCGCCAAGCTGGGGCCAGTGCGCAGAGAGCACGTCCTCTGGGACCCCAGACTGCGCCCCGCGGGTGCAGCTTCGCCAACGGGATTCAAGTCCCGGTTCAGGGCCCCCGGTGCCTACTCTCTTCCCCACGGCGTCTGACGGGCATCACAGTGCCACACGGGGGGAAAGGCTAACCCTTCCCCACTGTTCGCGAATCGTCACGATGCCCAGAAACAGGAAGCTGGACCTGGAGCCCCCGTGCCAGGATGGCGACTGGAAGCAACCATCATGGCTTGTGTGAGGCCACGTGGTGCAGCTCTGGTCCCGCGGGGACCCCGGCCAGGGGCTCGCGGGGACCCCGGCCATGGCGATGGAGCAGAGCCGCGCGGCAGGTGGCGACACGGCCCAGGGCCGCAGGACACGCCATGTACGTGGACGCACACGCCGGGCGCACACCCCTCATCACGCTCGCGGACACGGCGCCAGCGGCGTGTGCATCTAAGGCCCGGGCACTTACCGTCGTCCAGGTACAGCTGGTCCAGGTCCTGAGGCTCTCGCTTGACCGTTACGGGAATGGGGGCCAGACTACGACTACCGTCCTCGCGCAGCTCGGGCAGCGGCAGAGGCCGGGGGGCTGCGGACTCGCTCCTCGGAGCCTTCGGCAGTGGGTGCTGCTGGTGGCCCATCGCGGGTGCATGGGTGGGGCTGCGGGACTGCAAACAGGTCGGCTCTTGGGTACCGGACGGTGGTGAGGAGGAGGGGCTGCCGGGACAGAGAGCTGGCCAGCGGCCCGGGGGACGGCTGCCGCTGAGCTGGGACTCACCTGTGGTCGCAGTGGGGCGGGGGGCGGCGGCTGGGGGGGCCCGGGGTGCACGCCCACGGGCCTCGGCGTCTCCTGAACGGCGAGGACCCCTCCGGCCGGCCGCTGAAGTCCGAGGTGACCGTGGCCCGGGCTGACCATGCCCTTGCTGAAGGCGGCGGCGGAGAGATCCTGGAGCTTCGGGCTGGCGCTGGGGGGCGGTGACACCATGGTGCTCGTCTGGGGACAGGGCGGGAAGCCGGCCACCAGACAGGAGCCCGGGTCCGGCGGTGGCACGGCCAGCGGCTGGCTGTAGCAGGGCTTGTGGAGCGGGCTCAGGCCCCGGCTCAGCGGGCCGCAGGTCAGGGTGGGCTCGTGATCGTCGCTGGGCTCGGTCTTGATGGCGGGAGCTGCGGGAAGCAGAGAGCTGAGTAAACACAGGCGGCGCGATGGACGGGGCGGGCTGCGGCTGGGGCGCCCTCGGAAAACAAACAGCGTCTTGACCGAGTCCCCGTCTCCGCCTGCTTCTCCCACCCAATTAAGAGGAGGGCGTGAGTCACCGTCTCCAGGAAGCCGCAGCTGGTTCTAATAGCGCGAACACTGTTGTCCTTGGAGCCCCCCCAGCACTAATGTGCTATAAAAACCCCTTTGCAAACTCCAGTAGAAGCTCCGGACCCAGGGGCCCGCGGATTTGTAGGAATCAAAGCAAAAATTTTAACTTGGATGTATGACCGCGTTCCTCCCGCTACTGAGGCCCTGAGAAACGTCTGCACGTTTGATCGGGAGCACGGGCTGGGATGGCGCGGAGTGCCCGTAAGCCCAGGAGAAACTCTGCACGGCGAGTGCGGTGCGGGGAAAACGTGCCCCCCGGGCCCCACGTCCCGGCGACAGGCCGCCCCGGCCACCCACCCCCCACCCCGCACAGCTCCGGATGTCCTCCTGTCCCGCCCTCGCCAGGAATCGGGGCTGCAAGGCCGCCAGCCGTGGGGGGCGTCCGACTGTGCCGCACCTCCCACTCCGGAGGGAGCCCCGGGCATCGTGGGCGGGCATGTTCGCAGGGCCCGCGGTCTCCCCGAGCATCTCCTCCTGACCCTGCACACTCTCTGGGCCCAGTCTGTTCGCCATGGCACCCAGCACACGGAGCCCCCACACCAGGTGCCCGTGCTGCGGGTTTCGTGGGTCCCGGGCTGTCCCCACCTCTCCCTGGGTCACGGACGGATGCACGGCGGCCTGGGGGCCTCGTACGGAGGGCCCCAGCCTTCACCTGAAATAGAGCAAAGCACGGCTATGTCGTGAGCGCCGGGGCAACCGCGAACAAGGACGGGGCTCCTCCCACACGAGCGTGTGTGTGGCACTGACACCTCCTCACGTCCCGCTGGAGGCTGGCGCCCGAGCTTCGTGACCTGCAAGCTCGCGGGTGTCTAACTGCCCCAGTCCCAGCACCCAGCTCCTGAGTCTCTCCACGGCATCGCTCTCCTTCGGGGGCAGGTGAGCCCCACAGGGAGCAGCAGAGCGAGGGAGGTCTTCACGTCGGGCCCCTCGGGGCCCGGGGCTGCTCAGAGTCCCTGCCGCTTCCCTGCCGCATCCGCTCATTGCCAGGAAGGGCCGGCGCACCACTCTAGCGCCTCTTCGCCAGGAAAAGGGTTCCTTTCTCTTTCCCGGGGCTGGGGGTCCGGGCTCTGGCTGAGGGCGAGTCCCAGCAGAGGGGGTCCAGAGAAAAGCCCCGCTGGATGTAGAAGGGACCTGAGACGAGCTGCCTGTGCCCTGGCTGGCGTTTCGTCACCGTGCGTCCATCGTGCGTGCCCTGGGCCAGCTGACACAGGTCGCCGGGGGAAGTCAGGGCCTCTGAGGACCCTCGAGCATGTCCAAGAGAGCCTGTCTCGCTCCTCATGGAGGCTGCAGGGACCCCGAGCCCCAGCGGACGGGGGCAGCTGGCTTGGGGCAGGAGGCACCGGGGACCTCAGAGACTCCCAGGCTGAGCCCCACCTGGGCTGCAGCGTGTCCCTGGGCTGTCCCAACCTATGTCAGGTCACTCTTTAGGAAGCCCCCATGTCCCCAGGGACTCTCTGCCCACTTCTGGTCCCCCAGCAGCAACCATTACTGACGTTCGTGCCGTCGAGCCCCCCACGCCCCTCCGGGCTGTGTGGCCCCCTCGGAGAGGCTCTGCCGGGCAGCACAGCCTGATGAGCCCCCGTTCCCCAAGCTCCGCATGCTTCAGACCAGGGGGCACAGAGTTGAACCCAGGCTGCGGCACGGAGGGCCACGGAGGGCCATGGAAGACCTGCGCGTCTCAGAGAGCGGCGGCCGCACGGCTGCGGGATGTATCACCCAGCGGGGGGACCGTCCCCCATTTGCAGCACGTTAACCATCCAGAAACAGCAGAGGGGACCCAGTCAGCCGCTGAGAGGCAGACGGGCCTTCACCTTCTGATGGAGCCCCAAGGACCCCGGCCCCCACGGATCCCCTCGTTCACGAGATGCCAGGGCGAACGGAATGGTGAAGGCTAACTTCTAAATGAGTTTGCTAATTCTCAGAGTTTGTGATCTCAGAAATAGACGCGCACGTCTGCAGATTGAACTGAACCCTTCTGGGATTCGACCTTCGCCGCGCTGATTTCCAGCCAGGCCCAGGGGCCAATTCGTGTCTCTCGTACGGTGTCCCTGAGCTCCTAACACACGCCCTCCCGCGTGTGCGGCACGCTCAGCCGGGAAACGGCCGCACGCGGGACTCACCAGCCGTGGAGGGGTGGTGTGCCGAGTGAGCGGCCGGACCAGCGGTCTCAGCAGGCTGGTCGGAGGCCGCCCGTCCTCGGTGGCAGCAGCAAGCTGGCATTGGCGCCCTTGGGCGAGGCCTGAGGCGTCTGTCGTTGATGACCTGTTGAAGGCTGCCCGCGGCACTGCCCCCGCACTGGGCCCGGGGACCCCTTCTGGGAAAGACCCGCAGCGCCGTCTCGCAGGGCCTCTGTGCGGGCCGACGCCCGCCGCTGCCAGGGGACGACACAGGCCGCGCGGCACCTTCCGACCGCTGTCGCGGGGCCGCGGGGCCGAGTCGAGGCAGGGCCGACGCCGTGAGGCTGGACTGCACGCAGCCCAACGCTCCGGGTACCGCTGAGCAGGGTCTTCTCTGGACAGACGTCCCCCCCCCCCCGTGTTTACAGTCACGGCCGCCCCCGGGGTGGGCCTGACCTCTGTGTGGCCCCGGGACAGGCGCCTCAGGGAAGACACGCGGGGGCTCTTCACGGACACGGTGACCTCGCTGCAGCTCGGGGGCCCTCAGGACGCGGGTCGTGAGGAACGGCGCAGACAGACCCTCGTGACTCCGAGCTTGGGGGTGGGGTCCCAGCGCGGCCCAGCTGACCGCCCGCCAGGGGCGGCAGACACAGGAGCCCCAGGGACACGGGACGGCCTGGAGAACAAAGCGCCCGCTGCCCCTGTGGCCCCACAGAAGCTCAAAGGCACGAACACGCGGCCTCTAAATTGCATTTCTCGTGTGGACTTCAAAGGAAACGAGCGCCGCCTCTGCAAATCGGAGCCGGCGAGAAGCAGCCTCCTGTTTCCTATTAGCGAGGGAAGGGAGCGGCCGCGTCCTGCGCGGGGGCCTGGGCAGAGCAGAGCTGCTGGCGGGGCCCCGTCCGCGGCCCAGAGCCGCCTCCTTCCAGACCCGGGCCTTGGTGTGACGCAACGTCTGGTTCGCGCCCCGTCGGCCGCCTCGCTGGTCTGGGCGGGGCGCTGCTGCAGAGGGGAGCAGGCCGCCGCGCCGGCCGCGGGCCGAGCCTCCAGACTCGTGACGGCACGCACACGTGGGCCAGGGGAACGCACGTCTGGGAGGCGGCTGCCGCGCACGACGCCCGTTCCTGTGGGAGAGCTGGGGTCCCTCCGTGCCCAGCTCAGCATGGCGGCCGCGTTCCATGGAGACAGCGAGGGCGCGGGGACTGGGGGGACGGCCCCTCTGCTCCCAAAGCGACGCGCCCCGTCCGCGGTCAAAGGCGGCTGCCCCAGGGAGGGGCCTTGTCCCTGGGCAGGGACCCCAGCCCCCGGAGCCGGGCAGCGGCCCCTTCTCTCCCGGGCCGCGGGCGCACAAAGCGTCCAGCAGCAGGTGCATGGCGTGGCAGCAGGGCGAGCCTCTCGCCGAGGGGCCCCACGCCACCCGGAGCTCCCACGATGGCCGCCGTGGGCCAGAGAGCATTCCAGAACCCCCCTGGCCGGGCTCGAAGAAACCGCACTTGGGCCCCGTCCCCCATGGCAGTGGCTTCCTGTTGCCGTGAACACAGCAGAGCCCCTCCGGGGAGACCCGGCTGGGTCGGGGGGCTCACGGCAGGGCCCACCGCCTTTCTGAATCGTGTGGACTTAAGGTCACAGGTTTGGGCTGTGCGGCCCCGGTACACACAAGCGATCGAGAAGTGTGCGCCTTGCTCTGCACGACTCGGGACTCGGGCTGGACGCCCCATCCCGTCCCCTTCACACGTCCCTTGAAGCTGAGTGCGCAGCACACGCAGACGGCCAGCCTCGGGGGTCTCCCCAGGACGGCCAGCCCTCGGGTTCGCAGCTGCCTCTCACACAGGGACGTCACGCACGTGGTGGACATGGGCCATGGGCCCCGGGCTGATGGCAACGCAGCCCCAGGCCAGCAGCGGGACCCAGGAGCAGGGCCTCGACCCCCAGGGTCCCGCCTGGATGTGGACAACACTGGTGGCCAGAACCAGCTCCCGCCGGCGGCCCAGGGCGAAGTGACGGGACTCCTGCCGGGGAGCTCTCAGACCGTCTCGAGGCCTGCGGGACCGCCATCCCCAAGCACACGGGGGGGGGGGGGGGGGGACACACCATCCCCTCTTACATGCGTCCATCCCTCCTGTGTCTTCCCGTGTCCTGACCCTCATCGGACACATCCTGTCTTCTAGCTGAAGGACCAAGGCAAACAATTTCGACATGCTGTTTGGGCCGACCCTCCAGCCCGGGGTGGCTCAAGACCTGAGGTGACTGAAGACAGACATTCTTCCCGTTCGTAACAGAGATGCCTGGGGACTGGGCCCCACGAGCACCAGCACCTCACGCATCCCACTGTTTTCCCTAAAAAAACCACGATGGGGCTCAACAAACACGGAACGCTGAACCATTTCATAAGTCCTGGACTTCAGCATGTCCGTGTCCTCGTGGCCCCAGCCTGACGCGGAGCCCAGATCCTAGGAACATGGGGACACATGGCTGAAGGCTTCTCCAGTTCCAAAGTTGCATGAACAAAAAGCACACGTTTCCATCTGTGTCTTTTCTTTCAAACGTTCCTTCTCAAGCAAGCCGTGTCCTGCACACGCGGACGGGCCGCGGCCACAGCTGGGAATGAGAAGTCTGTCCCTCCGGGAGAGTCCCCACTCTGTCGGCCTGAGCGTTCGGCCCCAAGGCCCCGAGGCCGTGCAGCCCGTACCCTGCGTCCCCGGCCCCAAGTGAGGCTCCCATCTACCCAGCAGATGGCGAGGGGTCCCCACGCGCAGTCCGCGTGCCCCCGTGTCCAAACCACTGCTTCCAGTTGGCACCGGGAGAAGCGGGGCCCAGGAGTCAGGGCCCCGCTCCTTGGTCCTAGACGAGCCAGGGATATTGCTACCGACCGAACCCCGTCCCCCAAATCCAGAGACAGAAGGCCTAACTGCACTGTGGCTTTATCTGGATGCAAGACTTTGCGGGTAATTACAGTCAAGTAAGGTCCTGGGGGGCCAGCTCTGACCTTACAGGGATGTGGTTTTGAGAAGAGAAAGAAAGAGATCTCTGCTATGTGAGGATCGGTAGGAAGGTGGCATCACCCCCTGGAAACTGTCCCCAGGCCTGAGCCCCCAACCCCCAGACCCAAGCACGGTGGCCCCCAGACCTGAGCCCCCGACCCCCAGACCTGAGCCACCGGTCCCCAGACCTGAGCCCCTGGCCCCCAGACCCGAGCCCCCGGCCCCCAGACCCAAGCACGGCGGCCCCCAGGCCTGAGCCCCCGACCCCCAGACCCGAGCCCCTGGCCCCCAGGCCTGAGCCCCCGACCCCCAGACCCGAGCCACCGGTCCCCAGACCCGAGCCACCGGTCCCCAGACCCGAGCCCCTGGCCCCCGGGCCCGAGCGCAGCGGACGTCCTGGCATAGACTCCCCTTCTTCTGCACAAGCGCCGGGTCCGTCGATCGTAACACGTGCCGAGCTGCCCCGGATGCAGTGGGGACATGCGGCAGGAAATGCCCCCACCACTCCCTTCTCCCCGCACGGCCAGCCCTTCCCAGGTGCCCTGCACGGTCCTGGACAAAGGAGGTTTTGTTCTAAACCCCAGAGAACAAAGCTCAGATTGTTTTCTGTTTGTTGCATGACATTAAAGCCCCAGTTTACCATCAATATAAACACCCACCGCGATAACTTCAGGGCATGCCTTTTCCAAATAACGAGAAAGGACAAGCAGGAACTGGAACCACGGAACTGCCAGCCCCGAGGGGCAAGGCTGCAGCATCTCTCCACACGCAGAGCCCAGAGTGGACGCCAGGGCTGGTCGGGGCGCAGACATCAGCGGGCACGGGAGTGCACAGCTCTGGTCCCGTCTGTTTTCTTTTGGGGACCTGCCCCCTGCCTTTGCCACACGGCGTCACCAACATCCATGCCGAACATGCCAGGTTTCCAGCAAGCCGGGGTCTCCGGGGTCAGGGGTGGTGGGGGCAGGGCCGTCCCCACTCCACTCGGGGACAGGGCCGGCTCGCCGTCTGGGCCCCCACCTCCTCCGGGTTCCCGCTCGTGGAAGCTTCGACCCACGCAGGCTGCCTGCAGACCGCGGTCAGAACGGGCCACACACGCCAGGAGACGCACCGAGCGTTTTCACCGAAGAGTCGTCCAAACTGCCTTCGAAGGGGATGAGAGCCACGGTGCCGGCGTGCTGGCTCCAAGCAGCGGCTCCGAGGGCGGGGGTTCCAGGCAGAGCCCCGAGACTGCGCCGCCCCGACGGCTGGCGGGACCACCTCCCGGGGGCCCGGATGCCCGCATGCATCACGCAGTCATCGAGTCTTCTCTGCGCATGTGCCTCTGTGTTCGGAGGCCCGCGGCCCCCCTCCCCCCTCGGCCCCTCGACCCGGTCCCCAGCGTCCCCCCAGCCGCGCTCTACCATTTTGTGAACAGGCCGGACTCCTGCTCTTCCGCGCGGCCCTGGCCCAGGCTCCCCGTCCCGCAGCTGCTCTGGTGTAAGTTCCAAGTCCTCGCCCTGAGGTCGGGACGCGGAGTCCACGTGTGCTGGCGGCCAGGGCGTCGGACGGCAGGGCGCTAGGCAGCCTGGAGCCAAA
This sequence comes from Nasua narica, assembly GCA_028533885.1. NCBI lineage: Eukaryota > Metazoa > Chordata > Mammalia > Carnivora > Procyonidae > Nasua > Nasua narica. The sequence goes on along the minus strand of CM052808.1, from coordinate 80,234,508 downwards.
TGCTCTCCGCGTCCCCTTCCCAGGAGCCCAGCTTCTGAGCCCGGACGCCTCTCAGCCCCGCGGCCCACACCCCCGAGAGCAGGGTCGGCGCCACGCAGACCGGCGGGAGAAGCCGCATCCAGAAGGTGGTGCAGTCCCCACCCCGGCACCGCGGAATCGCGCCCTCGCAGGAGGGAGGCCAGCCACCTCCCCGAGCCCAGGGACAGTTCCCGAGCCCTCGCGGCTCCTCCTGCGGCAGGTGGGGACTCCCAGCCCCCCTCGCTTCTCCACGTCAGCTTGGAGACGGGAAAGGGAAATTAAGGCACGGGTCCCCCATTTTCGGTCTAAAATGCAAGAGAGTCAAACTTACTAAAAACAGTGTCAGGTCGGTCGTGTGAGGCTCTGAGGGACGTCGGCGCGTCTCACCCAACCGCGCCCACCGCTGTGCGGGGACCCTGCTCCCATCCGCTCCCGGTGTGCTTGTCGCACGGCTGAGGCTCGGGGAGAACATTCCGGAGTATCCACGACCATGGGGCCCTGCAGGCCCGCGGGCAGCTTCCGCACGGGCCAGGGCCGTGCGCTCCCTGCCCGCACCCCTGCCTGCCTCCCGCCGCCAAGGCCAACTGTTTTGCCTTAAGAAGGGAGTCCCCAGAATGGACACCCCCTCGGCCACCTGGGCCGACCCCCCTCCACGCCCGTGGTCAGAAATGCGGCATAATCTGCTTTCTTTGAAACCTGCAGGTGTTCTGGGACAGGGTGCCTCCCGCCCAGGAGGGCCAGCTGGGCCGCGAGGTCCCCGAGGCTTCTCCCGACGGCCGCACCACTCACCACCGACCGGGGGGAGGCCGTCCCTCTGGGGTGAGACGCTAATGCCGAGGCCTGCGAGAGCCCGCGGCGGAGACGAGGCCCCCGCGGGGAGCGGGGTGATTCCAGCCACGCGCCCGGCCGCCCCCGAGAGCTGCGTGTGCCGGGACGGGAGTGAGGGCCGTCCGGCCGTCGGGCCCCCGGCCGCTCCAGACCGGTTCTCCCCACAGGCAGCCTCGGCAAACCCGGCACGGCCTCGGTCCGCGCGGGCTCGTTTCTGGACTAAGTGATGCCCACGGAGAACAGCGTCGACCCCTTTCCACCCCCGGAGGTTGAAGTGTGCCGTCCACCCACCGCCCGTCTCACGAGGCCCACAGCTGACGGGAAGCACACGCCCGTCCAGCGGCGAGCAGGGAAGCGTGGGGCTCCACTCCTCTCCAGCTCCTTCTGTGGCTCCCGTCGGCCCACAGAACCCGTCCCCACCGCCTGCGCACCTTCCCTCCCGGCGGGCGGAGGTGGTTTTCTTCCCACAGTCCCGAGAGGCTTTGTGAGAGCGGCTGCCCCACGTTGAGGACTGTGCCCTGTCCACGAAGGTTAGGCAGGCCGCAGACCTGCGACCAACGTGTGTCCCCAACGCCGTCCCCCGCCAGGGGCCCCAGGACCCTCACTGGCCCCACTGTCCGTCAACGGGGCCCGGGTGCCATCACAGGGCCCTGCTGGGAAACCCACGAAGCACACCTCTGACACAGAGACGTACTCCGCGAGACTCCGTGAGGTGTCACGATTTCCTTTCTCATTTTAATGACGGACAGAACGTAGCTAGGAGGCCCTCCTTGGAATGTCGCGTGCCCTCCTGTCTGAGCCCGGCCCTGGGCAGCCGGTCCCTCCCCGGGCGGCCGTCGGGAACATGAGCCCAGCCCCCGAGCCCAGGAGCCACGGTCGCAGCACGAGGTCTTTCCAGCGCTCCCTTGAGCTTGGAGGGCCGAAGACCGTACCCGCCGGGGCCCAGCCTGTCCCCAGGACGGCAGCACGGCCCTCTCGGCCCACATGGCCCGACCGCAGACACGACCTTCTCCTTCCACAAGACTTAGGCACAAACAACGACAGCGGCAGACGAACCACAAGGAGGCTGCTTAGGCTCCATGTGCGACCTCGCGGCATCTTCTGGAATCACAAAGCTTCCCTCCGGTGCCCTCGGGGCCCCGGGACACCGCGCCCACAGTGACTCTGCTCCGTCTCTCATCCGCCGGAAGCGTGTCCCCATCAAACACTGGGCCAGCCCGAGAGGGGCGAGGGAGCCCCTTCGCAGGGCCGAGGGTGCGTGTGGAGGGGAGGGGGCGCCTCCTCGGGCAGCGGAGCTCCGTTCGCCTGCTGTGACCGGAAGTGAGGGAGGCTACCAGAGGGTGACACAGGTGCGGCCCCCACTTGGATCGTCTTGCTACCAAAGGCTGCACTTCCACGGGCCGCGTGGGGGCGGCGAGGGTCCCTGCGTCTCCATGTGAGGGTAGCCTCCCGGGGGCACTGCCTCTGGGAGTCACAGCTCTGAGAGCCCCCAGCATGTGTCCCACCATGCGGAGACGAGGGGCCCCACGGTCCTCTGTGCCCACAGCCGACTCTGATGGAAAACCCAAGATGGCACTTGATTTTACGTATGTGTATGTGAAAATGAACCGCACAGGTTAGGGTCCAAGTGGATGGACTTCCAAGACCTTGGGGTCTCAAGAGCACATTTAATAACCTTGAAAAGCACCTGCCGTTGGAAGAGGCGGGACGGACCCCTGCACGGGGCGGGGCCGCGCTCCCGGCCAGATGCCCGCGAGCCTGCAAAGGGACCCGCCCCCTCGGGAGCATGGGGTCTCCCGGAATGAGGAGCGCACCACAGAGACTCGGAACCGCCGGGCGCCTTCCGGCTCGCTGTCCCTGCAAAGCTACTGTCCACACGGCACGTGTCGCCCGAGGGGACAGTCCCCCGTCCGGTGGGGGGGGGACTCGGCCTGGCGCCGTGAGGTGGGGGCCCTCTCTACGTGGCCTGGAGACGCAGACGCGCAGGTGTCCGGGCCGTTGTCGCCTGGGCTGCCGAGCGCGGCTGGAGAAACACCAGACCCAACACCAGACACACGAGTTCAGTTTGTCCATTCTTCTCTCGTTTATTTTTAAAACCACACAGCGGTTGCCCCTGCGATTCAGCCCCGAAGTCAGACGCTGGCCGATGCCCCTGCTCTCCGGAGCTTACAGTCTCGAGGCGCGTGGTCCCAACCCCCACCCGAGCGGGCCACCCACGACCCGTCACCTCGGGAAGCCAGGGCCGGGCTTCTCAAGGACAGAAGCGTGGGTGACGCTGACGCCTGATGGAGGCAGACAGGCCGCCGGGACGGCTGGGGTGTGCACAGCCAGACAGACGGGCCACGGCTCCACGGGGGGCTCTGTCTAGGGCGCAGCATCGGCTACAGACGGGGGTCCGCGTAGGGTTAAGGTTAGAGCACAGGTGTGAGAAGCAGGAGGGATGACAGTGTGGTGATGGGGGCGGGGGAGGGGGGTGGACGGAGAGGGCGGTGATGGGGGGGGTCCGGGGGGCGGACGGAGAGGGCGGTGATGGGGGGGGTCCGGGGGGCGGACGGAGAGGGCGGTGATGGG
>CM052808.1:80208389-80223450 GCA_028533885.1 Nasua narica | reverse complement strand
GTCCTGCAGCGGGACCAAAGCTCCCGCGACCACCCTCGGCCACCCTGCCCCGACCCCTGCGGGCGGATCCCGCACACGGCACGGCCGCACTTCACACGTGCCCACTTCGGACGTGGACTTGACCGGGCATAAGAGACCCAAAGACACCCCCACGGAGCTGGTCCGCAGACCACGGGGGACGGCGGGGGGGAGCCACGCAGACACGCGTGGGAGCCTCCAGAGAGAAGAAATCCCATTAGCCTTGGATCAAAGAACGTTTTGCATGGAAACACTACATTTAGCATTTCTAATTAAAAACATGCTGAGAAGCCCCGACTTTCTGCTGAGGGAAAAAAATGATCTAGAGGCGGAGTGCCTAAGAGCCCCAGAAACAATTAGGAAACGTTCAGGTAAATCACAGCGGCAAACACACCCTCGGTGACTCCAGAGCCCGGAGCGTCCCCGGGAGCCTGGCCCCAGGGGAGACAGCAAACTTCTAGAGACATCTGTCTTCGAGGGGAGACGCCCCAACCAGCACGCGGCAGGGGTAGACGCGGCCTGGGTGCGGGGCTCCCGCAGGGACACACCCGGGGCTCCTAGGAGCTCACAGGACCCGCCCCCAGGGACCTGGACGCGCGGGAATGCCCAGCCCGCAGGGGTGCCGTCCCTACAGAGGTCACTCACCCGAGGCCCGAAACCTCCCGCCGCTCGCCACACAGACGTCCACGGTGCGTGGGCTTGCAGCACGGGAGGCAGCCCTGGTCACACAAAGCTTGCGTCCATTACCCCACTGACCTCCGTCCGCCCGAGGACCCGCCTGCAGGGTCGGCCAGAGGCCCCCGAAGCCCCCAGACCCCCTTCTTCCTCAGGGCAGCATCTGGTCGGTTTACCTGTTAACGCTATTCGCGGAGGAGGAGGTGTGGACACGGTGGCTGGAGGTGAACCTTCCAGAAGTCACGCCTGGCCTGGGGGTTTGCCGTCCGTGACCCAGGGCACCGCGGGGCCGGGCCCCAGCACAAAGGCTGACGCCAGTGGCGTGCAGGCGGCACGATGGGACGTGGGGGCCGCCCAGCTCGGCGAGACTGTGCCCACCGGCCCGGGGCAGGTGGCCAACGCTCGGCAGCTCAGGAAGGAAGCGTCCTTCAGTGCAGGGACCCCTCCCTCAAAGACAGGACAGCCTTCAGGAAACACAGCAGGACAAAGATGGAAACCAGAGCACCCGGAGGGTGGTCACCGTTCGCTGCCCACGGCGGCCCCCGGGACCACGTGCAGGAGCCGGGGCCCCGTGAAGCTGTCGCCTGCTGCCCGGACTTTATCTCCCTGCTTGTCGGCAAGGGCAAGGCCGCACCTCTCCCCACGCCGGCCTGAGCCCGTGGGGCCCCGGGGGCGACACCCACCGTTTCCTTCTCAGGGGGAGGGCTGGGCTCAGCCGGGCATCCTGAGCAGAGGGCCAGCTGGCGGGCGGGCGGCCTGGCCTCGGAGCGAACGCAGCAGAGACTTGCCACCAGGCCCGGCCCGGGCCCCGGGCACCTGCGGCTCGGCCGCCGTCGGGAGGGACAGCTGGGGGGGTGCATTTCCCGATGATTTTACTAAAGATGCTTACTTTCCCCCATTGTCTCCAGCTGAACCACCTGACGTCCCCACCCTGCCTGCACCTGACGTGATGTGGAAGCTCGGCCACAGTGGGCACACAGACCCCTGTCTCTGCGTCGGAAACAGTCCCTCCAAGGACGGCTCAGGAACCCGCTGGTGCTAGCTGGACCGGGCACGATCCCGGGCGGCCTCATTCAAATACGTCTGCAACCCGGAACCAGGAAGCCAAGTCTGAATCAGGACTGCCAGCGGCTTCCCCTGCACGCGGCTCACGAGCTTTATTCCCAAGGGAGCGTCTGGGGCCTTGAGGAAAACCCAAACCGCACTTCCGCAGGCCCTGCCAAACGACGAAATGCACACAGGTGTTTAAAACCTGCTGTTGGGGCCATCTGAGCTCCCGCGACGCTGCCATGTGTCTGCAGATGGCACCGCGACTCCCGGGTCCCCGCGCGAGGACGACCTCCACTCTGACGCCGCTCTGCTGGGGGTGGGGGGTGCGTGCAGCCGGGCGCCTCTGTCCACGGCCCCCAGGACCCTCCCAGGAGCCTCAGAGACAAGCCCTCCTCGTCATGAAAGCTCACAGCTCGCTGCAGGGGTGCTGGGGAGGGACCCGCGGCGTGGGGGACGCAGCTGGGCCGGGCAGAAGCACGTGTGCTCGACAGACCACCTGCCTGCAGGCGGCGGCAACGGGAAGGGGGGGAGGGCGGGGGAAGGGTGGTCCCGTGGAACACCAGGGCTCCGTCCTGTGCAGGTCGGCCAGGCTGGGGCACGGCCGGCCACGGCTCAGTGGGGGCGGGGGTCAGACCTGCATCTCCCCCCCGTGTGGCTCTCGGCTCCGGGTGCGGCCCCGGGATCGGCGGATCCTGACTCTCACACCCAGCCGCCCCCACCCAAGTTTGCCACCAGGTAATAACTCAGTCCGGGAACATCCACCTTTCTGCCTTTCGTGAAAATCCTGGCTCTCCGGGTGCACGGCCCCGTTCTAAGAGTAGGGGCGACACCCGCGACGATGCCTCAAGTCGGAAACCACCGGCCAGACCCCGGGTCTGTACAGAAACGCGCCTTAAGTGCGTGGCCCACGTTCCAGCCCCAGGATGGTCTCCAGGGTCCCTGGGCTTGGAGACCACGAAACAAAGAACTCACCTCACGGGTCCCTGCTGGCTTCCCTGCTGGGACCGTGGGGGGGTTTCCGCCCTCGGAGGCCTGACCTGGCAGCGCACGCTCGCCACGCTCTGTGGGGGCTCAAGTAAGCCTGGAAACCAGTGAGACACTGGCACCCCAGGGCACAGCTGCCCTACCTGCGCCTGGGGCCGGCCCCCTCCCACCGCGCCCCTGCTGGCCACGCCCACACCCCCGGGCTGGGACCCCCGCTGCCTGCCTGAGGCCAGGATTCACCCCCCGCCCCCCGCTAGCTATGCCTGCACCCGGGGCCGGGACCCCCGCTGGCCACGCCCACACTGGGACCAGGACCCCCACTGACCACACCCACACCAGGGCTGGGACCCCTGCTGCCGGGGGCCCCCATGTCCCTCAGAGGCTCCACAGCCAGTTCCGCCACCGCTAGAAGGGGCTACGCTGCCGGGAGCCGCAGGGACGGCACCCACTGCAGACTTGAAATGCTGTTTCCAGCTTCCCGAGACCTTGCCTGGGTTTCCTGTTTCAGCGACTATTAATTATTCACACAGACGGGCCTCCTGTGCGGGGGCTGGACGCGATCGAACACTTATTTGGGTGACTCGGTAAACAGAGCCGCGCTGTTTGACCCCTGGCTCAGAGGTCGGTGACATCCCCCAGGTCACCCCTGGGCCCCTCGGTGGGAACAGGGAACCCTGCTTGTGGACGGGGCGCCGGGGGAAACCAGGGCCAGCAGAGCGCCCCTAGCAGGGGACCCTCACGCATAAGGCCCTGGTTCATTAGCAGCGACCTAGGAAGGAACGGCCTTCCCACACCCCGGGAAAGGCGAGGCCCACGGCAGGCCTCCCACCCCGCCCAGGAGCCGGGGCCAGGCCTCTGAGAACCCGGGAGGCCTTGCTGCCAGGCACACCACAGTGCCGGCCCCTCAAACTGACCTCCGGGCTTGGGGCGACACCCGGGGCACAGGGTGGGCAGCCTGGGGGGCCCAGGGGCGCCGGCTGCTGTCATCCTTGCCGACGGTGGGTATGAATGCGGGAGCTCAGGAGAAACAGAATGCGGGCCGGGTCCTCCAGGCCCGCTCCCCCACCGGCCCGCTGAGACGCGGGGCAGGCCGCACACAGAGGCGGGGAGGCCCCACGAGCACATGGACCCCGCAGTCCTGCTCGGACTGTGCCCGGGAAGGACGCCGCACACGTCGCCAAGCGTCCTGGATGCGCGCCGGGCAGCTCCTTCCTGTGGTCACCGAACGCTCCGCAGAAGAGGGGCCGGTCCTCCCTCCGGGGCCCGGCCGGGGCACTTTCATTCTCCAGAAAATTTCTGATTTGACGGAGACGCTTGGAATCGAGAGTCTGGTTAACGGCGGCGGCTGTGGGACCGCGTGTTTCTCTCGGGCTCCGGTTGCCAGTAACAGTCTGTCCCGGACCAGAGCCCACCCGCCACCGAGCCGCTGGCCACGGGACCGCCGGCGGGCCGCGCGCCTTCCCGGGACCACCCGCGGCCGGACTCCCGCACGGGGAGCAGCGGGCAGGCGAGGGAGGCCCGCGTCAGAGGATACGCGAAAATAACTCAGCACAGAATAAAACCTTGTGGTTAGAGTGCTTTCGCGGCAACTGGAGGCTTTTCTATTTTCATTTGTTTTATAATTGTGCGCAATTTCTATTTTTATCCAATTTGTGGTCCACCAACTAAAAAAGAAAACAAACCCCAAAACCCCCCTTGTAACTGCTCACCTCGCCCGTGTACACGCGTAAATTCGCTCTGCCACAGACCCATCAACAAGCCCTACGTTACTAATTTCTCACCCAGGAGAAGTCCTGATTTCTGCTGAGCACACTTACTTTCTGTGTTACACTTGTAACGTTGGGGGACGCGCACAAGCGGCCTCTTCCGTTTGCCTTCACTTAATCTGAAATGATTCATACGGTATTTTAAATACTGTTTCAAGTTTTGTTAATTTCTTCACGATGTCTCAAGTCTCTCTGTAATATCTACACTGGCGGATGAACGCCACCCTGAGGCCCTGGGGGTGTGGGGTCCCGTAAGGGGTGAGCGGCAAAGGGGGGGCACCAGCAGCCTGAGACCCAGGAGCCCTCCATCTCGGGAGCCCAGAGGCCGTCCCCAAGGAGTCCCGTGCTTTGCATTTCAATACAAAAGGTGTGAATGTTTGCGGGCGGCCCCCCCAGGGCAGGACCCGCACCCCCTGCTGCTGTAATTTCAAGAAATGGGGCCACTGGCCATGACGCCTGTGCCGCGTGATTCTCTCTTCTCCCGGGGCTGTTGTATGTGCACCGGCGCCCGCGCGCTCGTGCTCCGAACAGCAGCAGCGGGAGCGGGAGTCAAGCATCCGGTCACGGAGCCTGGCGGATGCATCGTTCGGCCTCCGCCCACCGGGAGCGGGGCTGGGATCGTCCCGCTGGCGGCCCCGAGGCCAAGCAGGCAGGTACTCATTGGCACCAAGCACGCGGCTATAGACTCTGCCAGCCGCACGCCGCTCGCTGTCGTCTGCGCGGCCGGCCTGTCCCGCGGCGGCTCCGTGCCCGGCAGGATTTCTACTTATCTAAATGGCATGAAGTAAAGTCGTGGGTGCCCCGCCGAGCACCCTTCTGCTTGGCCTCGTCCCCCCGATGACGAGCTGGGGCCCGCGGGGGCGGGGACGGGCCCCATCCACCAGCGGAGCTCTGGGAAGGACGGCAAAGCCGCCCACGCGCGGCCGCCCCAGAGCCCGGCACCGGGCTGGGCAGGAGGCTGGCAGCTTGTTGGGAACATGCGACCGAAGTCCACTGGCACCCATGCAGCGGCCGAGCTCCGTGCCCACACGTCCTCCCCGAGGTGAAGGGTGATGCCTTTGGGCAGCAGACACGGCCTGCGTCTCGGCCACCAAGGTGTCCCCAGGCCTCCAGTGACAAATGCTCCAACTTGAAAGCCAAGAACGTTATTCCCTTCCTGTATCCAGGCTGGAAGACCCTCCAGGCCCTCCTTGCCTCTGATGACACTTTTCTCCTCAAAAATAAAACATCTGTGTTTCAAGGTCATATTAATTTTAAGTTTGCTATCCCAGGACACCTCAAAAAAGGAAAACCCCGGGGTCAAGTCTCCTGAGAGGCGCAGAAGATGTCCATACTGCCCGCCGGCGCCACCAGGAAAGCGAGGCAGACCTTCAGGCTCGTTTCCCGGCGGTCCCGCCCCGTCTGAATCACTCTGCCTGGGGGACCGAGGGGCCGGCCTCAGCCGCCCACGCGAGTCCCCGGCCACGGTCCTGCCGGCCACGGCCGCTGCGCCGACCCCGCGGTCACTGGGACTCACTAGAGAGGCTTCCCATTTTCACACAAAGCTAAGGGTTGGCGACGGCAGCTACGGGGTCCCCGTGCTCGGCCACCGCACACAAGGAGGAGAAGCACGGAGCGCGGGGGCCCACGGTGCGGAGCCCACGCGCTGGGAGGAGGACGGGAGCAGCAGAGCTGGCAGCTGCCGTGGGGGCTCCAGCCGCAGCGCCCACCTCTGGGCTCGGGCGCGTCCCCCCAAGGAACAGCCCCGGTACCTGCACGCAGGGGTGTCCTCCGGCCGACGCCTTCACGGCCCCCCGGCTGCCCTCCGTCTCGTAGTGGGCTCTGTGGTGGGGCTTGGGCTGCACCTCGATCCTCAGCTCGTAGGGTCCTGAGCGCGATGGCAGCTGCCAGTCCAGGGCGGGGAGAGACGGGCTGAAAGGGAACACACAGTGTCACAGGTGGTCGCCGAGCGCCTCCCCGCCAACCGTGGCCCCTGCCCGCCACATGGGTGCTGGACCGAGCGCCCCACCCGCTAACGTCCCCATCGGCCGGGACAAGGTAAAGCCTGGTGCTGCGTGACAGGGACGATGTCGATCGCCATGGCCTGTCAGGTCTTCGGGACGACGTTCGGGACAAGGAGGATACACCGTCGATGCGTGACCTTCAAATACCTTCCTCCCCTCAGGATAGCAACGCTAATTATTTAACCTCTCTTGTAACCCGGGTTCCAGAACTAACCAAAGGTCTTTTGGAAGACCTTTCCAGAATCACCGAGGTAAAAGCCCGACCCGAGAACCGGGAGCCCCGCCCCACTGGCCGCCTCGTGCAGGACCTCACGGTCTGGGCGCCACTGGCCCCTTCCGCTCACTGCCACCCCAGCCCTGCAGCCCCGCGACCCGTGCGCGACACAGGACGAGCTTCTCGTCAGACCACGAGGACACGGGGAAACCACTGGTGCCACACGAGGTCACTTGTGCGAGCTGCTTTATCGTCCTGGCGCTGGCGAGGGGACAGGGATGGCGTGTGGCAGGTGCCAGCGCCTGTGTGACGAGCCCACAGGAAGCACACCGCCCTGTCAGGGCTCCGGGGTTGTGGGACCCCCATGGCACGGACGATGAACGGGAGACTCTGCAAAGTCTCGAATCCAGGTCCCGCTCTCCCTACAGCGGTGCCTCTAGGTCTCATCCTTCACAAAAACAAAGGTCGGCCAGGAGGAGCTCCAGGCCGTGATGTCCCCACAGGACGGGGTCTGGCCCCGCGGCGGCCTCCCCGCCCCAGAGCCTGCGTCTGCGCCCGGCCATCCCGCCTGCTGTGCCCATTCTGATTCGGCGTCTATGAGACGAAACCTGAGGCCCGGGTCTGGCCGGCGTGCTCCTCACTGCACTGAGGTAGGCAGACCTCAGGGGTCCCTAGAGAACCCGACCCAGCGGTGTGACCCACGAACTGTGGGACAAAGACGTGTGTGCGTGGAGAAGCCCCGTCTGCCCCGGACAGGGCCGAAGTCCGCAGGAAACGCCAGGGTCCTGCGTGACTTAGGGAGCAGCCAAAAGAGACGTCCTGATGAAGGGAAGGCCACGTGGGTCACGGGCGCTTCCCAGATGCCACCTCAGCCACTCGCCCGACTTCCGGGGACCCCGCCAGGCGGGAGGGGAAGGGCCTCGGGAAGGGGGGGCGGCCCGGCGGTCACTCCCCGGCAGACGGAAACTGGGCGAGGCCGCTCCGAGCACCCCGGCCCCAGCTGTGTTCTGTGCGAGCTCGGCACGCTGCCCCCTCTGCCGAGACCCACTAATGCCGTCCACGGCAGAGACGCCCGCCTCCCGGGAGAGAAAGAGCAGAAGGCGGGGTGGCGGCCGGTCCCCACACCACAGTTTGGGTGAAGGGCACATACGCATAAGCACGACCAGGGAAGAAATCCGCATTGCTGAGGTGCTCTCAGCTCTTCACGCAGTCTGTGCGCCGTGCGTGCTGGGCAACACTCGATGAAAACGACCGTTCGGGTGAATTGGGTCGCTCGGAGGCGAGGCCCGAGCCTGGCGGGGTCACACGGCCTCGGCCCCACGTCCCCCGCTGCTGGGGAGCGCCCACCGATGCTGCGGCCGGGGCTCAGCTCAGCTCTGGGCTTCCGGCTGAACATCACAGCGCATAGAGCAGTCCAGACCTGAAACCCACCCGTGGGGCTGTGATTCCTCAGGAAGCCACACCGCCAGTGCGGTCAGGAAAACTGGGGCCACCGACACCGTCTGCAGTCGCCCACGAGTGCAAACTCCTCCGTCTCCACAGCTGGGCGCGTCAGTGTGAGCGTTCTCCCAGGGAAAGGGACACATTGTAACAAAATGAAACACAGAATTGGATGTCCGGCTTTTTTTTTTTAACTAGAGATGTTTCCAGTGTTTTAGTATGTTGCTAGAAAATGCTGGATGACAACACCCCATTTTGTCATCACTGATTAGCGCCCGCTGCCAGACTTGGGCTTGCTTCCGATTTGTCACCGCTATCCGCTCCGAACGGTGAAGGTCCCGAGGGAGTCTGGGCCGCCGTCCCGGGCACTTCCGTACCAGACTCACAGCCTCCGTCCAAGAGGGCGCACACTGGAGGCTCCCCACACAACCGCCGATGGCGCCCACAGACGCTCAGGGGCCCCCTGGTGACCTCGTGGGTGCGGGCCTGAGAGACGCTCCTCATTGCCCACACTGCCCCCCAAGGACCCCGCTGACGCCGCTTCTTCACAGACACAAACATTAAGCATCGGAGGTGCCTCTAAACACCCGTGAAAACCCCCGGAGTGCTCCACGTGCAGCTGGTTTCTTCTGGGCATTTTACCAAGGACAGCGTGGACCCCCTCCAGGCCCGGCCCCGCGTCCCGGGAGAGCCGGCCCCTCTCTGGCTGGCCGTCAGCGTCCTTAGGATCGCCCGTGACCGCAGATCGCGCTCACCCCTCCTGGCCTGTTCAGCAGACGCATTTGAAAGGTAACGATTTACGATCTCACGAGCAGTGGGACGGGACCTTGTCAACTGCACGTGAGATGCTAATTCATAAAACACAACCCAGGAATGACGCTGGTGGAGGGACACAGAGCTGGCCAAAGCTGCTTTCAATTCAAGGAGCCAACGCATTTCGCGTCCGAAGACAATGGGTCCAAGTCCAGCCATGCGGCCTGGCACAGAGGGGGCTTTTCTGCTAGAAGCATCTGTTCCAGGCAAAAGCCCGAGCAGCCCCCTGCAAATTACCTGGTTTTCTGGAATTCTTGCAGGGCTTTTCTGCTCGTAAGAAGACGACGAGGACGCCGCCTGCTCAGCAACGTGGACGGTTAATGAGGTGCAGGGGCTCCAAGTCCCCTTCTCCCCCGGAGCCCACCAGCGTCCAGCACTCCCAGTGGCGAAGAGGCCCAGGGATGGGGATGGCGGCGGATGGGAATCTCTGCAACTTTCTGTGAATCTGGGTTTCTTGCAAAACCCAAAGTTTTACAAATGCTTGTTCCTGTGGCACCTGGCCAGCTCAAGAAACCCCAGGGTCGTGAGATCGAGCCCCGAGTCAGGCTCTGCACTCAGTGTGGAGTGTCCTTGAGATTCTCTCTCCCTCTGCCCCTCCCCCACCAAAACAACAGAATAAGTAAGTTCATTTTTAAAATCCTCATCCTTGTGCTTGGGAGACAAAAGTTCCGACCCTGTGCCCGTTACTGTTCTCGTCACCCCAGAGGAGGCCCGTGAGCTAGGGTCACACATGGGCCCCTGCCTCCCACCCGAGTCAGCGCTGAGTGCCTGCGCACAGCCCGGGTCGAGGCACCACTGCCCACCTGGGGGGGGCGCGCCCCTCCTCCCCTCCCGCCCGGAGCTCCGGGCCCCACAGGTGGGCGACCAGCTGGCCCTGCCGGGTGCCCTGGGGCGGCCCGTGGGACAGCACGAGGGAAGCGGGGCACAGTAGGAGGGAAGCGGGGCACAGTCTCCCCGGCGCCTCTTGTGTGCGTGGGCGAGGCCTCCTGTGGGGGAGCCGGGGGCCCGCACTCCCGGTCTGAATCAGCCGGCTCTCGGAGCCGCTGCCGCCGCCCATTTCCCACGAGAAAAGCCTTTCAACTTTTACTGAACCTCTGTGTTCCCTCCTTATAGGAAAAGCACGAAGGATTTTTTTAAATGCTTAGCTCACGGCATCTCGACACCTACGTGCTGTGATCCACAGTCAGAGAACAGCTTGAGTCCCGCCCCTGTCGGCCGGGCCGCGGCCCCGGAGCAGCCGTCCCATGTCCCCCGCGAGGCCCTCCCGCCGACCACAGCGGGCTGCCTGCTCTGCGCCTCGCCCACGGGGCTGCGGGCCCTGCTCGCCGCCGAGCCGTGCGGTGCCCAACACCCTTGTCGCCGAGCCCTCGCGGGCATGCGGGGGACCCAGCAAGCCCGGGCCGACCACCGGAGCCCAAGCCCTGCGTGACGCTGAGGACAGCCACTGCGGTCACCCGCCGGGGGCCTCCGCTTGGCCCCATAGAGCAGCGGCCGCCCCGGCCAGCAGCCTGGAGACCGGGGCTGACGGGGCCGCGGCAGGACCCGTGACTGAAACCCTCTCAACAGCGACCGCCGACACCCGAGGGGGCGCCACACGTCTGCCTCCTGACAGAGGCGCTGTCCCATTCTGCCAAAACCTGAGGCCAGAATTCCGGCAAACGCCCAGACTCAGCACCAGTCAGGAAAAACCGAAACAGGGAATCCCCAGGACAGAAGAGCATGCCAAGCGGGGGGACCACGGAAATCCAGCCGGGCTCGGGGGCCCCACGAGTCTAAAAACACGGCCCAGTCTGAAGGACACGCACCGTGTCTGTGGGGTACGACGACGGGACGCCTGGGCTGAACGGGGGACACCCCGTGGGGGACGGCGGCGGACGAATGCCCACAAGTCTGGGGACCCTGTCCCAGCGTTGCCCACGGTTTTCTGAGGCAGGAGGCGGAGCACCGCTCTCACGGACAAGGCGAGGCGTGCGACGTGGCCCCTGAGGTTGTCCGGGGTGGGGGCTGCCATGGCCCTCTTCCCGTTTCCCCGAGGGTGAAGGGTCTACAGCCGAGAAGGGTACTTGGAGAGCTGAAAACACACTCTGGCTTCCGGGGTCAGCTGTCTCCTGCTTCTCGCCGGCTGGTGAGGCGCCCGTCTGGAAAGCGCCTAGAGCGGCAGCGTGTGCCGGCCCGCCTGGGACGCCCTGGGGCGCCACGTCCACAAGGCCTGACCTGACTGTCCCCACAAGTCAGCTGGTTCCAGGAATCTCGGGGGACGCTCTCCTGCTGTGGCCGGAGCCCCGAGCGGAGACGCTCCTTCTGCCTCAACGGTTCGGGTACAATCCCTTTGCTTCTGAAGCTTCCGGGCCTTCAGGCCACGCGGCCTCTTCACTCAGAGAGAAGCTGCAAAGGCTTCGCTGAGCGCTACTTTCCTGAAGCAGCCGAGACTGTGAACTCCGAACTCGCGGACTCAGACCCGCCCGAAGGAAGGACAATCAAAACCGAAGGAAAGCGATGTTATCGAAGTCCCCCCACGTTTTCTCAGGGTGGGCGGCTAAAGGCCTCCTCACCGCTCCGCTGTTTGTTTGGAAAAGGGGTTACCGCCGGGTTCTCAGGCCCTCAGGCAGGAGCTCGGGGCACAGAGGCCGCGGGGCAAGGGTGTGCCGGGACCACACACGAGCCGCCCGCCCGCCTCCAACCCCAGCCCTGGGCTGAGAACGCGCTTCCCACACATGGGAGGTCGGCGCTCCTGGAGCCCGGCCCCGAGCCCTGTCCTGTCCGGAGAGCACAGGTGGGTCAAGTCCTTGGCCGGCGAACCGGCACGGGTTCCCAGGGCTGCGGGCAGGCGCCCCTCCCTGGGCGCGCCCCCCGCGGGGCCCGCCATCCGTGGGGGCCTCCCTCCCGCCTTCCTACCGAATGCCCCCGAGGGGGGAGCCGCTT
The DNA here is from genome assembly GCA_028533885.1 of Nasua narica. Taxonomy (NCBI): domain Eukaryota; kingdom Metazoa; phylum Chordata; class Mammalia; order Carnivora; family Procyonidae; genus Nasua; species Nasua narica. Next base: position 80,211,565 of record CM052808.1, on the reverse strand, counting down.
TCCCCGCAGTGAAGAGGCCGCAGGGACAGGAGAGGGGAACAGACCTTGGTTAGGGCTTCACTCCTGGGAGCCCCGGGGACTCTCGGACCCTCCAGGCTGTCACCTCACTCATGGCCTCCTCTGCTCTGCCACCAAAGGTGACACTGAGCAGGACCTGGGGACGGGCTGGCGGCAGGGAGCACGGCGGCCAGGAGGAGGCAGGAAAGGCACAAGGAGGCCAGGGAGGCGTCCTCTGCAGGCTCCGGAGTGAGCAGCGGGGAGAGGCCCTGCGGCCGAATGCCCCCCGCCCCAGCCCCCCGCCCTCCCCTGTGGCCGGTGACCCGTCCCGTGACCCCAGGATCCCTCCAGGAGGCCTTTGGCCCTCACCTGCCCCCGTGCCCCGTGTGCGGGCTCAGAAGCGGGCAGCCCAGGGAGAGCCCCTGCCCGTCCTCCCCTGGCCCCCGCAGGCCCGGCCAGGCACAAACCGAGAACGTACGGAGTGAGGACAGCCAGGCCTCGGCGTAGGGATTGCTCTAACTGACGACTCCGTAATCCCTTGGCGTTCTTTGCTCTCAGGGGCCCCACCTCCTGGGTGTGGAGACTCCAAGGAGGCAGCGGCTCTCTCCCAGCGCCGGGACCCCCATGCATCCTCGCTGGGTGCCCCTACTTGCAGGGACACGCCTCCAAGCCTCCGTGGCCCCGCGCCCCAGACCTGCTACTGACCGCAGGCTGCCCTGCCCTCAGACGGGCGGGGGGCTTCCATCCATGCGGCGGGACCGCATCCGCGCAGAGCCCACCGCTGGCCCTCTGCCCTCCAGAGAAGCGCAGACCTCTCCTCACGCACAGATCTAATAACACCACATGTTCCCTACGATTCAACTGGGCGAGCAGCTCCGTGAGACACACAGAAGGCGCTTTTGTCCAGAAATCCAGCTCAGACGGGAAGAGAGGGAACCGCTCCACAGCCGGTGGGGCCGACCTCCCCCGGAGAAGGTGACTCCGCCTTCCTACCGCGTCCCCACCTCCTGCGCGCCCTGGCCGGGACTGTGGGCGGGGCAGGGCTGGGGGCACAGGGCGAGGCGGGGCGGGACGCGGGAGGGCGGCCTGCTGGGGACAGAGCTCTGGCCGTCCCTGAGGCAGATGCCCCTGACTGTCCTCCTGGGCGCCGAGCGCAGCCTTCCGTCGCCACGCGGACGCGCTCATGGCGCTCAGACCCCTCACACAAACCAAGAAATCCAGAATCTCCAACTTCGCGCAGGACCGGGCACAAGGGAGGCGCGAAGCCCACAGAGTGGCACCAAGACAGCCGCTTGGGAACGCCCGGGTCACTGACCCCCTTCGCTCCGACAGGGGACCCGCGGCAAGGCCCGGCCGGCTCGCCGGAGGACGCTGGGCTCTGAGACCGCAGGGACCAGGCCTGCGCTGGCCGTCGTCCCAACCAAGACCTCGAGCTCCTCACTGCGCGGCGCACTCTGCCTCCCGCGGCAGCGAGCCCCCTGGCCCCGTGCCCAGGCCTCTGTGGAGGGACACGCGAGGCTCTCGGGCCAGGTGATCGCCCGACGGCCCCGCAGGGCTCTGCACTGGGTGCAGCGCACCCGTCACAGTGAACCTGCCCCACGGACAGCCGTGGCCACCGTGGGCAGTGACGCCCAGAGAAAACCAGACGTCTCCCTGCGGCGTGCGGCCCCTCTGTGCGCGACCGCACCCCATGTCATCCTAGGCATGGGTCATCGGGTTCTGGCCACAGCCCACCTGACCCACAAGCAGCCTGTGCACCGGAGAAGAGCTGGGCCGTCCACCTCAGCAGGCCTGCCACGCTGCCGTGGGACGACGGGCAGAGCCTCCCCGACCCCGCGACGCGGGAACCGCTGCCCACGAGTCCCTGCTTCTCACTCCACGTGCGCTTCTGCGTTCCCGAGAAGCTGTTCCGGGCTGCAGGGGGTCGGGGCCGCCCCCAGCGGGGCCCAGAGACGCCCCGATGCCCGGGCCCTTGCGGTGCTGAGCCAAACACCGCGGGACACGGGGGGGCTCGGAGCACGCACCCCCTCGGGACACCTGCCCCCGCGTCCACGCGAGGGCAGCACCCAGAGCCCACACCTGCCGCGCCGGGAGGCAGATCTGAGACACGCTTTCTTTACTGAAAACCAGCCCAAAGCTGTGAGTCCAATCCCAGCTCCCAGAAGACGGCTCTCAACAACTTATAAAAAAGCAAACCCACGGTGACTTGTAAGCACGCACCGTGCAAGAGCCCGAGACCCATGGGCAAGTGAGTCCCCCTGCTCCGATGGAAGGTCCAGTCTGGACGAGGAGAGTGAGGCCCCCGCTCGCTGTGACCCCCCAGGGGAGACCCCCAGCGATGCACACTTGGCGCTGGCGGCGAGGGTGCACGACCCCCGACACACGCCTTCCTCAGAGGAAACGCCTGAGCAGGAACGGTTTCTGATTTGTCTGTGGTCACGGCCAGCTGACCCTTCCTCCTCGCAGTTTGTGAAACCTCGTGCAGGGGACACAGAAGGGCCAGGGGACGCAGGACGCCCGAGCACCGCCCGGCCTCTGTGCACACGGATGGATGTGCGCGGGAGGAGGCCGGGCTCGGGTCCGACTCGCAGCGGTACCTCCTGCAGTCTGCAAGACGAGCCTCGGCTCGTGTCTCAGGCGCGTGACTTCAAAATCCCACCGTAGAGCCGTAAAGATTCCAATCATCTACCTTCTCCAGCAGCGCACGAATACTCGAGCTCCTTTCTCCTTTCGTGCTAATAACCCACACTTGCGAAATCACATCCAAAGGAGAAGTAAGGGCCCCATCCCGCATCCCGCACACACGTCCAGAGAAAGGCACTGGGGAGGTCGGGCAGACCCTCCCCAGCCTCCTGTCCGCGGGCCGCGCGCACGAACCACGACGCCATCCCAGGCTCACCCTGCAGGCGGGCAGTCAGGACGCCCGGCGAGGCAGCTTCTTGGAGCGCGAGCTGTGAACTCCGAGAAACCAGGAAGAAGCCACGCAAGACGGAAAGATCTCCCCAGCTGCCCCGCCCCGCCGCTGCACACGCGGACGTCCCCGCCCCCCGCCCGTCTCTGCACACGTGGACCCCCCTGCATACGCGGACCCCCCCGCCCCCCGCCCGTCTCTGCACACGCGGACCCCCCCGCCCCCTGCACACGCGGACCCCCCCGCCCCCCGCCCGTCTCTGCACACG
>CM052808.1:80175566-80207889 GCA_028533885.1 Nasua narica | reverse complement strand
GATTCTGGGATTTTAGGGGGGGCTCCAGCACGTCACTGCGACGTCTGTGCGTGTCCCAAGCTTCAAGAACTGATGTGTCATTCTGTTAGGCTCTAAAAAAAATTTAAACTATAAAACCATGAAGTTCTATCGAATACTACCGTTCGATACTGTTAGTTTCACAAACACAACGTAACTTTTCCAACGGCAGGAAGAATTAAGGATCGTTTTTGACTGCCGTGGGCCTGTCGGAAGGCTCCGCCCAGAGGGGCCTCCGTAAATGCCGTTGGGAGAAAGACGACCCCCCAGGGAAAGGGCCCCGGAGCATCCACGTCCTTGGGAAAGGCTAGCGCGGCATGGCACACTTTTCATTAAAAAGCTTCTTTTCCTGGCAGGGCGGGATGAAGAGCACACACAGCAACCGGAAAGGCAGACGGGCGGCCCGGAGATTCAGGAGACTGTGCGAAACGCGGCCCTGGGATTGCAGAGCGGAGACCCTGCTGACGTCCCGTGGGCGGGAGTGGGGCAGGAAGTCTGGTCGGGCCACCCCCGCCAGCGGGGACAACGCCCTGACCTCTCGGTTGACCCTGGCCCCAGCTGCCCCGGGGCGCCCGCTGACAGGACCAGCGGGAACAGAACAAGGGACCAGGAAACACATTTCAATGTGGAACCAAAACAGGGGGAAAGGTTAGCTTCCAACCTCCCGAGGGGAGCCGGGAGCCTCCGCGGTTTTGTTTGCTCTCTGAGCTCACAGGAATGTTAGGCGCCCGCTCCCCCACCTCCCCCCACCAGGGAGCTCCGCGAGGGGGCATCAGCCCCCTGGGGCCACGCGATCACTGCTGGAGGTCTGAAAACAAAGACAGCAGTGTGCTTCCTGACTACACTGGTCCGCACCCACAGCGACCCTCCAGGAGCCCCAAATCCCCGCGGACGCCCCGCGGCCGAGGGAGCCGCTGGAGAGAAGGCAGCAGAGTCACGGTTAAGGGCATCCTACCATCCGCAAGCAGCTGCAAAGCTGGATGTTCTGGGCTGAACTGCGTCCCCCAAGATTCAGGGAGGGACTGGGGTCCTCACGCCGGGCCCTCAGGATGTGATCCTGTTTGGACATAGGTCACGTTATCGCGAGGTCACCGGCTGGGCCTTGGTCCAGTGGCTGGGGTCCTCGTAAATCGGGGACATCTGGACCCAGACACAAGCCCAGAAGAAACGCAGCCACGCAGCGGTCTGGGCTGCAGAAGGAGCTGCCCCCCCAAGCCCCGCCGGCGCCCTAATCTCTGACCCTAGGGAACCAACATCTGCTTGGAAGCCCCCAGCCGGTGGGGTGGTGCCTACAGCCCGAGCACAGACCGACCCACGGGGCTGAGCGACGCCACGCGGCCCTGTGCCTCGGGGACCGGACAGCCCGCGGGCTTGACGGCGAGAGAGCAGAGAGGGCCCGCCATGACTGACTGTGGCCTCCGCGGGCCAGGGCCACGCAGCCGGTCACAAGCTGCACCGTGGGAGCCTCTGTGTTGAGCCCGTTAGCTCTGAGGTAGTCTTACTTTTACTTAAAATTTACAGACAAAATACAGTGGGCGTAAACTGTTTTTAAAAATCTTTAAATGCCTCCAAACAGGTTTTTAAAATCCTCACGTTGGGGCGCCTGGGGGGCTCAGTCGTTAAGCATCTGCCTTCGGCTCAGGTCGTGATCCCAGGGGCCTGGGACCGAGCCCCGCATTGGGCTCCCTGTCTGGCAGGAAGCCTGCTTCTCCCTCCCTCTCTCCCCCTGCTTGTGTTCCCTCTCTGGCTGTGTCTGTCTCTGTCAGATAAATTAAAAAAAAACACACCTAAATCCCCACATTGTGTGTTAAATCAGGTGCTGGGATGCGCTTTTCCTGAGGCGGCCTCTGCCTACGCAGGGGTGGGAACTCGGGCACATCCTCACGTGAGTCCGGGGAAACCAGGCTAAGTCCTGCCTTCTGGCTTTGTCTAGACCGACCCCTCCTCTACGCTGCTCGAAAGGGGGTGTCGGTTGTCTCACCGTTTTAGGAACCGTCCATCTCACGTTGGGTTTTTGCCACAGACTTTCGGGAGGTTCGGCTGCGTCTGCCCAGAGCCCACAGGTCAACGACCCCCTCGCAGCCGCAGCCGCGTCACCCTGGCAGCGGGCCCTCCTCACCGCGGGGCGCGCATGGCCGGCTCCCGCGGGGCCGGCTCCCCGGTGCTGCTTCCACAAGCTGCCAGCCAAAGAGCGACAGGGAAAACACCAGCCGAGCCCAGCACACCCGGCCCCGCGGGGAGCAGCTGTGCTTCCCGGGGGAGGGGGCGCACCCCACGAGGGAGGCACGTTTTCATGCCTGATAAAAGTCCCGGAGCAGAAAGCACTCTGCCAGGGGTCATTAGCGGCCCACCTGTCGGGAAAGCTGTTTAGTTAAAAATAAAAACAGTGGGCTGAGAAAGTGGGCCCAGTGGAGTGGCAGCAGCCTGCACACCGCTAAAAAGAAAAGTCAACAACCTGGGCCACAGCGCTGGGAGCACCACCGAGCTCTCCGTCGGCGACAGCCGGGGAGCGGACGCCCGTCTCCTGGGATCTGGCGGCCGTGTTGTGCTGCCGACGCGGGCAGGGCCGGCCGCTCTGGGAAACCACCGAGCCGAGGCCCCATCTGCACCCTCGCCACGGCAGCAATTAGGACAGAGAAAGGAAGCCGGGGCGCGGTGGAGGCCCACCCTCAAGCAGGAGAGCCGTCATTTGGTTTTAGTAAAAAAAAGAAAACTCAAACAACTGAGCGCACGGCTGTGCCAGCGCTCGTTAGGGGCTGACCTGTCCCCACCAGAATTCGCGCGCTGCAGCCCTTCCCCCGCCCTCGGGACTATGGCCTGAGGAGGACACGGGACCGTGAAGGAGGCTATTCTGTGAGCACGAGGCCTGGCAGGGGTCCTCGTGGAAAGGGGGCTGGAACGCAGATGCGCGGGGAGAGCCCCGCCGGGCGCCAGGGCGCGGACGGCGGGGAGCCCCACGCTGGGAGGCCTCGGGAGGGACCGGCCCCCGCCGCCCCGGCCATGGGACCCCGGCCGCCGCTCACCTGCTGTAGGCCGTCGGGGACCGGGGCCGGGCCCACGGGTACGGGGGCTGCGGCACCGACAGGTACTGGTCGCAGAAGGCGCCCTTCCGGATGTGCTGGAAGGACAGGGACTCTTCAGGCAGGAAGTCGGACGTGGGCGGCGTGGTCCCCAGATCCTCGCCGGCCGGCTCCACCTTGAGCGCCACCGAGGGACAGGGGTCCAGGGTGGTCCTGCGCGCCTTCATGGGGACGCCGTCCAGCTCCAGGCTGCCGTCAGTGCTGAGGGCGTTGATGGCGGCCACGATGGCCGAGCTGGTGTACTGGGTGCTGTTGCCCAGCCACGTGTCGTCGGTGACGCTGACCCGCGGCGAGCTGCGCGGGGACGGCGTGGGCGAGTGATGCGGGGAGCAGGACAGCTGCCGGCCGTTGAGGCCGTACTTCCTCTTGTTGCAGGGGGACGAGGGCCGGGACGTGCGGGCCCCCAGCCAGCTCTCCTCCGTGACGCTGGTGCGGGGCGAGGCGGAGGGCGAGTGTCGAGGGGAGCCAAGCAGGCCGCAGGCGCCCAGGCCACGCGGGAAGCCCTCCTCGGGGTCCGTGGTCTTGGGGGACACACAGGGCGACTGCCACGGGGACGTCTGCGGGGACGCGTAGGGGTACGAGAAGTTGGACTCGTAGGACGAGGCCTCGGAGTTGCAGCTGCGGGAAGACAGGCTACTGGCCGGGCTCAGGCAGGAGGGGTCCCGGTAGGCCTCCAGGTTGGGCAGGTTCAGGGTGGCCGTGGAGGGGGGCCGCTTGGAGCTGGGAAGGACGTCTTCCACCTCCACGTCATGGAAAAACTGGCTATTGCCGTGGTGCAGTCCCAGGTACGAGGTGATCTCGATGCGAGGACTCTCTAGCGCGGGGGCCCCGTTGGGCCTGGCGTGGCCGGAGGAGAGGAAGTAGCTGGCGGGCCCGCTGTCCACCGCCCCTCCGTAGCCCGGGGGCTGACCGGCCGCGGCGGCCGGCACACCCGGGGCCGGGGTCTGCAGGTCGTGGCCCGGGGCCGGCAGCGGGGGCTGAGCCGAGCCGGCCAGCAGAGCGGGGCTGATGCCAGGGGAGCCATAGCTGTAGTGCTCTAGAAAGGGGACAGAGAGAAGGCGGCGTGAGGGGTCGGTCATCAGAAAACACACGCACAGCGCAGGGGGCCCGGCGGGACCGCACAGGCCCCAGCCCGCACCCCAGGACACAGCCGCGGAAATGCCACTCAGCTCCGACGGCTCCAAGGCCCCTCCTGGCCCACGAGGCCCGGACCGACCGTCCCTGCCCTGCTCACCACCCTCGGGCTTCCGGGGCCTTGCCAGGTTCCGCGCCGGCCGGATGCCTGTGTCGCCCTCCCCGGCTTCTCCCCTCCCCCACACTCAGCATCGCCCCGCCACGGTCTCGTTCACCGGGAGAACCTGAGTTCTGTGACGGCAAGAACCTTTGCTGCCGTAGTTCACTTGGCTTCACGGCGGCCTTCAGAGCCTACGCCTGAGCCTGACACAGAAAACGTCCTCAGTTTGTGACACAGACGGACGGCCGGACGGCCGGTGGGCGGATGGACGGACGGACAGGTGGGCGGAGGGAGGGGTGAATGGGTGAGTTGGTGGGCGGATTTTAGCTCTAAGAACCTTGACATTTAAAGACATTTAATAAGCTAATCACTGTCAAAGTGTCTTAACCAGTAGCCACAGAGAAACACCTCAAAGATCAGACAGAAATAGATTCTGGGGTCTCTCAGGCCAATTCTGATGGTAGTTTATAGCCTAGAAATCTGTTTCCAAAAAAAAAAAAAAAGCAAAGGACATTGACGCACAGCTAGATTTAAGAATCATTATCCTTAATTATAACCCCAATAAACTATATTTTGAAAATCATTACTAGTGTAATTAGTAACTTTTAACAGAAAAACCACATTTCTGGATTTCCTGTTTGAAAAGACACTTTACGGCACCTTGGTACCTCACTACTGCGCACCTAGAGAGGAGCATTCCGAGTCTCTAAATAATGGAAGCGCACAAGGAAACCCGACGCCGGCCCTGGGTTAGCGCACGGCCCGGAAGGCACGTGGTTCCGGACAGGGCTCCCTCTGCGGTGCCGTGGACCAGAGACCCACCTTGGACGGACCGTGGGAAATCAAGGGTCTCGGAGAACTGGTTCAACCCCCGCTGTGTTTCCGGACAGAAATGGGGTCAGCACCCCAGAGACAGACGTCTATGTCTGCTATTACTTTTTTCCCGAAGGAGCCATTCGGCCACTCCCTGCGGCAACCAGACTCTCCCAGTCCCTGCTATCAAGAAGTTCTCGCCTCTGCTCTTGGAAAGCCCCCAGGGAAACCTGTGTGCTATTCCCCAAATGGCCTTTCTTCCTCCCGGCCCCTCACAGGTGGCCCGGGGAGCACGCACGGGCCCGCCCCGCTTTCTAAGGCAGCGTCAGCATCCCAGATGCTCAGGGTCGGTGCCAAAACGCCCTGGGGGACAGAGCCCTGCCCAGGAAGAGGGAGCAGACCAGGAGCTTCCAGAGACGGGAAGGGGTCCCGTAAGGATAGCTGTGCCTGGACGAGCCCCGGAGCTCACACACCGAGCCGCCCGGCGGCCCGTCTCCAGTCACGGTCCCCACTCTGCTCCCACGGACCGCGGCGCGAGCAGGGCCCCCGACACGGACCGCGAGGGAAGGCCCGGGCCCTCGTTTCCCCAGGGCGGGAGGCAGTGGGCCGGGACCCCACCCGCCCGGCGCCACCTGCCTGGGACTGTGTCCCGTGCTTGCCGCACTCGCGGCACCCGAGCCACACCCCACGTGCTTGCGGTCAGCCCCAACACCGCCGCCAGAGCTTCAAATGACAATCCTCGTAAAATCAAACAAGGAGGTAAAAACCCAGGAAAGGCGCTTTGCAGAGAAGGATCCTCAGGAAGAGGTGGCCTGGGGGCTGCAGGCGTCACCATGCCTTCAACACCCACACCTGACAGACTGCGGCCCAGGGCCGGGGGAGGGGTGTCGTCCAGAGGGACCCAGAGGGACCCGAGCGGCGGGGGACACAGGGGGGCCAGCCCCGCAGAAGGCAAGCTGATCCTCACCAGGAGCGCAGGGGTGCGGACGCTGGGCCCCGCTCCCTCCGTGAAGGCGTCAGGGAGGTTCGCCTCCACCGGGCCTCTCGGTTCCAGCTGCGAGCACTACTTGGTGCGCACTGTACACGAACGTACTTCCACACCTACACGCGTCTCCACACGCGTGCTCCATTCGCACACAGGAGCACACGCACGTTCAGGCACGGCTCACGCACACCTACAGACGTCTGCGGGTCTGAGCGGCGCTGGAGCCACCGGCCGAGCTGACGACCCTGCTCCCCAAGTGGCCGACACTGACGGTGTTAGTAAAGCCAATGGTTCGTTTTACACACTTAGAGGGCAGGGATTTTAGGACGTAGACGTCCACAAATCACTTTACGGTGTCCAACGTGCACTGGAGCCCAAGTTACAGAGCCGTGCGCCCCTCCGTCCCCGCCTTCTGACTCCTTCAGACCCCTAGAGCCAGGGCAACTCGACCACGCGCTGGCACAGGCCACACACACCCCTTTGTGGCCGTCACCAGCTCCCCGGCACCTGGGAGAGTGCGGGCCGGCCGACGTCCCACCGCAGCCCCTCCTTCTCCGTGTCTGCCCCCCCACACCCGGGCGCCACCTCCGCCAGGCTGCCCTCCCCCTAGGCTGGCCGCTCACTCTCCGGGGCCCACCCGGAGAGGACCACGGTGCTGCTCTGCTGTGATCTCAGTTCCCCTTTGGTTTTCGGGGTGGACGACACACCCGGGGGGCCCCCAAAGAGCCCACAGGCAGGAGAGGCTGTGCCTCCCCCGGAGGGGTCTCCGAGCAGCAGCTAAAGTGTGCAGCCTGCTCTCTGAGCATCCAACCTCGCGACACCCTCCCGGACGGAGGAGGCCCCCCAGGCCCTGGCCGGCCCCGTGGCACGCACACGCCTCCCGTGGGCCCTGCACTCCAGCCCTTGCACCTGGGTGGGGCACGAGGGCCTGGTGTTTCCACGTTAAAGAGAAACGAGCAAGTATTTGGACAAAGCCATCATCGTGGTGAGAACACTCGTGTGTCCTGTAGCCACGTCCGCGAGGAGCCCGGGACGCCCCCGCGGCGGGCCCCCAGCCCCCCAGCTCCCAGCACTCTCCCGGCCTGTCTGGACCTCCAGGGAGGTTTAATGGACCGATCCCCGCATTTCCTGCCCCAGTGAAAACAGTATTATGTGTGTCTATGATTTATTTAAGAGCTGGGGTGCCTGGCTGGCTCAGTTGGAAGAGCGTGCAACTCTTGATTTCAGGACTGTGAGTTCGACCCCACACTGGGAGTAAAGACTGGTTAAAAAATTAAAAATCAACTTCGAAGAGAAAGAGAGAGGGAGAGAGCTGAGCCCACAGTTGCACTGACATTTGTTGGCAGGAAGGTAATCCCAAGATTTAAAAAACAAATCCTGGTCCTGGGTCCAGCCCGGTGCTGCCCTGCACGTCCCCGCTCGCGGCGGTGGCCTGCAGCGCCCCCGCACACGTCTTGTCACCTCAGGCCTCCACCTTCTCACTCCCCGCTTTTAAGAAACTAAAAAATATCCAAGTCCTTTGTCATCAGCTACAATGTTCCTTTGAAAAAGATACAGAATGAAAATGTCCTACAAACAACGGCCCAGGTGGAACGTTCTGGAACTTTGCGACAAACTGTAAAGTGTGCGCTGCCCACAGAGGCGAGCAGAGGGAGCCCCCGAGATCCTGCAAGGCCCGTGCTCCGCGAGCCCCCGGCACCGCAGACCCCAGGTGTCCTCCCGTCGCCAACACGCCGCGGAGCAGACTCAAGAGCACGGTCCCTTCAGGGACGCCCCCTTCTGCGTGAGCTCCAGGCCGCCCGCGGCGCCCGGCGGCAGACCGGCCTCCTCGGGGCGCAGGCGGCCCGTCTGCTGGGGACGCTCCAGCTGCGGCCCCGAGGCCTGGCCGACTTCCTCCCGAGTTGCCAGGGCGACAGCACCGGCAGCTTTGGGGCCAAAATAACTTAGAACAGGGGAGCCCGGGTGGGAAGCGGGGCCACGCCCGCCTCCCAGCGCACAGCCAAGCCGCTATTTCCTGAGACCGAAGGGACGGGCCTCCTCGTCCCCTCCTCTGCCGAGAGGGAAGCCCTCCGCCCGGCCAGCCGTCTGCCCCCGGGAACAGGGCCAGTGGCCTCGGACACAAGACAGCCCCGGGAGTGCAAACAACACTCTGGCCCAGACCTGGGGCAAATTATTGTGAAAATTCTCTTTTCTTTATCTCAACGAATGGTCACTATCTGCGCCTGTCAAGCGGAAAGGAAGAACTCCAGCCCCGAAGCACCAGGGAAGAGACGCCCCTATGGGTGCCACCAGCCCAAGGGGGACGCGCAGTGACAGGAGTCCCCCCCCGGCCCTCCTGGGGGACCACGCCCGTCCCCGTGCCCGCTGGAACCGAGAAGGGTCTGTTGTCACCTTGCTTCGCGGCCCGACTCTGTGCGAGTGACCCGTTCCCTCATTTATGCCCAGGCTCATTCCAGAAATAACGAGACGCCATTTCTATCATCCATTAAGGGCTGGGGAACTCAAAGGAACAATTTAATACAGCAATGTGAGAACTAATACTTAATAATTACAATGTTATAATTAAAAAAAAACTTTACTAATAATTGCCACACCCCGGAAGCACCCAGACGTCCCTCAGAAGGTGACGGGTTCGTGCCCCGTGCTCCATCCAGACGACGGGGTGTCGCTCGGCACTCAACAGAAATGGGCCACAAGCCACGGAAACCTCGCCCGCGCATCAGTAATGTGAGAAGCCAGTCTGGAAAGCCGATGTCCTCCAGGACTCCAACCCTAGACGTCCTGGAAACGGCAGAGCCGTGGAGGCGGTGGGGACCCGGGGCCGCCGGGAGCTGCAGGGGAGGGAGGGGCGCACAGGCCGAGCACGGAGGACTTCCAGGGCCGTGAGGCGCGTCGGTCTGTGGGGTTATGGGGCACACGCGACATCGGGGACTCGGGACAGCCCGCATGCGCAGTGCTGGGAGTGAGCCTGAGTGTCCCCTGTGGACCGTGGGGGAGAATGACATATCCAAGGGAGCCCGCAGGTGCCCCACTCTGGGCAGGTGTTAAACGACAGGGCAGTTGAGGTGTGTCGGGGCAGGGGTCTGGGGGAGAGCTCTCTGTCTTCCTCTCCATTCTGCTGTGAAGCTAAAACGGCTCTGAAAAAAATAATCTTAATAAAATGAAAAAAAAAAACACGAATATCTCTCACAAAATATGTTTTAAAAAATGAGTGTTTTCTAGCAAGTTCTAACACATGACGAAGGGAAAGAGGCCTTTCTTTCTCTGCCTGGCCTCCTCTGCCCAGTTTCCAAGCTGCCCAAGGCCTCCCTTCCCCAGAGCCTGGTGAATGCTGGGCCCCAGGGTTGGAGGGGTTGGACCCTGGAGGACTTCCTGCAGGAGGCGTTCACTGTGAGGCTCCGACTTAGCCGAGAGGATTAAAAGGAGCCTTGAGAGTTACTGGCTCAGGGTCAGTGATCAGCTGGGAGCAGACACGCGGGGAGGCACGAGGAGGCAGGGAGGCCCTCCCCAGCTCTGGGAGCCCGTCACAGAAACCAGAGCCTGTGCCCCACGCACAGCAGCAACCCCGAGGCCGCAGGAACGGCCCCCGAGTGCCGCAGGGCCCAGGACAGCAGAGGGAGGCCCGGGCAGGCGGCTCTCACACCCTGCAGAGGTCACGAGGGGGCCCACGCTCTCCCCTCGCGCCTCTCGCACACACCCCCCTTAGCGAAGGGGACTAAGAGGACCATGGGCGGAGCGCTCCCCAGAGCAGCACAGGCGGCGGGGCCGAGCAGGACAGCAAGAGGGCCTCAGGGACCATTTCTGCGCTTCCACCCGATGGCACCCAGACCACTGCCTGCGCTCCTGCCGACCCCGGAGGCCTGGAGACCCACAGCCGCAGGAGCCGAAGCCGGGGTACGGACAGCCAAGTTCAGGCAGCCTCTGCCTGGTTGGAACGTTTATTTTTTCAAAAATGAACAGGACGTTACAGTTTTTAAAAGAGGGGTGGTGAACGACATGGAAAATATTATACAATCGTCGCACAGACGCCATCGTGTGCGAGCCAAGCGGGCCGCGGTCGGCTTCCTCACTTCTCCGCCACGTGGGCAGGGCAGCAAGCAGGGGTGGGGGCCGGCGCCGGGGTCTCCCCGCCGGGACCCAGCCCCCCAGACCCCGTGCCGCCGCCGCCCCGAGCAGGCCAGGGTTATTCAGTAGCTCATAACCTTACTCAAGAGCGTCCACTCCAAAAGGCTGGGGGTTTCGTTTATTTGCTATTTAACTGAAACCTTTACTTTTGCCGAGAAGAGAAAATGAAAGAGACAAAGGCTCTGAGCCCCTGAGGGCTGGTTCCACTTTGTGGCTTCTGGGAGGGGCGGGTGCTCAGGGACGGGCCTGGAGGGGCTCCATGGCCCCCTGCCCTCTGGCAATGGCCGCTCGCCACCTGTCCCTCGACAGCGTCCAAGTCCAGGGCCTGAGACACTCGTGTCCCCTGGCGTCAGCGGCACACCAGCACCCTGTGGGAGACACCCCCCTAGCAGGGCCACTCAACAGACCCCACGCGTGACCCGCAGGCAGAGGGCCCGGCCTCTCGGAGGCCGAGTCCACACTATGGGCCGCTGAGCAAGACCCCTGAGCGCTGGCCTTTCCCACCACCCACAGCTCCCTTTACTCCCGATCCCATTTAGTTCCCCAGCACCCTGCAGGCAGGGCACCCCCAAGCCAGCCCCTCCTGACTTCAGTCTGGTTCCTGCACCCCCCCCCCCCCCCGGCTGGGGGGGCCCTGCAGCCAACCCCAGGCACCCCCCACGCCCCTGATCCTGCGTGGTGCAACCGCACCCCTGCCCCTGTATCCCTGGGGACCCTGCACCTCCATACCCTGCACCACCCACCGGGGTGGAGGGGAACCCTGCACCCCCGCACTCCACTCCCAGGACCCTGCACCCCAGGGTCCTGCCCACCCCACCCTCGCCCTGCACCTCTATACTCCACCCCCGGGGACCCCGCACCCCCCCACCCCCGCCCTGCACCTCTATACTCCACCCCCCGGGACCCTGCACCTTCGGGGTCCTGCACCCCTTGCCGGCGCCCCATCCCCCTTCCCAGGCCCTGCGCGGACCCACCTGGGGCGCCGGCGGTGCCTTCGTCGCTCTGGTTAAACTCGAAAAGGAAATCGAAGTCGAACTCCTGGTCCTCCTCCAGCCCCGTCATGTTGGGAGGGGCCAGGTCGGGGTTGGGGTCCGCGGAGGGGCTCGGGGTCCCGGGTCTGGGGTCAAGGTCTCGGCCGGGTCAGGTCGGGTCTGGGGCTCGCGGGCCGGGGTCCCGGCCTCGCCAGGGGCCGGGGCCCCGGGTCTGCGTCGACCCGGGTCGGGGTCGGGGTCGGGGTCGGGGTCGGGGCCTGGGTCGCGGCCCCGGCCGCGGACACCTGTGGTCGCGCCGCCCGGGCTCGCTGCGCCCGGCGCCCGGCCGCGCGTCCCCGGGTAACGTGACTCCCGCCCGCGCCCCTCCCCCGCCCCCGCCCCGCGCCCCTCCCCCGCCCCCCCGCTGTTTCCGGGTTGACATAAACAAGCCGCTTGCCGGCCGCTGCTTCCGAGTTTTAAATAAACTCTCGGGGCAGCCGGGACGCACGCGGCTCGCTCGTGTCCCCGCCCGCGCCCGGGGGTCCACGTGCGCCCGGACCCCCGCCCGCGCCCCGCACACCCGCGCGGCCCCGAGTGGCGCAAAGACCGAGACTGAGTCCCAAAGAGACGGCCGACTGCACCCAAGCCTACCGAATTTTTGTAAAAGTTAAAAAAAAGAAAAGGAGGAAAAGAAAAAAGAAAGCAAGCTCTCCAACTGCCGGGCCTCTTGTGGAGTGAAGAGGCCCGTCTTGGTTGCTGCCTGTGTCTACAACATGCACATCCTGCCAGGGCCGGCCGCCATCCCCTGGAGAGCGGGGCTTGCTTTCTAAGCCACTCTACCACTTGGAACAAGCAATGCCCGGAGTACCATTTCCCAGACCCAGCGCTAACCCTATGCTCTGAAAGTGCCAAGGAGACGGGAGTTTCCCTGTGGGGGCTGGAGATGCCCTCCTTCCTATGGGGGACTCTGGCTGCCCCGCAGGTCTGAGCTCCGCTGCCTTCCCTGGAGGCCAGCGCTCACCTGCCACCCACTATTGTTGGAACACCATTCACTTCAGTCGCCTGACTCCTTAAATACTATACCCACCAGCAACCGGAGAGCTCTCCAAGGCGGAGTACATGGGGATCCAAACCCAAGGCTCGGTCTCAGCAGCCTGGCCGCGGCAAGCGCAAGCTGAAGGCCTGTGTGGGCACCATTCTGGCCAGATGTGCCTTCTCCTAGCCGTGTGTGTGCTGTCCCCAGTGTCTTAGAACCACGGGCGACCAACATCTGGTGTAGCAGGGGACTTCATAGGGGACTGAGAATCTCGCATGAAGGGGAAGTCAAGTTGGGAAAAGGCTGGGAGGTACAGATGTCCCTTCCTGCAGCTCTGCTGCTAATGAACGCGCCCTCCTTTCTGCCCTGCAGGCCCTTTGGCCCTACGGGTATTGCTTTATCCGGAAGCAAATAACCTGCAAATCATGTGCCCCCCCCATGCTTCTCTCCCATGACCCTTTGCAAATGGCTGCTTTTCTCCAGTGATAAACTATGGTTCACTTTGGCCTGATTTCGTTTCTAATAATAGTCCTCATTTTGAGATGTATGTTGGAGGATTGTTGTGTTTTAGTTAGCTTTTTTTGCTGACCTTCGGGCAAATGGAGTCTGTTTCTGTCGAGAAGCAACACTTCATTTTCTCTTTCCAGTTGTTTTCCCCGAAGCCGCCTTCTAATCCCCACCGTAGGCCACGGCTTTGTTCCAGGTCGGAGAAAGCGGGTCCACACTTCCGCACGCACAGGTGCTCACCCAGTTCCCACCTGGCCACGGGGCACGGACGCGGCCCTGCCGCCTAAGGCTGAGCAGCCCCCACCTAGTTTCGGATCCCCAACCAAAGTAGCCAGATGCGCAGGCCAGTTTTCTAAGTGCTCCTCTTACAGGCAGCAGCCCCCGCCCGCCCCGCCGTGCCTCTCAGCTGGTACGCGCTGTGGGGCCGTTTGCCAGTTCAGCAGACGCTCCTGTCCTGATGGAAATGTTTAGCTTGGCGCTTCCTCCCCGCGGCTGCGGGCGCTCCCGGCGCACCAACCTCCAGCCCTGGTGCGATGGCGCAGGGCGCGCGCCAGGGCCTCTTCTAATCTGGATTAGGAAACAAGGCCACGGAGTGAAGCGTGGGGAGAACAGAGTGGCTTTGTTCTGCTCCCGAGAGCCCGGGGGCATTCCGTGTGGAGCAACCTCGGAATGGGTGGGTAGGTGGCTACCTACGAGGCCTTGCATTTCTCCGCATTCTCCACGCGGAAAAACAAGCACAGGGCCTTCAGAAACAACAGTACTTAATGAGCTTCAGCCCAGAGGCTCATTAGAGTAGAGGGAGGTGCTGGGGCAGCAAGCAGCCTCTCGCAGGGGCCGCTGGTGCCTCCGTCAGGCCTGGCGGAGGGGACGGATCACGTCCCCCAGCGCTGGGCCAGGCGGGCGCTGACCTGCAGGGGCCCCGAGCCTCTCTCGCCCTGGGCCTGGGTCTGGGAAGGACTCCATCTCACTTTCCAGTCACCTCCTGCTGTAGCTCTTCCAGAACATCCCCCACTCACCAGCTCACCGCCCCGGCTGCCCGGGCGCTGCCTCCGCAGAGGGCCTTTCAAATGCACTTTCTTAAGTAGGAAACAGGAAGAATCACCAGCACCCCTCAGACGGGTTTTCTTCTTGTAAAAAGAGAAGAGAGGATTGCAGGATGGACCACCGACTGCTCAAGTCAAGAAATCGAAACTTTGAAAGACTTGCATTTTTTAAAAGCAGTGTTAAAAAACAACACATGTGGGCAGACTTCGAAAAAGGTGTCCAAGAAGCTATGACCAAAACCTCAGCACATTTTTTAGAAATTGTTCTAATAACAAGAGCTTGTCCCATAAATATTACCTGATGCTTACACTTAAGTATTTCCTAAACTGGGATGAAATGGTAAGAAACACACCTCTTCCTTCACGGATACAGAATACACAGAAAATAACTGAGCTCCTTTAGGGAGGGCACCGCCGAGGGCCAGTCCTGGTTAGAGCCCAGGGCCTTCTTGGAGGAGAGTGACTCGGGCAGGTGGGGCTCCCGGCCACTGCCGGGAGGTGCTGCTCCTCCGAAGCACGTCTGCCCTCGGAAAAGAGTCCTCAGTGCAAGCCGCAAGTTGGCCAGCTTTCTTAAAATGGTTTCAACGAACCCTCCAGCACGGAGGCTGCGCTGGCAAAGTGTCCCCAGCTCGCATCCGCATCCGCTGTCCTGGCCCCTAAGCAGGGAGCCGGGGCCCCTTGGCAGGCGGTTTCGGACACCTGCGGGCACACTGGGGGCTCCACCCTCGGCCAGGTGGGGGCGGGGGACTCCGCCCGCCTCACTCTCACCAGTGGCTTCTGGACAGGCACTTAGCCGGCTCCGGGACTATAAACCTGGAGGCCCCTTTTCACACGGTCTCCAATCACTTTCCATGGTGGGAACTCTCCCGGTGGGATTGCAAAATGGCTTGAATGAGGGGCTGTGTCTGGGCAGCACAGCTGGTGCCCTTTAGTCCTGCGGGTGGAGGGCCGGGGCAGGGGAGAGGCTCCGCCACCAGCGGGGCTCGGGAAAGGGCACGTACCCCCGCCTCACGTCGGGTGGCTGGTCTCCGAAGCCACAGGGTGGCTTTGCCCCACTGGGCAAGCAGCCGGCCCGGCTTCGTTCCCAAGGAAACCATAGTCCATCGCAAAGCGTGGCTTGTGGTTGCGACAGCGCGACCCTCGCCCCGGCCCCTCGCCCCGGCCCCGGCCCGCCCGCGCTGCAGCCGAGTTTCTGCAGCGGACCCGCCGCGAGGCTGCGCGCGGCGCTGGAGAAGAGGAGACACCTATTGGCAAGACGGCGCGCTCGAAATCCGGGGAAACCCCCGGGGGACACCGCTTCCAGATGTGCGCCGCGCGCCCGCCGCCCGCGCCCCTCCCGGCGGCGGACCCTGGCCGCGCCCGCTCGCCCCGCCCGGGCCGGGACCCCGCGGGGCGCGGGCGGCGGGCGCGGGCGGCGGGCGCGGGGCTGGGGGCGCGGGGGCCCGCGGCGGGGGCGGGCGCGCCGGCTTACCTTCCTCCGCAGACTTCATGGTGCCGCCGGAGGGCGGCGCGGGCCCCAAAGTTTCTCCGCTCCCGCAGACTGCAGCCGGAGGGCCGAGTGGAAACTTGGAAGGGACTGGAAAACTGGTACTTGGCATCCACGCGGCGGCGGCGGCGGCGCGGAGCAGGAGGAGCAGGAAGAGCGAGAGGAGCCGCGGGCGGAGCGGGCGCTCAGCGCCGCCGCCCCGGCCAGGTCTCCCGGGAAGGCAGACCTCTTCCCCAGCCGACGCGCGCCGGCCCGGCTCAGCGCCGCCCGCCCCGGAGAGATGTCATTGAGGGGCGTGTGCGCGCGTGGCGGGCCCGGCTGCGGCCCCGGGACCCGGGCTCGGTGGCGGGGTGGCGGGGTGGCGGGGGCTCGGAGGTGTGCTCCCGCGCCCCTGTGCCCGCGCCCGGCCGCCGGATCCCGCGCGGCGACTGTGCCGGCGAGTTCGGAGTCCTCCAAGTCTCGCTCTGACGCAGGGCCGCGCTCTGCCTCCTGCCTTTTTAAAGCTGGAAAACACCTCCCCCGCCTCCTCGCCGGCCGGGCCGCTCCCGCGCCCCCTCCCTGCCGTGACATCACGCCCCCGCCCGAGCCGGCGCAGGGCCCGGAGGACAAGTCCCCAGCGTCTGCCCTCCCCGCGCCGGGCCGCTGTTCGCCCGGCCCGCTGGGCGCACGGGGGGCGAGCAGGGGCGCGCGGTGCCGGCGCGGGCGCACCAGAGGCGACCGTGGGCGCACGCGGAGGGCGGGGACGCACGGGGGTCGGCGGGGGCGCACGCGGGGGGCAGCGCACGGGGTGCAAGCCGGGCGCACCCGGAGAACCAGCCGGCCCGGACTCCGGGGTCCGGCCCGGGTCCTAAGGGAGTCCCACTCCTCTTTAATGAGGGGGCGGAGGGAGCAGGAGATGAGGGGGGCCGAGGGCGCCCTGCATGCTGAAGTCATTATGTAAAAGCGCAGGCTTCCCCCGCTGTGGAAATTTGGAAAAGCGCTTCCACTGGCAGGCCCGAGAAAGGAAATTCCCATCCCGCTAAATTACTAACAGATTGCATGGCAGTCCCGGGACGTGGAGTTATTGTCATTTTTACTCTGTAGATATCCGAGCGAACCAGATTGCCTGTTGCGTGAGCTGGCGGGGGCGGGGGGGGGTCCGGGAGAACCGCGGGCGCAGCGCCCCCGAGCTCCTGGCCGCGGTCCCGGCCGTCCCGGGAGGGCCGGGGGCACTGAAGGCGCGACTTTGGGGTTTCTAACCCAGGGGGGAGGGGTCGGAGGCTGGGAGCTGGTTTCGGGAAAGCCTCCCCAGCGCAGCCGGTTCACTTTACACTTTCTTCTCAAAACCTCCTGCGTCTCCTCGGCGCAGCTCAGCTGCCAAAACCGGACCAAATTTTCGTGTTGGCCTTGGACACGAGGGGTTGGAGCGTTAGGGCGGTGAAAATGTCTGGTGTATAAAAATCATAAATCTATTGCACGACACCCGTATGTGGTTTCAAATAACCCCAAAGACAAAGTGCTGTCTGCCGCGGGGACCCAGGAGGCCTGCAGGTCTCCAGTAGGTGCCCCAAATGCCTCCACGCTGCGGGGCCTGGAGGGATGGGGGCAACATTTGACCCACCCGCTGAGACTCGCCGGCTAATCGCTGCCATCTTAATATAGGACTAGGACGGTGCCCAGCGGAAGCGGTGCCCGCGTCACCACCGCCGTCGATAGGGTTATCCAGCAGGCTGGGGGCAGAACCGAAATCCCTCTTTCCACCCACGCCTTCGACCAGGCGGCGTGGAGGGGCGGGGCCGTGTGCTCGCGCGTGTCTGGTGGCTGTAAGGACACCTTCTAGATGTCCCTACCTGTAGATCTGCTCCTGGTGGGCTGGGCCTGGCAGGTGCCTTGGTACCCCAGGCCCAGGGAGAGGGTGACCCCGGGTGCATACCATAGTTGGGGGGAGGGAACCTCACGAGACCCCGCGAGGGGGCTGAGGCCGGGGGGATCCCTTCGCGATGCCCGAAGCCGGGGGCACCCCGCGAGGGGGCTGAGGCCGGGGGGACCCCTCCGGGATGCCCGAGGGAGGGGTGTGCGTCCTGCCTGGGAGGCCGCCAGGGGGCGCCAGGGCCGCCCCGCCCTCGCCCCGCCCCCTACAAAGATGGTGCCGCGGAGGGTCCTAGTGGCCCCGCCGCTGGGCAGGGAGGTCAGGCAAGTCCTAGTGAAATAAGGACTGACTCCCATCCCCTCCTGTCCCCTCTCCGGCACTTCCACCGCGCCCAGCCCGGCCTCTGGAACCTGGAGCCCGCCTGGCCCACCGGCTCCACCCCTCCTCCTCCTCCCACCTCCTTCCTCTACCTCTCCCCTCCTCCCCCTCCTCCCCTCCCTCCTCTTCCTCCTCTCCCTCCTCCCGTCTCCTCTCCCTCTCCCTCCTCCTCCATTTCCTCGTCTCTTCCTCTTCCTCCTCCCCCTCCTCCATGGTCTCCTCCTCCCCTCCTCCTTCTCCTCCTCTTTAATAAATAATTTTCACTCCATCCAGAAAAGCTCTTTTCCTGTCTGCTCTCAATGCCCTCCTTCTTCCCCCGCCCGGTGACGGAATCCCCGTCTGTTTCCCTGTGTTTAATGCCGTTGCCGGGACCACGGTGGCGGCGCGCCAGGGCGCAGGGAGTTCCGGAGGCAGCGGCAGCTCCGCGGCCAGCGCGCCCCCGTGTCCGCCTGGGGCGGCTCCTGCGGCCACCGCGGGGCCCCCGGCCTCCGTCCCGCGGCCGCGGCCCCTGCGCGCCCCTTCCACCCCTCTCGGTCCCCGGCTTCTCTCGGGGTGTGTTTATAGCTGCTACCAGGAGAGACGTTACACGGGTTTTATTTTAAGGGTTGGTGATGACTAACGAAGTTAAAAGGAGCTTAGGACAGAAAACAAGACTATTTTTAGGTTACTGTTGTTTCTGCGGATTATTGGGGCAATACACCCAGAGAAGCTCACCATTTTCAAAGTCCCTTTGGAAGCCAAATCCTTTCTTCTGAAGCGCCCTGGAGTGT
Source organism: Nasua narica (assembly GCA_028533885.1). Classification (NCBI taxonomy): domain Eukaryota; kingdom Metazoa; phylum Chordata; class Mammalia; order Carnivora; family Procyonidae; genus Nasua; species Nasua narica. The sequence continues at coordinate 80,189,594 of CM052808.1, read as the reverse complement.
CCTCCACCCTGCTCAGTATTTCCTAGAGCCCGGGGTGATCCCTGTGGCTTGAGTTCTGTGTTCAAGCATCAGAGCTATGGAGACACGGACCCGGGATGCCGCTGCCCAGACGGGGTCAGGACCCCGCAGAGCTGGGGCTGCCGCAGTGGCCCTGCTGGCGGCTGCTGGCCTCCCACCTGGGCGACCGCCTGCCGATGGGCCCACCTGGCCGCGGGCTCCATCCCCAGGGCAACCTCGGCACAAGCTGCGCCGGGCAGGGGCTCCTGGGCCAGTGTTCTAGCCAACTCCTCCTCCCTTGCTTTCTTCCTGTCACTCAGCTGGGCAACCAGGTGCTGCTTCTGGCCCGCGTCTCACCTTCGACATCCCCAGCGAGGTGTGAGTGCTCTGTCCTTGCTGGATGCACGCTCCGAAGCGGAGCAGGGGCTGGACTTCCTCCAGGGAGGACTAGGGAGCCTCCGGCCCCTCTCTCCACAGGCAGGTGTGGGTTCTTCCTGGCAGCACCTTCCAACCCGCAGGGAGGACGCGCCGGGCCGATCCGAGATGCCGGAAGTGTGCCAACGAACCACTGGCCGGAGCACGGGGATTGGCATTAAGAAATCAGAACTATGGACGGGTTATTGACTTTTAAGTAAACTGCTGAGATTTTTCAAAACGCCAGTGCATCTAAGTCTCAGCGGTCACGGGAGTTGAGAGAGGAGTTCCCTTTGATTAGACACCTGTGGCAGCACATCCAGACTTTCAAGTATAGGGTGCTCTCGGAGATCCATGAACTCGGGGTTCTGAGAGTCTACACTGGGCTGTGACTCGTAAAGCGTCTCTGTAGGCCCCCCCTTTCCCTGGGACGGCACAGGCCTCTTCTGGTTGGTGTCCCCGCCCAGACTCAGCCTGCCCACCGCGTCCAGGCACCACCACCGGATCTAAAACCTCAATCACCAAGGAATCAGCCCACTTCCCTCCCCTGGACGCTTGCCCGGGGCACCAGGGTCAAAGCCAAACTGCCCAACATGGTGCCTGATGACTGTCACCGTCAACACCTGGAGCAGCCACGCAGGACCTCCTCACGGAAACCAGTCTCTGTCCCTGCTACCACATCCTAGGACCTGGAGTCCTCTCTCTCCACCTGTATTTGGCCAATTTCCAGAACCTTCCTGCAAGTCACCTGCCCTGTCTGCCCAGGGTTCTCATCACCTCCCTCGTGAGCCGGGGCCCTGCCTCCATAGCCCTGTCTCACTTGTTAGTGCGATGGCCTTAGGTGCTGGGAGAACCTTCCAGCGCCTTGTAGAGCATGCGTACCGTGCTATCTTGGCGGAGCGTGTGCTCATGTCCCGCCAGTCTCGCTGGTTTGTGCTGCGGTTCAGGCCTTCTGCCTCCTCGCTGGGTTGGGGTTTGTTTTCTAGAACCACGTGCAAAGTGGGGGCTTGGCGTCTCGGGCTCCTGGTGCATGACGTCTCTCCCTTCTCTCCCTCCGCTTTCTTTCACGTGTTTTGGAGCTCTGTCGTTGTGTCTCCTGGTCGGGCTGGTCCTTTAATCATTATCACACATCCCTCTCCATCTTTAAATACACTGTTCACGTTAGCGTATGACTGACGTCTGACGTCAGTACGAGCCTCTGCAGCTGCCATCCGGCTGCTCTTTGTAGGGTACACGGTTCTCCACCCTGTCGGTCCGTTTGTGCCTTGAACCCAAAATGCACCTTCTGTCTCCTGCTTAAGGTTGGATCATGGGGCTTGGTTTGTTTCTTTGCTTTTGTCCATTTGATAGTCTTTGCCTTTTGATTGGCTCTTTTGATCGATCTACATCTGATGTCATTATTGATAGAGTTGGATTTACATCTGCAGTATTACTGTTTGCTTTTCTTATGTCTTTCTTGTTCATCTGTTCCCCTTTTGTTGCTTTTTTTTAAAAGCAACTATTTTTTTTAAAGTTTCATTTATTTATTGAGAGAGAGAAGAGAGAGAGCGTGCACACGCGTGCAAAGGGGGAGGGGCTGAGGGGAGAGAATCTTGAGCAGACCGCAGGCTGAGCACAGAGCCCATCGTGGGCTCGATCTCATGACCCTGAGATCACCACCTGAGCCAAAATCCAGAGTTGGATGCTTAACTGATGGTGCTCCCCAGAAGTCCATGACTCTTTTCTGATATACCATTTGAACCACAATCAACTTGAGATTTCCACCAGCTTAATCCCAGTGATGGGTATGAACATTAGTCCTAGGCAGGTTTATTCCCTTTCTCCTTTTCCACGATGGTTACATGCCGTGTAAGTAGAAATGTTAGGAACCTGAAAACACCCTGTAACAGGATCACTTCACCGTCTGGATGTGTTTCCTTAGCGGGACACGGCTTTGCTCCACCCACTTCCTTGTGTGATGACGGGCAAAGATGTTCCACGTATGTCACGTTTCTGTTAATTACAGGCCCAATGGTATGTTACAGACACATTGTTTTACGGAACTGCTCTCTAAGTAGGTTATAGAGGAAAGGAGAAGTAGCCTCCACTTGTGTTGTAGAGTCACCTTTCCGGGCCATCTCCGTCTGGGGCACCTGCTTCAGCCTGGAGAGCTTCCTTTCGTGTCTGCTGAATGCAAATTCTGTATTGTTGGGGTTGTGTTTTTTTAAGCTGGGAAAGTCTTTATTCCCTTCATTTTTGAAAGATAGTTTCGCTGACCATAGCATTCTTGGGTGACAGGAGTGTTCTCCCTTTGAGTGCGCTGAATGCGTCACCCACGGCGCTGTCTCTGCTGAGAAGCCACTGTTAGTCCCTTGTAAGTGACACATTTTTCTCTTGCTACTTGTAAGATTTTCTCCGTGTCTGATTTTCAGTGTTTGTATAATGACGTGTAAGCTTGTGGGTCTCTGTGTTTATCACCCAGCAAGTGTCCTGGGTAGGTAGGCTACTGTTGGCAATAAATGTGTGCCATCAGCCACCAGTTGGCAAAGTTTTGCTCGTCCGCCCCCACTGCCGAAGGTTGGTGCCGCTGGCGCTGTGGCTCCTCTAGGCCCCCTGTTCTTCTTCGTTGAGTTTCTCTGTTCTCAGCTTCTGTAATCTTGACTAATCTTCAAGTAAACCAGTTCTTTCTTCTGCCCGTTCATGAATCTTTTCTTCTAGTTACGGTGCTTCTTGGCTCCAGAATCTTCATGTGGTTCTTTTTCACAGTTTCTGTCCCTTTACTGACAGCATCTTTCCTGTGATGTTATCGTCGCGTGTCCCTCCACTCTCCGAGTCAAGCTTTCTTCCCACTCTGTGCACAGGCTCGCAGTGGGCACTGTGGGGTGCTTTTCTGTGAAACCCAACTACTGTGACTCTCCCAGGCAGCTGCTCTTGCCTGCCTCTCCCCTAATGTGTGTGTCATGCTTTCCTGCTTCATAATTATTTTTCAGAAACTGGACATTTTAGATAATACATTGTAGCAACTTTGGATTCTGCCCCCTCACCCCCACCAATCTGGGGCTTGTTACTGTCATTCCCTTGTTTGTTTGTTTAGTGACTGGCTGGATTATTTTAGTGAAGTCTACTCTCCTCCCAAAGTGTCCAGCCTCTGGCCTTGCTCCCAGGAGCCCAGTGTGGGGAAGCCCAAGGTCCTGCTCCTCCTGGGAGGAAAGCCCTCTGGTGGGGGCGGGGGTGGGGGCAGGGGCCGTGCACCTGGCCGCAGCCAGCTGGGGCTAGGAGCCGTCTCTGTTCCAATACCGATGCGTCTTGCCTTTCCTAATGGATTTGTGCAGATTTCCTTGAATAGAGGTTTCATTTGCTGTTTGCCCTTAGGAAGGCTTCGAGAGGCTTGAAAAGGTTGTTTTTGTTTTAAATGACGTCCTTCAGTTTCACCGGGAGCAGGTCGGAGGTGCGCCTCGGGCTCCCATCCTGGTGGCTTCTCGGCTAAGGCCTGGATGGAGTCCCCTGCACAACCTGGGAGCCTCCAGGAAGGTCTTCAGCTCTGCAAGGCTAAGTGGGGGCGCACCATGCACATCAGGGACTGCTGCTACAGATCCCTCCACACGTTTTGTTATTTCAGAGTGACAGAGTCATGGGTTGAACTGTGTCATCCAAAAAGATGTGTTGGAGTCCTAACTCTGGTCTCTGTGCGCGAGACCTTATTTGGAAACAGGATCTTTGCAGACGTGATTAGTAAAGAGCAGGGCATTCTGATGGCCCTGATCCGCTGTGACAGGGGCGCTCATCACAGAAGGACCCGGAAGGAGGAGGTCATGCGACAAGGAGCAGGAGCTGGAGAGATGGGCGCAGAGGCCTCGGAGCCTAAGGCGGGCCCGCAGGTGGGGCCAGGAAGAGCCGGGGAGGGTCCTCCCTATGGCCTCCCAGGGCTGTGACCTAGAGCTTCTGGAAGCGTGATGGAAGGACCTTGCTGCCGGTTCGTGGTGATCTGTCACCACGTCCTTAGGGAACAGCACGAATGCCACGTGGTTTTTATCTTCTTCGGAATGCCATCCCATGCCCTGCCGGGCTGCCCCCATCCCCTGAATGCTTGTGCCCGCCCAGCCCTCCCCAGACGCCCCGACTATGGCACCTCTGCCTTCACCAGACCTTGACTGCCAGGCCAGCCACCGCCGCCAGTGCCACACCAGCATGGCCCTCTGCCTGGGGACCTGGAGGCCTGATCCACAGTCCCTGTGGGGTCACGGGGTCCCCCCTCCAGTTCCCTCCAGGCTTCCTGCACCGACTGGAAAGACGAGTTCTGGTCCTCGGGGGCGGGGGTGAGCCTGTGGCTCGTGGCTCGTGGCTCGGAGGCACCTCCTGGGGAAGTGCCTGCCAGCCAAGGCCAACGTGGAAGCCAGCAGGTCCAGAGTTGGATTCGTGCCCCATCTGAGCATCCGGATCCAATGGGGCCTGAAAGCCTATTCTCGAGTGTGCCCCCAGGGTTGAGGAGAAAAATTCCCTTTTGCTCCGTCTGGTCTGATTTGGGGTTCCGTCATGGCTGCCGGAGCCCCAGGCTGTGCAAAGAGCCAGCAGGTGACCGCGGCCAGTCCTGGGCACAGGGGCCCTGCTTCAGAGGCGGTCGAAGGATGCACAGTGCCCTGAAGTGGCAGGGTCGGACACGTGGACCCTGGGCAGCCCTGCCCCGCGGGGCTGTGCCACCTGGGGCTGGCAGATCCCACTCAGCAAGGGGCACACCTCTCGTGGCACCTGGGCTTCTCTTGGGCTCAGCGGACACGTGGCTTGGGCAGGTCTGGCTGTATCGGCTGGTGAAACACGGCCCGAGCTCCTGCCCTGAGCCCGCCGCGCCCTGAGGTCCCCTTGCTCCCCTCCCGACCAGCCTGGGGCCGACCGACCGCAGGCTCCAGGAGTGGCTCCCTCTTGTGCTTGGCTTAATTTCTAGGAAGTTGGAGGCGTCCGTGAGCAGCAGGGGGAAGGCGCTGGGCTCTGTGGGCTTCACCCTCCTCTGTTCCGCGTGCCCCTGGGCCCTTGCGCTTCTGGCCGCATCCAGGGACAAGGCACCAGCGGGCTTGCTTCCTCACGCAGGGGCATCTGCCCTCGTCACCCACTTGGAGGGTGGGAAATAGGTAACATCTTTGGTTTCTGGCAGTACTTGGGGCTTGCACCTGTGAATTCCCAGTGTTTTCTAATGGCCACATTGTAACATTTTCCTCACATTAGTCGGCTGCCTAACTCCGCTTAATGGAGCAGCAGCCCAGGTGAGTCATTTTCATCCCCAGGCTGAGACAGGGCAGCTAGTCTTCTTATTTTCCTTTTTTGATTCTAAAGTACTTCCTTTCTAGCGTGCGGTGCCCTCCTCACGAGGGAGGCTCTGCGGGACTCCCTCCCCCACTGGCACAGCCCCTCCCGGTCCTGGCTCCCATCTCTGCCCCGGGACTGGGTGGAACCCTCCCAGCCTCCACTTGGGTTTGCGCCGCTCCCCAAACTATCGTTAATGTGTTTTTGGTTCAGTAAAGTTCTAAACAGGTTCTGCCAGGCACTTTTTCCGTGAATTTTTAAACCGGACTGAGTTTCAAGGGAAACTGAATCCATGTGCTTCTGAATCGTTTACACTTAACTCATCACGATGCTGCCTGAGAGGCGCTCGACGTCCGGCCAGGCAGGTTTGGACGAGCCCGCTTCAGCCGTCCTTCCCAGACACAGGAAGCGGCAACCTGCCCGAGCCCCTCGGCCCCAATGCCATCTCAAGCCTGCCGCCCATGAGCCCGGGGCTGTAGCCGTGGCCCCCGGCCGTGAGGAACCCCGAGAGCGCCGGCGGTGGGTGGACAGCCCCCGGGAGGAAGCAGAGATCCTTTCCGAGCCCGGGGTGTGGGTGCTGGGCTCTGGGCGGGCAGCCGTGGGACCCTACCCCGCAGGGCCTCGGCCCCCAGAGTACCCCTCGGGGACTGTTTTCTAAAATTGTGGTAAAACGCACATACAAATTTACCATCTTCCTTCGGGGCGTACAGCTCAGTGGCACTGAGTACGTCAGCACCGCCAGCAGCGGTGCACAGAACGCCCGCCCTTTGCCAACTGACGCTCTGTCCCCTGAACACTAACGCCCCCCAGCCCCGGCCTCGGCTTCTTGCCCCTCGACCCTCGTCTGCGTGTGCTCCGGCCCCGCGCCCTTCCAGCGCTAATGCCCTCCCGCGGAAGGCTGGGTCGATCCCACAGCCACTGGGCGTCCCGCTGCTCTCACGCCCGTCCCTGGAGGGGCGGCGGCGGTGGGGGCGTGGCAGCGCGGGCAACCCCGAGCCCCTGCTTGCGGCTCCTCCGGAGGACACGCCTGCAGTCGGGCGGCACCTCACGTGGTCCGTGCGCCAGTGGGGGCCCCACGGTCCTGGTTCTTGCTAGCCTCCTGTGGCCCCCGCCTGTTGGCCGGACTTCTGAGTTTGGGGTCCCCCTGCATGCGGCCCACACCCAGGCCCTGGGCTCCGCCTCAGCACCTTCCCGCCCGTGCCCCCGGCGCCCTGACCCCGAGACCTGCTGCCTCGTGGGGAAGCAGACAGACATCACCCGCCTCTCCTCTATTTTTGTTCCTTCCCGTTTTGTCGCAAATTGGGGTGGGGGGTGCCCGAGGGGGGCCGCGGGGGAGGGAGAGTGCATGAGAGCTGCAGCCAGCATTCTGTGCGCACCAGGTGGCAGGAAGGGGTCAGGGTTCAGGCGGGGGGCGTGGGCTGTCAGTCTGGAGCCTTTCAGCAAGAATCAGAGGTCGCACAGCCCCCCCCCATGGCCATGATGGTGACGGCCCCTCCGATCCCCCAGGGTTGCCGAGTGCTCCGTGTGGGGCCACGCTCCACAGCCCCCGCCGCCCCTGTGCCCCGGGCCCTCTCCTGCCCCCGCCCCGCCGGTCTGCAGAGCGAGCTCCCGGCCCCTCCCATGGGGAGGACAGCCACCGGGGCAGGCTTCTTCCCCGCAACAGCGGGTGGGTCCCCCGACAGGGCGTCCCATTGCTCCCCTTTGTCCCCACACGGGTTCTGTCCCAGCGCCCACTTCCCCGCCGCGCAGCCCACGCTGGTCTTGCTGTTTGCTCCAATACCAGTGGGGTGCCGGGTGGTCAACTGGGAACCGTCCTCGGACGGGATCCCCAGCGGCCCCCCGCAGGACGCGCTGCTGCTGGAGGCGGCCCCAGGGGAAGAATGGCAGCTTCCTGTGGGCTCGGCAGCAATGGCTCCCCTGCCGAGGGTGCGCTCCCGCGGGCAGGCCAGGAGCCGACCCGGCAGCCGGGCTCTGGCTTTACGCCGCACGCTGTCCGAGGGGGAGGCCAAGCGGGCACCCCGGCTGGGGGTCAGTGGGGTCCTGATGCCCGGGGCTGAGGCGAGGCCTTACTGGCGCATGCCGGGCACCAGGGGACAGTCCACAGAAGTGTGAGGAGCAAAGCCCCTGGACCCCCGGGGCGAACTAACCTCGCCCGGGGAGTGACGGTGCTGGGGCCATCAGGAGGACTAAGGCAGGACCAGAGCAGGGAGAGTGCCGTCTGGGTCCTGGACAGAGGGAGGCTGGGGTACAGTGGGGTCCCTGAGGATGGAGGCGGGCGGCTGGAGGATGCCGTGGGCTGATGGGGAGGATGGGAGGGTCTGGGGACATGGAGGTGGGGGGACAGATTCTCCTCGGGAACTTCTAGAAGGAACCAGCCCCGGCCGCTCCTGGACTGTCACCCAGAGAAACCCCTTCGGACCTCCGACCTCTGGGACGGACTGTAGTCCTTTGTTCCGTCTGCGGTAGATCGAGAACCATCCAAGACGAGATCAGAAGGACTGTGTTCTTCCCTGGGACTCAGTTAAGTGTGCTTTCTGCAGTTGCCCCATCATAGCCGTCTGGAGCGTCCAGATGGACCTCCGACCTCCGCAGGGCTGGGTGGGGAGGCGGCGAGCCCCTCTGCTCTCCCCTGGGGCCTCCCCTGTCCCCCCACCCCTGCTGTGGCCGGGTCTCATGGGAAGCTGGCTGAGGGGAACCGGCCCCCAAGGGGTTCTCTTCTGGTTCCTTCTAGAAGTTCCCGAGGAGAATCTGTCCCCCCACCTCCATGTCCCCACCGGCCCCCAAGGGCTCACGGCCAGAGGACACGGGTCGGCGGAGGGACAGGTGGGGCCTGCGGGGTCTACAGCTGGTGCGCTTGGCCCTCCAGAGCCCACGGCACCTGCAGCTCCGAGCCCCGGCGCATGGGGCTCCCAGGGAGCCAAAGGAAACCGGTCAGATCCGGCTCAGCCGTAAGAGCAGGATGGGTCTGGAAGGGGAAGGGCCTAGATCCCCCCAGAGCTCGAGTGGGGGTTCCCTTTGCACGGAGCTCATCCTGGCAATGGTGCTGAGTGTGCATTTATCAGTAACCACTTTAATTAGGAAAACTGGTGGCCTTCCCCTCAAGTACCTACGGGCGGGTAATGTTACTTTCCGACTTGGGGGACGACAAAGGGACTGTCTAGAGAAAAATGGACAAATACGATTAAAAGCGCATCAGAGGAATGTTGGAGTCAGACGCATAATTGGAAGGTAATGGTGTGAGTCCTTACGACACAAGCTGATCTTCTCGACAGAACCTGCCCTAAATGTAGGACGTTTGGACAGGAGTAGCTGTGCCTCTGCCCACGACCGCGACGGCCGTGGGGACCTCCCAGGCAGGAGCGCGGGCCCTACCCCAGGACTCCGCTCGGGGGCCCAGGAAAGGTAAGCTCTGTGGCGTGGCCAGTTTCAGCTCTACTTCAAGGAAAACAGTAACAATCACGGTGTCCCCTCTGGGCAAGGACCCAAGTTGTTCACGTGACAACAGCCTTCAGCCGCTCGGAGAATCCTGCTTGCACGCGGGAGCCATGGGGAGAAACCGAGTCACAGCAGCAAGACAGAGTGCCGCTCAGGACAGAAAGACACCTGAGACCAAGTTCAGGCGCCCCGAGCGAGGGGACACTGCGTGACGGAAGTCCTGTGTGTGGGTGGCGCCCTTGCAGGCGCCGCCCAGCGATCCGGGTTCGCCCAGCCCGCACCAATGGCGTCTGCCCGCTGGCGGTTGAGATCTCCGCGACTCCGCACAAACAGGCGGACTTCTTACTTTTCTCGAAGACCCGAACCCTGGGGGTCAGCGGCCAAGCTGAGCCCCAGGCAGCGGGATGGACACCGACAGACACAGCCGGACCACGGCACGCAGTCTTGTGACATGGAGACCAACCTCCTGCCGGGCTGGTGGCGTCTCCGTTCCTTCAGGTACAGGAGGGACAGAGACGCCCGGCTGACGTTATTATTTAAGCAGTTGTGTTAAGGGATCCTAACCCCAACCCTAAGCCCACTGTACGGGGCTGTGTGGCGCCCCACGCATTCGTGTCTCCCCAGAACCTCGGGACAGGATGGTCTTTGGAGAGAGGAACTTTGCGGATGGAATTCGCTAAGAGGAGGCTGTCCTGGGCCCTCATGCCAGTGACTGGTGTCCTCATCTGGCGGGCAGATTGGACCCAGACACGCGGGGAGGCCACGCCATGAGGATGGAGGCGAAGAGTGGAGCCACGAGGCCACAAGCCCATGAAGGCCCCAGCACCAAGCTTGAAGCTGCAGGACAGGTGTGGCCTGGGGCTCCCGAGGGAGCGCCCCTGCGCACCTTGACCTCGGACGTCAGTCTGCTGCTTCCTAGGCCTGGCTTGCTGGACAGCATTTCGGTGGCCCCGGCAGGACAGGGAGGGTGCGCACTCGGAACCAGGGGTCTGGCTGGGAACCCCGCACTGGGCTCTGCTGAGGGCAGGGGTTCAGCACTGCTGAGAGCTCAGCTGTGTGTGGACAGGGTGAGGAGCCTCAGACGCATTCTGGGGGCCCGTCTGCTGCAGGGCCCTGCGTGCTGGTCCCCGAGAGCACCCGGGGCACATACCTGCAAGCACCAGAGCCCGCGCCTGCGCCCCGGATGGGTCTGGGTCTTCTGTCCTCTTTGCTCGGAGGATGTGTGCTGCTCATGGGCTCCGAAGGCCCAGGACCCACCATAAGCCCCAGGCACCCCCCAGCCCCGATGGGCCGTCCACCTGCTTGTTCAGATGGCGGAGCTCCAGAGAGGGGCCTGGGCCTCCTGGCTGGGGTGCTGGCTTCCAGGGGAGTGGACGCAGCGTCCTGAGGGCGTTGGAGCCGGGCGCTTGCCCACCTCCAGCAGGTAGGTGTGGGCGCCGGCCCCAGCCAGGTCTGCAGGGGGAGGACTGAGCAGGGGAGGGCCGCAGGGCTGGGGCGGAGGGCTCGCCCCTCACCAGCGTCCCCACCCGGTACCTGTGACTGCCGCTCCACACACTTCTGTCTCACTGCACCCCGTTCACCGCGCAGGGCCTGCGGGGATTTCGGCGCTGGCGTTCCCAGCCCCGCGTCTGCAGAGCTGGTGCCTGCGTGTGTGCGCCCGCCGGGACTAGGGGGGCCTGGAGTGCAGCGTGGGGAGCGGCAGCTGTGGGAGCGCGGAACCCTGGAGAGAGCCAAGAAACGGCGTGGGCCCTCCTGGGTTCTCTCTAGCAGCCGGGCTACAAAACCCAGAAAATTCTGCAACTAGTTCTGAGTGTTTTCAGGACTCAAAAAAGGATGCAAACCCGTTCTGGTGCATCATCTCTGAGGTCCACAGACCCTGGGCCTCCAGAACCTTCCAAGCCCTGCAGGTTTTGTCTGTTGGGAGGGGGCTGTGGGCCTGGGCGAGCCCTCACCGGGGCCTCCGTGGGACCCGCGGACCCCTGCCCGACAGGTGAGAGGCCTGCCTCTCAGCTGTGTTTTACTATGAAAAGTAAAACACATGGCTCCCATTCAGGCCAAATAGGCACCGTATGTATACAGACACCTGCAGGCCGAGACGGGAGTTCTTCACTTCTGGAATCGGAATGTGTGGTCCCTGTTCCAAGAGCCGTGTACTCTGCGATCTTGAAGCCAGAAATCAGCCTGGGACCACAGACGCCAGCCAGTAGGGCGGCATTTCTGAGCTTCCAGCACCACCTTCTGGAATCTTCTAAAATCACACCCAGCGGCCGACGGGTGCTGGTTTCCTGTCCGGGGAGCTGCACCGGACGCGCTCGCCCAGCGCATGCAGGAGCACAGGCCTCTCATCCCAGGTACTCACAGCCTCGGGAGCAGCCAAAGACGCCATCTAAGGACACAAATGCGCGCCATGTGTCCTTCCCAACCCTTCCCGATGGGTCACACCACACCCCCGCCTGGCGCTCGGCACGGCAGGGACAGAGGGACCCAGAGACCTCGGTTCTGAGACCTGGGATGGAGCAGACATCACTGGGAGATGGGGTGTCCCCCATCCTTGTGGGGGAGGTCACAGGACAGAGCCCCTTGGCCCAGGGCGTGTGTGGGAGGACAGACAGCTGGGCTGTCTGTAGCTTCTCCGAAAACCAAGGCTTACTCCAAGACGAACGCTTTCGGGAGAGAAGTGCGGGAAAGCCCCACTGTGTGGGGACCCGGCCGGAGGTGACTACGGCAGGAGTCCTCCCAGGACCCAGGGTCGGGCCTGTGTGGGGCCGCAGGGCGACTGGGGACCTCTCCCATCTGAGGCCGAAGTCCTGGGATGGAGGGTGCCCCAGGCCTATCCTGCCGGCCTCTGCCTGCTCAGGCAGCGCCTGTGTTGGAATGGGGGGCTGGCGCCAGGAGGGGCAGAGCCCGACCGTCCCCGGGGTTGCGGGGGCAACACGGTGACCTTCAGGTCCTCACCCGCACAGTCTGGGGAGGGAGGTGGGCAGGTGTTTTGTTCAGATTCAGGTTAATGCCAAGGAGCATCTTGCCCTCCCAGGCTTTAAACTTCCCCATGCCTCAGTTTCTCCGCCCTCCCACGCTGTCCAATGTTTTCAGAAGCGCCAGGTGACCATTGCTGTCTCGGAATGGGGGCAAGGCCACCCCACCTCTGGGGATTTGAGGGCCTCTTTAGAGAACTGGGAGGGGCGTGATAGGCGTGGTCTGGCCACATGGAGCAGCCCTAAACTCGGGGTGTCTTTTTGCCCCACGAAGACCATCGTAGGGCCAGTGCTGGCCTGCTTCTCCTCCACTTGCACGGAGAAATCCCAGGACAGAACCTGGCTGTCCAGGGCGGGAGTCTGGGAGGGAGAAGGGCAGGGCCCTGGTCAGCCCTGGGCCGTGCAGGTGGCCTGCGTGGTCACACGGACCGGCTGTGGGTGCATCTCAGGTGTGCATGTGCTGGGGTCGAGGGAGGTGACTCCCCCCGCCCACGGCCCAGGGGCCACGAACTCTCGAGAACGAGGTGGGTCTTCTGTGGGTTTTCCAGGCTCTGAGCTCCAGGAATGGGGGGCGGCATCTGTTGGGGTCCAGCCCCTTGGACGGCGTCTGCAGTGCCCAGGGGAGGCGGTGACAGCGAGACAGGCCGGCAGAACTGCAGGTCTGGGGCCCAGACGACAGGGGTAGCAGCCCCTGCCCTGTGGCCCCGGATGGCAGAGCCTTTCCCGGGCTGCCGGTGTCGTGGGGAGAGGCGGAGAGAAGCGTCCACGGCCTCCAGCCCGGGCGAGGTGCAGGAACCCTGGCCACTCCCGCGGGTGGGAGTCTGCTCCCCGCGGTCCCCTGCCTGAGGTCCCCGAGCCACCTCCGCGAGTCAGGAGCCAGGAAGGGCCGGCTGCTCCCCCAGGCGCTCTGGCTGCTCGGGGCGAGTTTACCCGCTTGGTTAGCTCAGCTCAGCGCTCGCTGTTCAGGAACACGCCATCTTCTGCACCGGGACAAAGCCGGCCCACGCGCCCCCGGTCCGTGCGCCCCCCCCCCCCCGGTCCGTGCGCCCCCCCGGTCCGTGCGCCGCCCCCCCGGTCCGTGCGCCCCCACCTTGTACTCCCGTGAGCACCTGCTTTGCCCGCGTCCCTGGCTAGTCTGACGTCGTCTGAGTTCCCTGGCCGCTGGTTCAGTCCGCGCAGGCGCCATGCCGCCCGCGACCCCGCGACCCCGCGACCCCGCGACCCCGCGACCCCGCGACCCCGCGACCCCGCGACCCCGCGACCCCGCGACCCCGCGACCCCGCGACCCCGCGACCCCGCGACCCCGCGCTCGCTCCCTCCCGTCGCGTCCTGGGCTCGGCCCAGACGCCGAGGGCTCCCCGTGCCCCGTGTCAGCCTCAGTGTCACCGCCCCCGCGGGCCCCGTCTCCGACCCCGGAGCGCTCCCGTCCCGCGCCCGAGGGGTTCCGCGGGGGTTCCGGGGACCCGGCGCAGGGCGCGGAGGACCCGCCCGCTGGTGCGGCGGCCGCTGCTCAGGGTCGGGGCGGCGCTGACGAGGCCGGGCCCGTGACAACCGCCGGCCCGCCCGTCTGTCCCGAAGTCGCCGCGAGGTCTCCTCCCGAAGGCTCACGGTCGCTCTGGGGTCACTGACCGCTCGTCACCACTGACCTCGCGGCGGGTCTCTTACCACGACCGGCTCCTCTGCTCCGGGACGTGCTGCTCACCGCACAGGCCGCGCCGGCGCTGGGCGGGGCCTCGGGAGGGGAGCCCACAGCGCCCCCCAGCGGGGCCTCGGGACGGGAGCCCACAGCGCGGCGGGCGGGGCCTCGGGACGGGAGCCCACAGCGCGGCGGGCGGGGCCTCGGGACGGGAGCCCACAGCGCCCCCCAGCGGGACCTCGGGACGGGAGCCCACAGCGCGGCGGGCGGGGCCTCGGGACGGGAGCCCACAGCGCC
>CM052808.1:80129022-80175066 GCA_028533885.1 Nasua narica | reverse complement strand
GGGACGGGAGCCCACAGCGCCCCCCAGCGGGACCTTGGGACGGGAGCCCACAGCGCCCCCCAGCGGGGCCTCGGGAAGGGAGCCCACAGCGCGGCGGGCGGGGCCTCGGGACTGGAGCCCACAGCGCCCCCCAGCGGGGCCTCGGGACGGGAGCCCACAGCGCCCCCAGCGGGGCCTCGGGAAGGGAGCCCACAGCGCGGCGGGCGGGGCCTCGGGACAGGAGCCCACAGCGCGGTGGGCGCGGCCTCGGGACAGGAGCCCACAGCGCCACCCGGCGGGCGGCGGAGCAGGCGCATGGGCCCCCGGGACCGCTAAGGCAGCTGGGCGCACAGCGCAGCTGGAGGACCCCGCCCGCCCGCACAGCTGCCCGGCCCGGGGACTCGGGGGACTCAGGAGACGCTGCGGAGCTGCTGTTCTTTATTTAGCAGGAAGGGCTTCCCACACCGTGACGAGCAGTCCCTGAACTCCCACGTTTGTCCTGGGCACGCCGAGGCCCTGGGACGCTTTACGGGCGGACCCAGGGCGCGTCTGCAGACCAACCCGGGGGCCCGAGAGGAGCGTCCAATTGTGCGAAAGAGAGGAAGAGCCGAAGGGGGGACCCCGCCCGGAGCGGCTCCGCCGGCGGCTAGGACGTGAGCTTGGAGTAGCTGGGGGGGGACAGCTTCCGCTTCAAGTACTTGAGGATGTAGAGCGGCAGACAGCTGACCACGGTGATGGCCGACACCTTCCACACGAAGGTCACGGTGGTGATAAAGGCAACGTCTGCGGGAGACACAGGAACAAGCGTCAGCGGCAGCCTCGGCGCCCGGCCCGCCACCGGGGACCTCCGGCGGCCCTCGCGGCGCCAGCCGACCTCGCGCAAGGAGTCCTTTCAAGGGACGGACGAGCCCCAGGGACCCCCCAAGGGCCCTGCAGCGGCTGGACGTTCACGCACGGCTCGGGGGCTGCCTGCTCGGGGAGGCGACACCGCACCCCGTGACGGGGGGGGCACCTGTCACCCATCACCCCGACAGGGCCCTGGGGGGCCGTCCGCATGCTCAAGGAAAAGCGCCGGGCTATCTGCATTTCGCGGGAAGAGGCGAGTGCAAGAGGCGGCCCCAGAGGTTCACCCGCGGCAGCAGCCCGTCGGGCTCTCAGCAGAAGAGGGGGTCCACTTACACACACACACACACACACACACACACACACGGCCGAGCCCAGTGTGTCCCAGCCCAAGCGCGATCGGTCAGGGTCTGGATTCCACTCTAGGTGGAAACACCCTGAAAGTGTTTTTCCGGGGGCTCAGCCACTAAAGATGCCAAGGCCCACAGGCTGCAGGGAGGGGTGGGCGGCGCCCTCGGTGACAGGCGGAGGCCCCAGGGGCCTGCTGTCACCATGCGCGGCCCAGCCCCGGTGGGCAAGAGGCCACGAGAACAGTCGGCAAGGAACAGGGGCCTTGCTCCCATCAGCGACGTGTCCCCAGCGCGGTTCTGCTGAATTTCTCTACTCGTGAAGGAGACCGCAGACCGACGCAAGGCCCAGAAGACACGGGGCCTGGACTGGAATGAAGGCCACGGAGGACAGACTGCAGGCGACTCAGGACACCGTGAGTGCTTAGCAGTGAAAATGACCGTGGGAAACGAATTCGTAACTGTGCTTTTAACGCCTCCTGTGACCGCGTGTCCGCACTTGAGTTTCTAAAGCATAACTGAACCGACTCAAGACACATCCGCAAACACTCCCCCATCGGAGCCAGATCTCAAGGTTCCAAAGGGATTTACTCTCAAAGCACAAAACCCATGTGCACCCAGCTGTGCTCCAGACGCCGGGAAGGGAAGCACGTCTGAGGTGTTCGCACCTTAAACTATGGCTGTGAAATAAGGGAGGTGATCTTCCCTACGTGGTTTGCCTCTGCTGCTTTTAATTCAATTTTATGTGCATTTTATGTTTGCTCATTTCAGTAGTATGTTTGTCCAATTTTAGTGTTTTGCTTTGTGTTCTGTATGCATTACTAAATGAAGAAAACACATTAAAATGAAATGCCACAAAAATAAACCAACATTTCTCCTATGCCGAGAGCATTAACTACTGTTCATGTAGAAAAATATACTAAATACCTATTCTCAAAAAAAGTAATGAGACTATAATTTGAAAACAATTTCTTATGTGCTGTATCTTTTTTTTTGAGTGACTCTTTCTTTCTTTTAAGGGGCAGGGGCAGAGGGAGAACTTTCGTGGTGCAGCGCCTGGACATTACCATCCATTTTCACCCCATGCGACTTTACGGTACATTGTGTGACTGCACTTAACAGAAGCCTGAGGATCTTCTCTTTCCCTCCTGGGGAGACAACTTATCCCAGAGACAGCTGGTGCGCGTTTGGAATGCTACTTAGTAACAGACTTTTTGATTTTCTAGGGTTAATGCCTTTGCCTTAAGATGAATTTTCCAACAGCACCAAAATGACCCGTGACATTGATACATTAGCCCGCAGCAACACTCTGATTAGGTAACTGATGAGGGATGGCCCACCAGCATCTGAAGGTGGGCCAGTCTGGCTGCAGCTGTTAGTGCAATACATCCAGATTCTGGGGCCCTCTTTCCGCCCTCCTCCCCAGTGCCCTGCAGGGCTCTGCCTTCACCTTCTCTGCTGCAATCCCACGCGTGCCAAAGTCAAGACGCCCACTTTTGGAAGCATTCCCGTGTCATTGCCACGCACACGGCTCCTTCCCTGAGGGTCTGATGGGCCCTCTCCTGTCTCCGTCACCACAAAGGTCCCTATTCCGGGGGCCTGCGTCTGCAGAGGTCACAGCCGGGCGGGAGCTGCACAGGCCAGCCCCGGACCCAGGCCCGGCAGTGCCCGGCACAACTCCAGCCTCCGTGGTGCTGCCTCGGAGCAGAATCCTTGCCCCGGGTGTGACCTGCTCCAAAGGGGCTACCGCACGTGGAGAATCTCTGGAGGCCTCCCGCCCCGCTGCAGAGGAGCCCCGGCCCGCTCCAGAGGGCCAAGGACACTGCTGCCCACAGAACCGCCTTGTGCTTGGCCTGCACCCTTTGACGATGCTTCCGAAGTGGTGTTCACAGTGTGTGTGTCCACACCATCTCCTCCTCTCTCCACGGCCCCGTGGGCCCTGCTGGCGGCGCTCCCTGCTGGCAGCGCTCTCCTGCTCCGCTGGGCACCCTGCCCTCCGCACCTGCGGCACCTCCCCCGCCGCTAGCCCAGTGCGCTCCTGTGCCCGAGCCCCGGCCCCCAGCACAGGCTGCTGTGATGGCTTCTCCCTGGGCTCTCAGGGGTTTTGTCTTTATCCTTGAGGCCGTCTGGAGCCTCTGACGAAGCTGGGTCTTAGCGTGGGTCTTGTCACCGTCTCTGGCGGGCACTTTCATCTGCAGACGCGCGGACTTCACATCTGCGTTTTTCCTGGGCGTTTTCTTTCTGGGACCCCCTGGTGGCCAGAGGGCAGGCCTCCTGGAGAACCTGGAATCTCCCTGGTTTTCGCCCCTCCCACCACGCTCTTTGCCTCTTTGTTCACCTCTTGGAGGGCCCCTGGCTTGCACTCCTGCTGTGCATCTCTTTGCTAGCATGCTTCCTCCGAGGGTCCCTCCCACCCTCTGGGCCCCCGGACGCAGCTCCCGTCTTGTTGGTATGAGGCTCCGTGTCCCCCTCCCCTGGGTTGGCCGCCGTCTTCCCAGCTGTCGGCTCTCCACTCTCCAGGGGCCACGATGCGCGGGTGGGAACCTCTGTGGGCTGTGTCCCTTCTCCAGCGGTCTTGGCCTGAGCACACGCCTGTCAGGCCCACTGATGAGCCTCGCAGCACAGCAGGGCGCCCAGGGGACGGGAACTTATTACTCGGTGAGCAAATCTGCAGGAAGGGCTTGTCTGCATGGACAGCGGCCGACGAGCGGCGGTCTGGAGGCGATCCGGGCTTCCTAGCTGCGGGGAGGCAGGCTGCAGACCCTCGTGCCACTGCTCTTGTGGGATGCACACACTTCAGCAAGTCATGGGGGTCGTGGCCTCCACAGCACTCACACAGGGGTGACGAGGGCCTGCGACCAACCGGCCTCACAGGGACGGTGAGCACAAACAGGGGGCATGCTTAGCTGCTACTATGGTCATTGGCAATACCACTGTGGACACGATGCTGCTTTCCCTTTTCTGAAGATCCTTGGGGAAATTTCAGCTCAGATTGGGAAAGCATCCCCAGCCGTGTTAATCACGTGCAGTGTAGACGTGGTGACCGTTTCCGCCCCGCAGGGCTCGGGCCAGCTCTGGGAGCCGTGGGGCACCTGACGGTGACGACCAGTAGGACGAACGTTGCCTCCGGGCTCATCTGACTATATTCCTTCTCTTCTTGCTGCCTGATTTCTAAAAACCATAAAAAGATCTTCTGTGGTCCCATGGGCCACATGCCTCAAGGCTGGGACAGTGGAGGGATGTGACTCACAAACTTCGGCTGGAAAGGCCTGGGGCTGGGGCAGGGCAGCCAGCTGAGATGAGCGCAGACCGGAGCTGGCGGGGACGCTGGGCCAGAGCGGGCAGCGCGGGGCTCCTGTGCGCGGTGAGTTCCTCCCGTGGCCGGCGCTCCAAGCAGTCAGGCGGGTCTGTGCCCCAGTTTTGGGGGGAGAGCAGCGTGCGCCGGTCACATGAGATTGCAGGTAAGGGCGAGCCGAGCCCACTCTCCCTCTGATCTGTACAACGGGGTGATACAGACGAGCTTGGTGGCAGCCACAGTCTGAGTGTGACCCAGCAGCCACGTGCTGGAACAGGTTCTGTGAGGCCACTCTCAGGGCCACCAGGCTGGCAAAGGCAGAGCTGGGATGTGCATGCCCCGTGACCCTGTCACAGTGCCCACGACACTTCCGACATGCTGAAGATGCTCTGGGGCAGAGGCCACCAGGGTGCTGTCCCGCGGCCTCCTGTCCAAAGGCCTGGACGCCATCCAGGGAGGGCTTGTCAATGAGGAAAAAGGCCAAGTAATGCAGCTCTTGTGGAAAGAATTTTTGGAAACAGCACATCTTCAATATAAACTTTTAAAAAGCCAAGATGGTGACAATCTGAATTTTATTAAATATTGCAGGGAATTTAATCTTTCCCCCCAAATAAGCTTTTTATGTAGTGAAGCTTTCTGAAGTGGGTTTTACTGGGATTTGCAATTTAAGACAGTGTATTGAGAAGTAACAATAAAAAATGTATAAAAACGAGTAACAGACAAGGATTCCCATGGCAACTTACCAAAATACTCATTTAGGAAAGCAAGCGAGGCCACGTAGCAGCCCAGGCTGAGGACCTCGGCCACCGCCATCAGCCAGTGCCACGTCCTGACGGTCAGGGCCACCATGAGCAGCTCGGTGAGGATGAGCGCCGTGAAGGAGATGGCCACCACGTGCACGAACTCTGACTCGAACAGGACCAGAGCCCCGTACATGAGGATGCCGCCTGCAACACACAAGCCGGGGACAGCACGGCCGTCAGAGGGCGGGGACCTGGTGCGGCACCAGGCAGCTGTGCACAAGGACGGACGGAGCTGGCCGACGGGCATCGGACTCGGAAATGCGGGATTACGCACAGCCCCACACTCTTTGTGGACTAATGATTTATTTAAACTCTGGATTATGGGGGCGCCTGGGTGGCTCAGTGGGTTAAAGCCTCTGCCTTCAGCTCAGGTCATGATCTCAGGGTCCTGGGATCAAGCCCCGCATCAGGGAGCCTGCTTCCCCCTCTCTCTCTGCCTACTTGTGATCTCTCTCTCTCTCTGTCAAATAAATAAAAAACAAAACAAAACAAAAAAACCCCTCTGGATTATGAATAAAAGAAGACATGTTACCAAAGGGAGGCTTAGGAATTTTTTAGTACCTGGAGGAAAAGGCCAGGCTGCCTCTTCAATCAGCATAAATAATTATGTTTTTGATGTAATGTATCTAATCTGTTAATTCACCTTCAATGATCTCTCATTTATCTGGAACACTCATCAGAAAGTGGCTAATGACTTCTATTTACATAAGTGAGATTTCTCAAATCTGGACATCACTCCACAAAAGGAAACCACTTTGTGTCATGGAATGTGGTACGTGGTTGGTAAAATTTTTCTGGATTAACATTTAATTAAAAACACGCATCAGTAACGAACCCCCATCCAGACTGCACTGTGAAGGGTCCAGATGACCAGCTGCTAGAATATCGGTAAGAGAATGCGGGATTTAGCTGCTGGTGAAACTTGAAGCCTTTGGACTTGAATGAGAGGGGAAAACAACCTCGCCAGCAGAAGACAAGAGAGCCTACGTCCAGGCCCCTCTTACCTTGGTAAATACTGATCAACACCCAAATGAGGAAGGTCTTGAAGGACAAGGATCTTCCCTAGGGTAAACAGTGGAATATCTTAGTTAGCAGAGTGCAACAACACGTGTGACTCAGAGGTTTTCAGACAACTAGTTATGAGTAACTTCTGAAAGAGCCCAGGTCCCAAGCCCACGCCATGGACCGACCCAGGACAGGCCTTCCCGCTGGTGCCCACGGTGCGCGCCCGGGGCCCAGAGTGGCGGTGCTCTCCGCTTGTCCTCTGGTGACCTTGAGGCCACCGCCATGTGCCCCCGGCTCCCCAGAGGGCGACGTAGGTCAGCGAACACTGAAATGCACTAGTGGGTAAAGACTTTTTCGTCGTGAAAACAACTCCCTTTACTTCCTTATTTTTTGGGAACAGATATTCCTGTATTTACTTTTTCGTTTCTCCAGATGAAAAAGGATGATCTATCAAGCAGAGGTTGGAGTCTATCAGCCTCGAGGTCCCTTCTGGAAAAGACGTCCTGTCAGCAGTCCAAGAGGGATGGACAGAGTGGTTTTCAGGCAACAGCCCTGATGGGGTTCGGGATGCGTCCACGACGGAAGGACTCAGCTTGCAGTCCCTCCACACCCAAGAGGGAGACCTGCCGCCGGCCAACCGCACTGACCTGTTAGTGCTCAGGGCTGGCCCACGGCAGTGCTCGTCAGCTGAGGCCATGGGAATGATGGACGCTGGCACAAAGCCCCCGGGGACCACGGCCGGATCCGCGCGGTCGCACCCCTGCATCAATCTTCTCACGCAACGGAGGGTCTCCATCCCATAGGGTGCTGTCTCCATTTACACCGAAGCGCGCAAAGTTGGAGACTTCCCCCGAGTCCACGCTGCGGGACGGCTGCGCTAACCAGCGGAAAGCTGACCCTTGACATGGGTTTCAACCGCGTGGGTCTGCGAACACGTGGATTTTTAAGAATTTTTAATAAATATAGTACTGTAAATGTATTTGTTTTTCCTTGTAATTTTCTTAACTTTTTCTCTCCAACCTGCTTTACGGTAAGAATGTGACACATAACACATGTAATGGAATCAGATGCTCCCTGGGGTGGGGGAGGCTTCTGGTCACCAGGAGGCCATTAGTCCCTGCTGGTATCGGTCAGAGAAATGCACTTGGGAAATAAGGACTGAGATACACACATGTTGCATCTGAAGTCTCCCGCCTTTTTTAAAATCAGCATTGCCTTCCAGTGACATCTGTTATATCCGAACCTTACTTTTCACACATGTAGTAAAGACTCAGGCTCAGCCAGGATTTCCCAGGAAGGTGCTGGAGTGGCCATACCTGCCTTGTGACCTGTGTTCCTTTTGAAAAGTTGTCACTCAATTCCAGGTGGGCGTGGCTGCAATCTAGAATACTCTGACGGTCGTCATGGCAACACGCCCGGGGCATCTCTTCTGTAACATTTGGCAGCGCTTTGTGAGGGGGCTCGGATACAACAGATTTTATTTGATATAACAGATAAAACATTTTATTCGAATATTTTAAAAGAGAATTTAATTTTTTGACGTAAACATGAAAGATTTCCTCTGTAGCTGGACTTGCTGACATCTCGCCACTGTTATTTATGTGATATGATTATCAGTTTATACAGAAAGATACAAAAGGGGGCTGTGTGCTGTCTCTTGCACCAGGAGCTGCGAACTCCCCGCAAGGGGTGTGTGAAAGCATCCAGTACACTCAGGTCGAAGCTCTCGTATCCAAGTGGACCACGGATTTGCACAGCAGAACACTACAGAATGGGCACAAAAACTGCCAATACAGTAACTAACTGGAGAAATAATGGAAAAATACTAGGTCCTGGATGTGCTACTTCTCAGTGGCTCCCAGACTTCAGCTCTGAGAGACAGAGGAGAGAGTCCCTATCTGGCGGCACAAATACGCATGAGCCCGGGTCCCTCACGGCGAGCCCAGGCCACGTGTGCAGGGGTGTACACCCACCCTCTCTGAGTGCACCCGTCTTCCGGGAATAGATGTGATAACAGCACATACACGTGCATAAAATGGAATAAGTAAAAAGCCAGAAACCTAGTGAATATTCAGTATTTCAGAGCTAGATCATAGAGCCCTGGAAGTATGTTTCTATTACGTACCAACCAAACTGTAAAAGTAGACTCAAGCACATCTTGGGAAAGTGAAACCCCCCGAAGGTCATGCGAACACTCACTATTATGTCTTGGGTCTGAGACACGTAGGGCACTAGCAGCTGCACGTGTGGGTACAGCTGCCTCCCGCGGGCCCTACGTCCCTGACCCCTCTGACCCCGACTCCCTCTGTCCTCTGGGCCCGAAGCTCCGCATTTCCCAGGGCGCCGGCAAATGGGATCATACGAGCTTGAGTCGGGCTTCTTCCGTGTAGCAAAATGCATTTAAGATTCACCCGCGTGGCCAGCCACCGCGGGGTTTCGCTGCAGTGACTGGCGACCATGGCCGAGCGGCCGTGCACGTCTGCTTACAGGATTCTGTGTGCACACGAGCTTTCACTTCTCTTGGGTAAACGCCGCCTCACGTGCTCAGTGCCTGTGTAACTTCACCAGAGCTGCTGAACGGTACCCTGGGGTGGTCGGGTGCGCCGTGTGCCCATCACTGGGGAGCACGTGCGCGGCGGGTGCTGCCCTGCGCGGGACCCTGCCTTCCCGTGGTTCCCGCCCGCCGTTCCCGCGTGAGACACGGTGGTGAGCATCGTCTCCAGATGCTCACTGGCCACACGCACGTCGTGATCCGTGCCGCGCTGCCCGGTCAGGGCTTTTCCCCTTTCAATAACGGGGTTGTCTCCTTCCTGAGTTTGGGGGTTCTCTATACTTTCCGGATACAAGTCCTCTGTCAGAAGGTTGGGCTGCCAGTATTTCCTACGAGTCTGTATCTCGCCTCCTCACTTTCTTAGCAGTGCCACTCACAGGACAAAAACCGTGGATCATGCCACAGTCCAGCCTTCGACTCTTCCCCTCTCTGAATCACGCGTCCGAGCCGTATCTGACTAGGCCTGCCCCAAGGTCATGCATGTGTTCTGTATCTTATTCCACAAGGCGAATCGCTGTACATTTTGTCTGCATCTATGACTCATTTTGAGTGCGCTTCCCCAAAGCTGTGAGGGCGGGGTGCGGGCTCCGTTTCTGCGGGTGGCTCTGGCGGCGTCTGCTTTCCCTTCGCGCTTGTCGAAGGTCCGCTGTGACACCCATGGCTCCTCCCCTGGGCTCTCTGTTGACCCCACTGGTCCGGGCGTCTGTCCTCTGCCAAGAATCTGTCGTCTTGGTCACTACTGTACAGAACGTCTTGAAATCGGGTACAGTGAGTTTTCCAAACTTGTTCCTCTTTTTCAAAATGGTCTTGGTAATTCTAGTTCCCTTGCTTTTCCATGTAAATTTTGGAATCAGTCTGTCCGCTTTCGGGCACATGGAGTCTTCCAGTCACAATCTTCTGCACCTTCCCAAATCCCTCTCGACGGTGTCCCGCGGGAGACAGGTTCTCCACACAGTTTGTTGTTAAACCAACTTCACTTTTTTTAGGTTATTGCAAACGCTGCTCAAAAACATTCGTCAGACTTCCGTTGGTCGTTGCTAATATACAGAATTAGAAAGGATAAAAAATATTTTTCGTCGAATCCTACCACCTTGCTAAACTTACTGGTCTAGAAGGGCTTTGCGGATTCTTGGGGCTTTTCCACAGAGATGACTGCATCTTCTGCAAACAGGTCCTCCCCTAATTTCTGTCTTTATTTTCTTTTTCGTGCCTTATTGCTATTATTTCTAAAATTATATAAGAATACAAATAGGGGTGCCTGGATGGCTATCCTGTCATTCACCCTGAATTTACGTTTTCCTTCTGGACGGAATGTGGGCTTCCTGAGGCGGGTGATGTCTAACCGGCGGCTCCGGCTGCCGCAGACCCAGCGCCTGCTCCACGGACAGGCCAGGAGACGGCCCGCGGCCTCCCGAGTCACGTACCCGGTGTTCGGAAGGAACACAAAGCTTCAAAATCTCTCTCTGGCTTCAGTAAGAAAACATAACTTAATTTTTTCAAGTTAGGTGGTTAAGTACTTTAGTGCTACTTTGTTTTCAAAGGATTTGAAGGGCATCTGAGTTTGAAAGAAATAGTTACACTAGAAACACAAAAGGAATAGATTTTGAATCTTGAAGAAAAGGGGCCTTTTCTTCAGCCTTCAAGAGTAGCTGAACTCCTGTCACAGTAGCGTAGGAGAGACGTCCTGACCGAGGGTCCCGCGACACCCTCAGCTGGTCCCCCCACAAACCCGAGGGCCAGCTCAGTCAGAACCGAACAGTTTCCCGACACGCCCTCGTGTTTTCTGCGTCAGCGAGGGGACGTCTGCAGACGCGTGGCTCCCCGGGACCCTGAGGAGATGTTCTCATCCCCAGAGGGACTCAGGTGCCGACAGTCGGAATCCTGACCAACAGTGACTGCCGGCCCTCCGACAGCGGCTGTGCGCCCCGTGGCGACTGACGGGAACTGCTCCGACCTTGACCATCTGGTGGTGTCGCCGGGTTGCCCGCAGTGACTGTGAGCGGCCGAGACACCGACCACCTACGATTCTACGAGCTCATCGAGATTCGTTCGCACGTGAAGAGCTTGTTTCCCCCTCACGCCTGTGAGGCAGCA
Source organism: Nasua narica (assembly GCA_028533885.1). Taxonomy (NCBI): domain Eukaryota; kingdom Metazoa; phylum Chordata; class Mammalia; order Carnivora; family Procyonidae; genus Nasua; species Nasua narica. The sequence continues at coordinate 80,164,149 of CM052808.1, read as the reverse complement.
TTTAAGTGAACATTTCTGGAAATTTTTCTGGAATATTTATTTCTGGAATATTTATGGAAATAAGGAAACACATAACCTACTAAAATTATAATTCCTCGCAAAAGCTTCCTATAGTTTTTAGATCTTGGATCCTGTTCTGCTTTACTGAATGATAATGGTCTCACCATTTTAAAATATTCAGCCAAAAAGTTTTCCTTTTACTTGCATTATTCACATTATTATCAAGATACTAATGCTTGCTATATATAAAATCTTACACATGCATTTTATTACCAAATTAAAAACGTTATAAATATAATGGCTGACGTTTTTACACCACACTGATGAACTAGCTTTATTTTTGTCCTGACTGCAAAAGCAACATGAGTGCTTTGTATTTTCTTCAAGGAACTCTAAGTCTCAATTCCACTCGGCCCTTATAATGACACCGTGAAGCCGGAAGGTCAGCGCGGCCTGACCAGCTCCGTTCTGCGTCATCAGCGGCTCCTGAGTTGGTGCCTTAGGCCAACTGGTTCTTTGTCCACACTGCTAGAGCTGGAAAGATCTGAGTAGTAATTTCAGGTTGTCACTCATAGCCCTGGATTTGATTGGGGTTAGTAGATTTCGTTCTCGGTGCTGCGTCAGGAAAATCCCAAAGACACCACAACTTGTACTTGGAGGGCTGGAGGTGTCCCAGCCGTGGAGCTCATCTTCCGTGCTAGAGGAATATGGTTTCGTGCAGAAGGGTGACAAACGTGAACCTTCCTTCAGGAATACCTTCCTCATCTGAACTTCGGGCCAAAGGAACATCCGCAGTTTCGGGGGTAGACTTTCCCCAGCAGCAACCCTGCGGCCTCAGCCCTGGGTCACGGTGACAGATGCTCTGCCCATCTTTCCTCGGACGTGATTCCGAACTCACGGCACAGGGGGCTTGCGCAAGCACAGGGACTCCCAGCCAGTGACTCCGAGTTCAGAGCGCTGGGACGCTGCCGCAGGGGGACAGAAGTCCGTCCTGCCCCAGGGTACGCCACGGTCAGCCAGTGTCCCCGAGTGCACGTCGGCCACAGGTGCGCCCGCTCACCACGGGTCCACAAATGGTTCAGAGCACCTTTAAAATTTTAGTTGTATACATGACACCAGAGCTTTACTGTAAACATTTGAGAAAAGAATTGTTCTCCCTTTTTGAAGCTTAACTCAAAAGGAAAATGCCAAAAATAACTAGACACAAAAACTGGAAGGACAGACATCACTGGAAACCTGTTCGGAAGCTGCTTCACGACCGGCGCTTTCCCTCCCGAGGGCAGCAGCAGTGGGTCCGCCGGGCCCGGCCTCCCGCCCTGGCCTCGCGCCCTACCTTGGTGAGGTCCTTGTAGAGCTCCGGGTAGAGCATGGCCATCTCCGGCTTCACGTCCTGGTCCAGCACTAGTGAGAACACCGGGAACATGGTGTACAGAGTCGCGTACCTACACGCGAGAGGGGACAGGTGAGCGCAAGGAGCGGCGTGCACCGCGATCAACACCCCTCTGCCATCAGAGGCCACAGTTGCCAACACACAGCCGCAAACTCACATGTGATCTCTCCTAAAACTTAACGCTCATGCTGCAGTGTAAGAACTCGGTCTGTGAGCCACAAATGCTCCTAGGAATCCACTTTCTTTCTTTCTCAAACTTCCTATCTTGAGGTCACTGTGGACCTACCGGCGGAGGTGTAAGAAGAGAGAGGTCCTGGGTGCCCCTTGCAGCCCAGTCTCACCGCCACCACCCCCAGGGCCCCCAACGCCCGCCTCCCCCCGCCCCCTCCGTAACTCCCCTGGCACGGCGTGTGCCCTCCCGCCCAGCCTGACTCCCAGGAGGCTGTTGCGGGTGCTGCGGCTGCCGCGCTGACCCCTGCGGGCCGCTGGCCAGCACTAGGGCTGGGGCGTGCCCGCCTCACTGACCTGCTCCTTATGCAAGCGCACTGGGGTTATTCGCAGTGCTGGGTTCCTGTGATAGTGCAGCTACGAATGCTCACTGCACGGGTCTTTTTGTACAGTGTTTCATTTGTTCTAACGGGAGTGCCACCCGGAGTCATCGGCCCAGGAGTCTAACCGCGGAGAGACGGGGCTGTGCCGCCTGACCCGGCTGGGTGCACACGGGGGACCCCGCTTCTCTGCCTGCCCTCCCCATCCCCCTAACGGCTACTGACGGGAGCGTCTTTGCACACGCTCACAAGCCGGCTAGGTCCTCTGGGGCCAGGCATCTGCTTGTGCCTCTGTCCTTTTGCGAACCCGACAGCTGTCTTCTTGCCGGACCTGGAGAGTCCCCGCGCGTGCGGCGCGTGCATGTGCCCGCCATTCCTGAAAGAAGAGCTCGCTGCAGGTGGCCGTCTCTGTCACCGCCGCTTCCTCTCGCTGGTTCTGGTGAGGACCCCGCGGTCCCTGGGGCCACTCCTCCCCAGCTCACAGTCTTCATGGCTTGTCCTCTGCCTTCTTGAGTCTCCGGGTGACATCTCTTGGTGTGGATGTCTCTGCATTCACCAATTTGAGAAGTTTTCAGCCATTCTTTCTCCTCCAGCCCAGCACCGCCATCCCCCTCTGGAGCCCCAGGGACAGGAAGCCGGAGGCCGAGGCTCTGCCGGTCTCGGGGCTCTCACAGGAGCGCCGTCCCGGGTCCCGCCCTCGGTGGGCCCTCCGCTCTCGGTGGGCTGGGTCCGCGTCACTGCTGGGCTTGGTGGTCACTTTCCGTCTGGTTCTGCTTTTTATTTCCTACTTCTCGGCGGCCGTGCTTCACCTGTCTGTTCGACCATACCTGTCGCTCATTAAAGCACATCTACGTGGCGACGTCAACTCCGCGTCCCACAATCCCGACACCTCTGGCATCTCGGGGCTGGCGTCTCGTCTTCTTGACTCGCTCGACTCACTCGACCTCCTCCTGGTTCTCGGCGGAGCGGATCATCTTCTACTGAAGCCTGACGTTTGGGTGCGGCGTAGGACACTGGGTCTCCCGGTGGGCGCTGCTCTGGCGGGCAGGGGGCGCCGCTGCCCTCCCCCAGCTTGGGGACTAGTGCAGGTTCCTGCCCGGGTGACCCTCGGGGGCTGCTCGTTATGCTGGGTGTGTGTGGGGGGTCTTGGCGCCCCGCTTTGCCGGGGGGGAGTGCTTCCACGCCATCGGCTGGAGCAGAGCGGCTGCCGTCTGAAGGCTGTGCGCCCAGCAGCCAGAGCACACGCGCGTTCCAACCGAGACGCCCACTGCGGGCTCCGCCCGTGACGCCCGCGGGAGTTGGCTGTGCTTAGCAGAAGGAACAAGGAAAGCGCATCTGTGCCGTCTTTCCTGAAGTCGGACCGGGCTTCTTCTAAATGTCACGTCCACCCGAGAGAAAGCTCTGGGGTCGGGAAGGTAGCAGGGCTGGAGACCCGAGTGGGAACATCTACGGTGAGCGGCACTGTCTCCTCAGACGGGCTTCTACAGTCACTGGTCCAGGCGGTGCTGCCCCATCCAGGGCCGTGGGTCACGAAGGGCACATCGTGTTAGGGAGAGGGTTTCAGCCCTCTTCCTACTGCTGTGTGCCCACGGAAGCCACCGGGGGCCGAAATCCACGAGCTTCCCAGCGGTCGGTCCTCCATGAGGTTAAACAGGCTCACGGCCCAAACCTTCCTCCAAATTTCTTTTTTTTAACGTTTTATTTATTTGACATGGAAAGAGAGAGAGAGAGCATGAGCAGGGGGAGCACCAGCAGAGAGAGAAGCAGGCTCCTGTCGAGGAAGGAGCCCGATGTGGGGCTCAACCTCAGGACCCTGGGATCACGACCTGAGCAGAAGGCAGATGCTTTACCGACTGAGTCACTCAGGAGTCTCCTTTCTTCCAAATTTCTAACTTTTATCAATCTTCTCAGAACAACTCCCACCTGCTCAGAATGTGGAGGCTGAAAGGGTTGGAGAGTCCGGCAGAGCCCGGCTGACGGGGTCGAGGCAGGTCATCCCCCAGCACCTGGGGACACACGGGGCGGCCGGTCCGACGGGGGCGGCCAGCTGAGGTCGGCCTGCCCTCGAGGAGGCGGCTGAGAACATGCGGTGCTGGCAGGTGTTGGGCAAAGAAGGGGTTTGGTGCAACAAGGTCCGACAGGTTCTGGACCCGGCGTCTCATGGAGACGTGCACTCGCTGACCCGGGTGGAGAGCCTCTCCGAGGGGCTGTGACACAAGGGGTTTTCCCAGGACCCGGCCAAGGGGCGCCTGCTGGAGGGGAGGCCACAGCGTGTGGCCAGGGCTGCGGAGGGGAGCACCCGTGCCGCCTCGCCCGCGTCCGCGGCCCCTCGGAGCCGACAAGATGGAGGGCGAACACCTTGCAGCATGTGGAGGGGACTTCTGTCCACAGCCCTGCAGGCTCCAGGCGCAGAGGTGCCATCTCAGGACGGGACTCCAGGCTCACCAGACACTGATAAAAGCATCACTTTCCTTCCCACCCCCATCCGACTGGTGTTTTCTAGGTGAGGCCAAAACTGATTTTAGTTTCCTGTTGGAGTTCCACATAAAAACCTCTCTCCTCTACTACCACCAAATTTGGCGTGTTAATGCTTAAGAAAATTACAGCTGCCTCACGTGACGGACACGCAGAGAAACCCTGAATAAAGCCAACGTAGACAGGAGCTGTGAAAGCACTCGGAGCTCCTGCCGACGAGGGAAGAGTCCAGTCAGGCCCCCGGCCGTGGCTTCATCGACCCGGGCTTCGCGATCTAGTGAAGAGTCATCACTGCCCCTCAAACGTCCCTCTGAGTGTCTCAAATCCATAGCTTTAAAATGTGGAAGGAAGCGGGGAAGGTCCTGTGTCTCTCCGGCCGCCAGGGCAGCCATGCGCGGGTCAGAGTCCAGTCTGTCCGTCCAGTGCGGTACCGTCCTGGGCCCCTACGGTCCCCGAAGGTCGTTCGCGGGAGAATCACTGCGAAGACCAAGGCGACGGGAGACAGTAAAGCGGCGCCAGAGCTGTGGGCACCTCTAGGGTTTCCCCTCGGTCGGTGCTGGAGCCGCAGGAGAGCTGGCGGCCACACGGCACATCGCCGGGCACGGCACCAGTCACCCCCGAGCGCCAGAGCCACGGCTGCGACGGGAGCCCTCCCTGGGCCTGGTCCATCGGGAGCGCGGGCCGAAACGCAGAGCTGGCGCTGGGGCCGGCAGGAAGGCATGGGGCGCGGAGAGAGGGCAGGCTGTGCGCCCCGGCCGGCACGTGCAAGCGGGCACACTCAGGGCTGGTCCGGCGTCGTGCGGGGAGAGCAGCCCGGGCTCCCTGGCGGATGCGGCCTCAGGAGCGGCAGGCAGCATCTGCCCTCGGCTCTGCCCTGGGACGCCAGCGACGTGACCCCAGTGTGTTAGAGCCTGACGAGCCCTGCCTCACGCTCAGTCTCATTCAAATGACCAGAGACCTTGGGGTTCGGGGAGCTGTGTGATGAAACGCACTCAGGAAGCGTGCTTCCAACGACCCCGACGGACGTAAGCGCTCGTGTCTGCTCTCTGTAGCCCTGGAAAGAGGCTACATGCCGCGGGCAGAAGGCCTGCCTGAGGCTGGCCCCGGGCTATTGCTGTCCCCTCAGCAGCCCTGTGGCCTCCAGCGCGTTCCCAGGCTCCCGGGGCACCTCCTGCCCCGCCCATGACACGGGCAATGCGGGGCACCTGTGTCACGGGGATGCCACGCGGATGAGGTGAGCGCTCTGAACCATGCAGGGAACACTCCGGTGACCCGCTGCTGCTTTTGGCGCGAGCGCACACGGGCCATGGGGGCTGGGCTCTGCGCGCCGGGAGACGCCACGTCACTGTACCGCCACGTCAACAGCTCCCTGATTTTACGTCTTGGCGGAAGTCTGAGAGATGCCGGGAAGAGAAGTTCTAACTCGTTCACTTTTCGCGGAATACCAGCAGTTTAATTACAAACTGCACGCGCGCGCCACTCGCCGACTTACCCTCCCAGACTACCGCGTGGGCGGCTCTGAGATCTTGTTACCACCGGGGAGACTGCCGGCGTGCCCTCGCGCGTGTCGCGTCCCATCCCAGCACCCCGCGCCTGTGCGCCTGCTGCTGAGCGGTCACTGGTCACGGCCCCAGCATGACCCCCCGTGTCCCCGCCTCCTCGAGCCCAGCCTGCGAAGGGGCAGCCCCCGGGGACACAGGCGGCGAGAGGGCCCAGCTCCTGGCACGGGGCTCTCACTCTGAACACCGACCGCGGGGGTCACTCAGGCAACCTCCCAGTAGCGTGGCAGGCGGCGAGAAGTCCTCCCCGATGGAAGCCGTCGGCCCGTGCGCGAGCCGCCCCACTTACCCCACCATGAGGAATCCCTGGTACAGAGGCACGGACGCGAAGTAGAAGACAGAGGAAAACACGGCCTTTGAGAGAGGAGAGCAGCGGTCAGGCCCCCACTCGCCCTCCCGGCGGCCCCGCCCGCCCCGGGCGCCGCGCACCTGCATCGTGGAGATGATGAGGCCTCTGTGCATGACGAACTGGCCGAGCGCCGCTGACCGCTTGTAGCTGCTGCGCCCGTGCACCATGAGCAGCCGGCCGACGTGCCTGAACTGCGTGATGGAGAAGTCCGCGGCCAGGGAGGCCTGTCTGCCCTCCTGGAACGAGCACAGTGCCCTCTCAGAAGCCGGCACACGCGGACCAGCCGCCCCCGGAAGGGCCTGCGGAACTCCGCCTCCACCGCGACTGAAGCCCCTAGGACCGCGGAGGGCACGGCTGACAGGGCGCGTCCGGCGGCCTCGGGGAGCTGCTGGCAGGACGCAGGAGCCCTTCGGCGGGACACACCCGAGGCAGAGGCGAACGTGGTACCTGCCTCCAAGACCACCCTGGGGTCCCGGAAACAGCCGCCGGCTGCTTCCCAGAGCTGCAGGGGGAGCGTGAGGCGGGCGAGGAGAGGGCTTTCGAGGCTCCCACCTGACGCCATCAGGCACCAGGAGGCACCGTGGCCGAGGGGAAGGGGCTGGAATCACGCTCACTTGCACACCATACAAACCCCAAGCACAGGGCGCGGCTGGCTCGGGACACAGACATGCAAACATGAGACGCGCCCAGTGCTGGGACAGCGAGAAAGGTTTGCGGACGACTGGGGACATCTGGGCTGAGCCGGGTGGGAGCGGATGGCAGGGCGCTGGTCCCAGGCCTCTTCAAGAACAGCGAGGGCGTGGGGACGTGGGGACACCTCTGCTTCCGATGTGCACTTCCTAAGGGTCTCACGGGGCGGCTGGTCGGCCCGTGACCTGAGAGTGTGGCTCAGGGCCGGTGGGCAGCACACGGATGGCACGGTGACCAAAGGGCACACGTACCTTCCCTTCGATCCCAATGCCGCAGTCTGCCGCCTGGATCATGCTCACGTCGTTTCCTCCGTCACCTGGGAGCAAGAAACGGGAACGACACAGACGTGGAGGCCGCATCCCGGTCTGTCTCCCACGGAGAGGCCGTCCCACGACACCCAGCTCCGCCTGTTGTTCGGCGACACACCGTGCCGCCCGTGGCTCGGAGAGCGCCCGTCTGTCCCCGAGCGCCGTGCCGACGGCCCGGGCACTCACCGATGGCGCACGTGCGTCTCCCCGCGTGCCGCTGCAGCAGCTTCACGATGTGGGCCTTCTGGGTGGGCGAGCAGCGGCAGCACACCACGGCCGGGCACTGGCAGGCCAGCTCCACGAGCTCGTGCTCATAGTACTTGAGGCAGACCTGGGGAACAGAGTCCCGTGAGCACCTGCCGCCCGGCGTGGACTGTGGGGCGTGAAAAGCAGACGTGGGAGACGCCACGGCCTCGGGCCAGCACGCGGGGTACACGCTGCCCACCCTCCTCCGCCCCTCGGCCGCCCCGCCTGGCCAGGGACCCAGAGCTCACAGGCACGCAGACGCAGCCGGGCTGAGGTGGGAGGAAGAGGCTGGTGTCGAGGCCCCTACGGGTGGAGCGGGGTAACCGCGCGGACAGCCGTCCGTGTGGACGGGCAGCGTGCGGTGGTCGGGGTGCAGGCGGGGCTGGGCTGCTGGGTGGGGACCCCGCGTCTCACCCAGAGCATCACCACCAGTGTGGCTCCGCGCAGGGCTGGCGGATGCCGCCTTGCCTGCAGGACCGAGATGGGGGATCCCACCACGGAGAGCTTCCCGTGAAGCTTTTGTCTCTTCTTGGGTGAGTTCAGCCCCACCTTGCCCAAACAAGATCTTTGTTTCATCTTTAATGTAAAACACTCTTGGTTTCCATCCTAAGTCTCCAGCTTCGTCAGCAAAATAAAAACCCCCCAAAGCTGCCTAAGCCTGTGGGGCCCCCTCGTTGTGCTGGATACCGTCAGAGATCTGGGTTCCGGGACCTTCGGCGCCAGCCACTGCCGACGGCAGGAGCACCTGCAGCGGACTGCGGGCTGCGCACCCTTCGACGGCTGGGGCGCCTGCACCGACGCTCCCCGGCCCCTCAGGGGCTGCGGACGCTCCTCCATCACCGGGACCAGGACGGCAGGGGCTGCGTGCCCGGGTGCCTGTGGCCACCTCCGTCTTCTCTTGCTCTCTGGTGGCCAGCAGCTGAGGCCACCCATCCCCCCCTGGGACCTCACGGCCTTGTCCCCGCAGGACGTCCTCCTGCGCCACGTTCCCTTTGCTCTGGCTTTCGTGCTCACGTGAGCACACAGTCCTGCTCGCCACCGCAACCCTCCGCAGAGTCGTCAGATTCAGGAACCAGGTGGGGCCAGGTCGTCCTCGAGACGCAAACCCTCTGCTCCCAGGCGACAGCTTCGCCCTCACTTAAAATTCAAATCAACTTAAAAACTTCATTAATAAGATGGGATAAGACCCGGCCCACGCCTGCGAGCCCTGGTTTAGACCCGCAAAAGCCCACCTCGTCGGATCCACGGCGACCACCTCCTCCGACAGGCAGACCGTGCGCACCAGTGCGCGTCTCGGTCTCCCGCCCCGCCAAGAACCGTGTCACTCATGGTGGCCCGTGAAAGAGACGCACGTGCACATGTGCACAGTGGAAGGACAGAGCATCCCAGCCCACCTCCGGAGGGAGCAGAGAGCACGCGACCCGCAGCCAGGCGCCCCGCACGAAGGGCCGAGAAGAGGCTTCACACACTCTGCTCCCTAAAGCCTGGGACGGTGTACGCCATCCCCCGACAGCAGGGACTCGGTGCGGGAAGACGTGGGGACACAGCGTACTACCGGGAGGACGGACAGGGGCACCGGGAGACCCAGACCCAGAAACAGACGACCCTGCCTTTGGGGAGCAGGACTGGGCGGGGGAGGGGGCAGGCAGGAGGCTGGCTATGCCGACCAACTGTCGATCCCTGCTGGGGACCGAAGTGGCAAGAAGATTTAGTTTAAGATCCATGCCCCTAAGAGATGGGGCAGTGAACACAAATAGCTGCTTCTGCTCCTTCACAAATCACGCTAAGACTACTGCAAAGAGAGATTTTTAAGAAGACACAGAGTCTAAGGAGAGCCCTAGGGGAGGAGGGAGGAGCGCACGTCTGGGTGCTAGAAAGCAGAGGGACTCGTGGGGACTGACTCCGCAGCCGGGAAATCCTCTGAAGCCAACAGTGGGAAAGCAGAGGGTCCAGGTGAGGCCAGGGGCCCCAGCGCTGATGCCCACGGCGGAGGGTCCAGGAGGCGCCCGCCCACGCCGGGCCCACGGAGCCCCCCAAGCAAGGCTGCTGGCTGCTCCGGCTCCCATCCCGTAGAGACGGGCTTCGTCCCTGGTGAGGGCCGGACACCGGAGGGGAGGCGAAGGCAAAGAGGTCAGGGAGCGGGGGCACAGCTCCGGGGTCCAGAACTGGGAGCCGTGCCAGCCCACCTTGCAGGGCTGCAAGCCCGAGTCCTGTGTCACACCGCCCACGCTCGGAAATCCTGGTTTCGGTACGTTTAGGTCAAGATTGGGGGCACTGCGGTCAAGACTCCGAGGGGAGCTGTGCTATCTGCAGTGAGCAGGAGGCCTAGCGCCGAAAGAGAATTTCAAAGAAGCCAAAAACACGGCAGCCTCGGACATGGGAAGGACGGGGTTCCCGCTCTGGCACGGCAACGACACTTCCGGCTGTGAAGCCTCGTGGGAGCTGCGGGCTGCCACCCGGAGCGTAAGAACGGCCCGAGAACACAGGACTCGGGGAGCCCTCGGGCCACTGGTGGGGCGAGCAGACACGAGCTCGGGCAGAGAGCAGCCGCGGCCGAGGGACACGGACGGACGGACGGACACATGGGGGTTCGGGGAGCAGCCTCACCTCCAGCGAGTCCCCCGATATGACGAGCGCACAGTCATGCTTCCGCCGGAAGGCGTTAAGCTCCAGGTGGGCCTCTCCCCGACTGGCGACCTCCACAAAAGCGAGAAAAGCACCCCAATTACACGTGACAAACCAGAGGCACGAACAGCCCTGTGTGCGAAGCACAGCGCCGTCCTCGGACCGTTCTTGGAGCTCCAAAGGCGCCTTGCCTGGCAGTCCGGCCCTGTCGCAGCTTGCCCTCCCGGTCTCCCCTGCGGCCCCAGAGCAGACAGCTCTGTGTGACACCGGCCGCTCTCCAACTCGGGACAGCTCCGAGCAGGGCGCGCACACTGTGAAGTGCTCAGGAGTCCCACAGTTACCGTGAGACCCAGCGAACAGCGCAGGGCCTCAGGAGAGGGGGACGGGGGACCCAGGCGCCACCAGCAGGGCCGTGACGGGGACACCCAGCGGTCCGCGGGGTAGTCCCCAAGGACACGGTGATGCTCACTGGGGGGGAGTCTGGCACTCCCACGGGGTGGCCGGGTGTCGGCCGCAGGGACACGGTTCTTTAGACGCTTCCCTGAGCCCCCTGCCAGAGCCCTGGGGCCGCGCAAGGCCCGGGCGTCATTTTTGCAAACACCACGTGGTGCGGAGCGTTCGTGTGACACGCTTCTGTATCCGCCACGGGTTCAGTGTCCGGTTCGCTCAAGCAACGAAACAGTCAAAGGGCTACACAGTCTAAAGGTAAAATCAAGTCATAATCTTGAAATACCGTTAATTTTAGAATGAAAGCATTTCAGAAAGCACTGGTTTCTGGCGTTCTTTGTGCAGGGATTTTTATGGGGCATAAAAGAAATGCTACATTGCAGGACTGAGATGTAAGCTTCACGTGGTCCAAATTAATCTCACACTCTTCTTTAGGTAGGTAGGCTTTACTGTGGAAATTTCAATTTGTATGGCTGTAACACTGAAAAGTCAACAAAAATCGATCTAAAGTTTTATCAGAATCATTAATAATTTAGTTGCAAATAGTCGTCTGCAAGGCCTCATTTGCCACTCTGATGCTTTGAAATAGATGACATTTCCATGTAAGTGATATTGAATCAGTGTTTCTGGAGGTGTGAGGGCGTCCTGCAGAGCAGAGGGGCTCGGACCCTGTCTGCCCACCACCATCAGTCAAGGCCCGGGAGATGGCAGTTTACTCTGAATTATAAACAGTAGTTGTAACTGATACAGTAAAAACAAAAACTTAAGACCAACTTGACTTATTTTTTTTGAGCTAATTAAACATTTCATTTGAAAGTGATAGATTAAAAACACAGTCCTACTAATGGGTGTAACTAATACAAAAATGTACTTTTTATCAACATACGTTATAGATGGGACAGGAAATGATGGCAGCACATCTCTTCTAAAATAGATACCGGCTTAGTAAATAAATCCAATAGTACAATGAAAACACGCTTCTGAATTTAGACCTGTTTCATTCCATCAAAATGTAGCTTTTTCATCCCATGCACTGTGGGCAGCTAATAGAAACCTATTTGCAATGATTTTATAAAATCAGTAAGAAAATTACAATATTTCTTTTCTGGTAATTACTAAATATTTGTATGTACATTCCCGCCAAACCAACACGTTTTGATTGCGAGATGAAACATTTAAAATTCAAAGTGCTTTTAGACGTATACTCACTGGTCTGAAAACGTGGATGTCTTGTGTTCTGGACACCAGATGGGAGCTTTTGGCGATGCAAGTCGCGGTCTCAAGTTTATCGCCCGTCAGCATCCATGTCTGGGACACAAATGAAGACAGAGAACTCTTAGAAGCGTCCACTCTTCACTACACACTTGCTCACCCGTGTTCACAGCTCTACTATTCACACCAGCCAGACCCCAGAGGCCGCCCAGCATCCCCGAACAGACGGATGGATGAGGATGCGGCACGCGCGTTGGGGAACAGCACCCGGCCTTGACCAGGGGGACACCCTGGCACCCGCTAAGACATGGACGGGCCTGGAGGGCGCTGGGCTCAGTGAAGGGAGCCCGCCTGACACGAGCAAAGGCTGTGGGGCTGCAGCGGCCGGAGGGCCACTGGGGAGTTGCACCCACAGAGGCAGAAGCCACAGGGTGGGCAAGCGGCTGGCCGAGTCCGGCCGGGGGCCCGGGAGGCCCAGGGAGGAGGGCGCCGGCCGGCGCGCACGGTACCTTGATGCCCGCGTTGCGCAGCATCTCCAGGGTGGGCCGCACGTCGGCCTGCAGCTGGTCCTCCACGCCCGTGAGGCACAGCAGCTCCATCTCCCGCTCCAGGCTCTCCACCACCGCGGCCACCTTGAGAGCCCGGTCGTGGATGCTCAGCTTGGCCTGGCTGTAGCGGCTCTGGGCAGAGACGGGGGCGTGGGTCACCCCGGGGATGCGTCCACGGCTGCCCGCCGCAGGGGGACACATCCCGGCGCTCGGGGGCGGCCGGCTGTCCACACCCGCAGCATGCGCCCACGCCAACGCGGACGCGCCCGGCGGGTGGATGCCCGGGGGTGGAGGGGTGGGCAGGCCGGCTCACCTCGAAGTCCTGGTACTGCTCTTCCGTCAGCGCCCTCTTGGCGACCACGAGGGTGCGCAGACCTTCCCGGGCCATGTTCCCACACTGGAAAAAGAGATGCAGGTCACATGGTAGCCGCGATGGGGAGAGGCACCCGCGGCCTCCGCCGAGGTGACCCGCCCCTCCCGTGTGCGTCACTACACCCGGAGCTCCCTGTCCCTCGGAAGTCGCCGCCACCTGGCCGAGCATGGGCGTGGGACACACGGCTCCCGTCGCAGACGTGTCCTGTGAGCAGAGCCACGGCGCCAGGATGGCTCTGCGGCCCTCGTCTCCGCCGCGGGGGCCTGCAGTCACCGGGGTGCTCACACAGGCACGCTTCTCTCCCGCCTGAGACTGGACTTTGCAAACGCGGCATCACGAGCAACATCTACACCAGGCTGCGCACAGCAGCACGGGAAGTGGGGAGGCTTGGTGCCAGGGTGAGAGGAGCAAGGTCTAGAGATGGAAAAGCCTCACGTGGCAGTGCAGCGGGAGGGGGAGGGGTCTCACGTGGCAGTGGGAGGGGGTCTCACGTGGCAGGGCAGTGGGGGGAGGGGTTTCACGTGGCAGGGCAGTGGGAGGGGGGTCTCACGTGGCAGGGCAGTGGGGGGAGGGGTCTCACGTGGCAGGGCAGTGGGGGGAGGGGTCTCACGTGGCAGGGCAGTGGGAGGGGGAGGGGTCTCATGAAGCAGGGCAGTGGGGGGAGGGGAAGGCCCCGAGGGTCCTGGGGCTTCGTGCTGGGGTCTGGACCTTCTCCTGCAGGGAAGGGGCCCGGAGCGAGGCCACAGGCCCTGACTCTCATGATGAAATAAGAAAGGGAAATGCATTCGCAGCTATGGGAAAGGCGTCCGGTGCACTCGTAATCAGAGAATGCACCAAAGTGAGTGGATTTTTCACCCGGGCGAGGAAATGCTGGGCAGTGTTGGTTGATTATGGGGGGAGAACAGGCTGATTTGGGGCCGCTGACGGGCCTGGTGCCAAGCCGTCAGCAGGTAGCAGGCTGGCACCCTGCTCTGCCCTCGCAGAGGCTCGCCTGTGCCCCCCACGTGGGACGGGGCCCGGGGACAGGGACATAGCTGCGCACGCACAGATGGGTACCGAGGTTGTACACACAGCGGCACACGCAGCCGCAGAGACCGGCAGGAGCAGAGCCGGACCTTGGGAGCCACGGGCCCTTCCTCCCCCCTCCCCCCTCCCCTCCCAGGGCAGCGCCGTCTCCCTTGGGCTACAGGATGGGAGCGGCCTCGCTGCCCGAAGCCTGCTGAGGCCCTCAAATTGTGTGGCTTGGAAAGGTGTGAGCGCCGGCTCTGCAGGCCGGGAGCAGCCCCGTGGGGCCAGCAGCTGTCTCACCCCCAATATGAGCCCTCTCCTGGGGGACCGGCGGGCAGAGGGCCTGGTGTCCCGGGCCGGTCACTGGCCTCACACCCCAAGGTGAGCGAACAAAGCTGGGGCCCTGGCGTGCACGTCCCACAGGGCTCCTGAGTGAAGAGCAGGGGAAACGGAGAGAGAGCGTCCCGGGGAGAAGACGCTGAGCGGGGCCCCAAGGGAGACACTGGCTCCTGTGTGGGGACAGACAGGAAGTCTGATGACCAGGTGCCGCCCGAGATGGGCCCCAGCTGCGAACGCCAACACCAGCATTTCAGAGAATGGTTTTCGGGGAAAAGAAAGTTTAAAATACAATGTGAGCGCTGAGCTCTACCATCCCGAAGCCGCAGTGTCTACACCAAGAATACTACCACCAACCAGCCAAGGCTTATCCAGGCCACAGGCAGCTCCCGAGAGCCCCTTCATCTCTTTCTTGTTGACTTAGATTTCAAACTCCGAGGACCAAAAGCTTAAACGGCTCAAAGCTCCCAGTGCAGCCGGGGAGCCTGTCTGGGCGGGTGATGGAGGACCGCCGGGCTGGGCAGTGCTCGGCACGCTTGGGGCGTGGGGGGTCCAAGGGCCGTGGCAGGGGCTCCAGCCCGGGGAGGGGGGGGCTCCCAGGGCCGCGGCAGGGGCTCCAGCCCGGGGGGAGGGGGGGTGCGGCTCCCAGGGCCCTGCGGGGCAGGAGCTGTGAAGCATTTTTAGCCAACACCGGCGGTTCGGGACTTTGCGCCGGGGCAAGACAACAGGCAGTCACTGTCGCCGTGTCCCGCGTGCGCCCGAGGCGACGCTGCAGTCACGCATTCAGGCAAGTCCACCCCGACTTAACGAGCCGCTCATTGGTTAAGGCAAAGGAGACGGAGTCCTAGGAAGCTCGGGCGCACAGCGCGTCCCCGTGGTGATGCCAGCGCCGGGCGCAGCCGCCAACCACACAGACGGGTAGAGGCAAGGCCACTGAGGGAGCCGGCACGTGGCGCGCTCCACCTCCCGTGCCCTGAGACCCAGAGGTGTGAGTGGGAACCCCAGGTCCCCGGCGACGAGCACATACTCGCGGACCAACAGTCCAGCCCCGACTTTGCACATGTGCTCCTGCCCAGACGGCCGCCGCCGCCGTCCCCGGGGGGGCGAAGGCCGCCGCTCCCGCGCTGCTGCACCCTCCCTCGGTGGCGCGTGGGCCGAACCAAGCGCTCCTGCCACCGCTGCCCGCAGCACGTGAAATCGGCAGAGAGAGGACAAACTACTCTGACTTTCCGAAATCCTCGCTCATCCATCTGGCCGACGACGTGTGAAGCCGGCAGACCGGCGCAGCTCCCGCCTCCCACGTGCTCCGCGGGGACAGCCGAGCGCTCGTCCCTGCACCCCTCCCGCCTTCCCCGGTCCCCAGGTCTGAGCCGCGCTAGACGCCTGCACGCAGAGGGAGGCCAGGTGCCCGACGCCTCTCGCGTCCGGGGCCTGGTCGCTCGCGTGTGCGCAGCGAGGCTTTTACGCAGTTGGTCCCCTCCGGGACGTGGTGACTAACACGCCGGTGGCATGTGTGTGACTTAGTCTGCGGGGGATGAAAGTTTATGGCCAAGAATCCAACATGGGGAGCGTACCTGAGACAGAGGAGCTCGGCGCTCGCTCAAGCTCCCAAAACACGCCGGGTTCTTTGTGTTTGTGTTTGTCTTAAATAAGGTAAAGGCCTTCGGACTACAACAGTTATTACAACAGACATGGGTGGAGGACTGAAAGATTTATCCAAAGGAAGGAAATGTAACCTTGGGAAAATAAACGCACAAAGGATTTTTAATAAAGTTATCTTCGTGAAAAACAATCTGACATTATCTGTCTATTGCAAGACATTTATTGATTTGACCTCATAAAGCTAAATAAATTAAACAAGTATTTTATAATTAATTGCACATCATTATGACCAAAAGTAATTTTTATGGCATTTTACTAGGTCTTCAGGGAATCTAATTTATTCATGTGCCTGATTAAATCCAAGTGCCCGAAGGAGCTATTGATTCGTATTGCCAATACCGCCAGGACGTGGGGGTGCGGCCGCCGCACGACCGACCAGGCCCGGGCCACGGCGGGGTGACCCGCAGACGCGGACGCTGACACACACCCAGGACAGAGGCTCAGTTTTCCTCTGAAATCCAACTTTTCTGTTAACACAGAAATGTGGACAATAAAATAATCTCATGAGGCTAAATATAAATCTTCTCTCTTTTGGCAGAATTGGATGAAATGCAGGATTGATCATATTTGTATCTTTTCTATTTTTAAAGTGAATCCTACATACAAATTAGAATGACATTAAAATCCTAATTAAAATCTTGCCAATAATATACATTACAAAATAAATATATTACGGTGTAACTTTGGCTATATATGCAGTATTATTATTTCAGAACTTGGAGCGAATGGCTAGTCATGCTATTTTTTCATCAGTATCAACAAAATACTGTTAGTAGGGACCTGCTTCTGTATCGACAGGCGGTCACACAAAACCCACAAACAGTGGCGGTTTAGGGTTAGGGTTAAGCTGTTCGCAATTCAATGCTCCTCCTGTCCTTTCTGCTTCGTGAAACCGAGAGGAGCCGGAAGCACAGGGCGGAGGAGCACTACCGCCTGTGGCTTCAAGCGTGGTGCCCGGGTTTCCTCCCGCTCAGGGCGCGGCGGGAAGCGGCGTGCGGGGCGCGAGCGCGGCTTACCTCCTCCTCCAGCCAGTCGTTGTACTGCACGATGGAGGCCATGGCCACGTCGGCCCCCTTCATGTACAAGGTGATCTCCGCAGTGGCCTCGTCCTGGGGCGGGGGGAAACACAGGCACGTTCAGGCCGCGTGAACACAAGTGCACTTGGGAAGGCAGCTCCCCCTGAACCCAGGCTGCAGCGAGCCACCCCGAAGGTGTTTTATGCGCGCGCGGCCGCCCCTAGGGGTTCAGGCAAACAAGACCCAGAACAGAAACGCAGAGCTCGAGATGCTGCGCTAAGGCTGTGGAAACGGAACCTGTTCACGGGTGGAATGCCTCGGACCACAAGGTCAAAGGTTAGTTCTCTCGAATTTGCATTGCTTGATCGAATAAGCTTGCTTGCTTAGCCACCTCCTGAGATATGTTTTTGGTATTTGCCACAAAAATTTAAGAGAGATGCACGTCAGCAGCTCTATCGTCCTAAATCCTCCTCCAGCAAAGCTCCCGGCGTAGCGCTACTGCTGTCGGAAACCAGACAGCTTTAGCTGCTTTCCAAAAACCAGTCGCTGAAGCCTTTTACTTTCTCTGCCTTTGTCATCTCGGGAGAGTTACCTTACATCACTCCCGCTAGAGCCTCGCTGGCTTCCCAGCATAAATTCTCAGATTTTATTTGAAACACAAGCAAGCAGCGCAACGGTCTGAAAGAGCAGGGACGAGCCCTGAGCCGCGCGCAGGCCGAGGGGGCACAAGAGCCCAGGGTACCCGGACGATGACCCCCATGCGCTTGCTCTCCGAGGTGAAGGGGAACATCTGCAGGATGCCGAAGGTCAGGAGCTGGCCGCTGGGGGTGCGCAGCTGCATGGAGGCCAGGTCTCTGCTGACCAGGGTGAGGCCGACGCTCTCCGTCCACTGCACCAGGGCCACCTGGGGGAGACCAGGGACACGTGAGGCCGCGCGGGCAGAAGGCGGGGCTCTTCCCGCCCCCCTCCTCCCCGGGGCCAGCACAGGGCCTCCTGTGACACCAGAGTCTCCCCGGCCGAGCGCGCACCCTTGCTGGCGATTTTAGTCCCCGCCTACGCGTCCAGCACCTCACCTAGGGCTGGAGAAAGCAAACCCTTCGGGAGCATCGTGGGTTCTGTCTGGTGAGCAGAACATTACTGCTGAGCCTCAGCGTCCCCCGCCAAGTCATGTGAGGACAGGCCGCGATGCTGCTCGCCAGCTCCGGCTTCGAGGTGCGACCGCTCAGGTCAGCCCCCCGCCCCGACTCCTCATCTGTACGGCGGTGGCGGCCAGGCCACCTCTCATGCCGCCAGCACGTGAAAGCCACCGGGACCTCAGAACATCTGGGTCGAAGTTAGGGTTCTACCCTTCGTCCTCTCTCACAGATGCCACCGGAGATGTCCCTCGGGCAGACCAGGGATCACCCTCAAAGTGGGTCTTTCTAGGTAATTCCTGCGGCTGTAACTCCTGGAAGGTTCCAGCACAAGCGTCAGTGGAGGCTGACGAGAAGCTTGCTGCTGTGAATGCTTCCCACTTGGCCCAGTGCCGTGCTGTGGAGGCCGCCAAGATAACCCAGGAGGAAAACTGAAGTGCAACATTTTCTAGGACTACTGAGAGGTTCCGTGGACTGCGGGTGTCCTGGACCACAGCCGAGGGCATTACTCTGCATCACCCGGAGCCCCGCTGGCAAGGACGACCTCCGGACAGCGGAAACGGCCGCGCTCCATGGGCTGGCTGTGAAGGGAGCCCAACACACCACTCGGGCCCCCTTATCTCCCCAAAGTGTGAACATCTCGTAAAGGAACCAAACAGACACGTACGACTGCAGTTCTAGGATCATAAAGACATGTTTATACAGTTTACAATTTCACTTTATTTTATAAATAGATAACTCAATGCATCAGAGTGGCAGAAACCTCTCCTCTGAAATGTTTGCATCAGGAGTTTGCCCACAGTAAGGGGAATAGAATAATTCCAGAAAAGCAGGATTGAGTAACGATCCTGGATTTTTGGTTACTTCGGAGCCAGAGTCAGAAATGCATTCCTATAAAAAAAGGCATAGAGGGATCAAAGCACCTTTCTCCGGCTGGCGCCTCACCTGAAGGCCAGTCCGAAGGCGGCCCATCGTGGATAAGCTGCCCAGTGGGGCTGCGGTCCCTCAGAGCCGGCTGCATGAGGGGAGGCTTCCTACCCCACTCGTCCAGCCCCACTGCCCACGCCTGGCCCCCCGCCCGTCGCTGGGCACAAGTTGCTTGCTGAGGTGGGAACGGCTATGTGCAGTGTGCAAATTTCTGCTCCCCAATTTTCCCTTTATAGATACAAGTTTCATTTAAATTAATAAAATCACACTATTGGCTGACTTATAAATTCACGACAGTAAAATGTTACATATTACATTCCAACCAGTGAGATCTCGTGGTGTGGAAGGCTCATCTTGCTGTGAACAACACAGTGCAATCTGCCGCGGCGTCTAGGAGAGCGCCGTCCGCACGCGCTTGGCTAGCCCGCCCATGAGGGCGTCTGCACAGACACCCCGGGTCATGGCGGTGTCCCCGCGTCTCACTGAAGGAGACATTCTGACATCGGGCCTTCTCCCTATGTCGGCCTTGAGCTTCTGAGTGCCCGGGGGGGCCTGGACGCTACCAAGGGCCCTTACGCAGGAGGTACCCGCTTGGTACCCAAAGCACGACCGGACGTGACAATGTGCGACAGGCTGGAAGACGGAATTTAAAGAGCTGAGGCAGAACTCAAAACGAAAATAGTCCCAAAGCCCTGAATCTGTACAATATCCGGGTTGCTCAGACCTTGTCTCTCATGCTGGACTTCTTCGGCTGCATTTGGGGAGCCTGCTGTTCTAGAAACACCTAGCGTCTTATGTTTGTGTAAACGGGAAGCCCCACTCTCACTGTGTAATTCATGCCTCTCCCCTTTTTGTGGGAAACAAAATAAATGAGCTAATTTTTACTTCTGTCTGTTAATTATTTGAGTAAGATCTCTGTTCTCCGTTTCCAGAAGATCAGTTACACCCACGGCAACAGCTTGAATGCTTATGTTTGTCAAATACGTGAGAAACTGCTGTCTAGAAACGAGTTGCTTGCGATTTTCATGTTTCACGGTGAAGGACCAAAGCTGCCTCAAATAGGGTCACAGAGTCAGGAGAGCGCGCTGCGACCCCTCACGTCTGCCGGCAAGCGAACACAGGATCGAACGTTCCCCTGTGTCGGGCCCGGCGCCTGACTCTGTGTGCGGCCTGGCCTGCGGGGCCTGTGCTCCTGGGAGGTGACCTCGGCACCGTGGGAATGAGTGGCCAGCTGCATGTGGTCTGCGCCATCTACGTGCTCCACGGAGCGCTGCCAGCCTCGTGCGCTCCCCTTGACCTATGGGAGCTGGAAACAAAGGTCAGCCGCATGGGGCTCACCCGTGTCTACATGGATAACCCCCAAAGAAAGCCCTGGACGCCAAGGCTCAGGTGGGCTTCCCGGGCTGGCAGCGCTCCATGCAGGTGGTCATGTCATTGCTGTGACAAGTGAGCGCTGGCCACATGAGCCCTGGATGGGGGGCGAGAGGGCGCTCATGGGGGCGTCTCTTGGGGACCCAGGGACTCCTTCTGCTGGTCCCACCGGGCCTCTTGTGGTCGCCGCTGTGACCTGAGTCTGACAGCTGGGCAGAGTCCTGCTAGGGACCGCCAGGCTGGAGGAAGGTCTTGCGGACCCTCAACTGCAGCGTGTGTCTGACCACGTGCCAGCGAAACCCCCAGCTGAGCCTCCGCAGGACCAGTGGGCCCGGCCAGGCGGGGGTGGGAACTCCCAGGTCGGGCAGAGAACAGAAAAGCCGAGTGGAGATGCCCGAGGGTTACTCGGCGCTGCCTTGGGGACAGAGTAGAAGAAAAAAAAATTGCCTTCTGACTGGATTTGGGATTTTTCACGGCTTTTTAAAATTAGGCAAAGCCATCTAGAAAAGCAACATTTCTGGTCCTAGAAAGGATCGCGTGTGTGAATCGGGGTGACCAGGGCCACAGGTGGAACCGTGTTAGACGCTGCAGAACCCAAGGCAAGCAGGTCTTCCCGCAGCAGCGAGGACTCTGGGGACGTCGTGTCAGCCAGTGGGAAAGCCTCACAGTGGACTCGCCCCCGCGGGGGGGCCTCTGGGGCCGACTGTGCTGCCTGGGGAGGCACCCATGGCGGCCTCCCCGCGGGCTGGGTGAGCCCCCGACGCCAGACCCACCACCAGGAGTGCTCTCAAGCGGCGCTTTCCTATTTCCCCCTCCCCCACCCCCCAGGCCCCGTGCAGGGACAGAAACACATGGGGCCGGCTCGCTCCCGAGCCGAGCAGCCGGGGCAGATGCGAGCCTGGCATCCCGTAGGCGTGTGGACTGTTAAACACTGAGTCACCGCACAGCTCGAATTAGAACTCGCGTTCTCTGGCTTTCCAGCGTGTTCCTAAGCTCCAGAGGTTTGCCAAGATCCTAAAACCACGTGGCTAATACAGTGCTATGATCTAGAGCACCAACAATACGCTCTAAACTACAGAGCTACAAAAAGACAGGAGGCTGTCAACAGAAAGAGCACGCCCAGAAGGGGCAAGCCAACAGTTCCGCAACTCACTTCAGGTGGACAAGGGTATGCGCATGGGACATACGTTTCCCTTAAAGCCTCACTATAAACTGCAAAGCACCCAGGATTCCCCAGGTCCACAGTGGCGCCCACAGTGACAGGGACCGTGACATTCTGACCGTCACCTGTGTGCTTCTGCGGATGCCGTTACGTCCTCCGCGCCCTGCCAGGAGGGCTCAGCGTCTACACTCGCAGACCCACACCTGTTTACTGTGCAGTTCACCGCCCGTCCCAGGCGGCAGCCCTGAACAGAAGCCGCCCAGCGGCTTCCACCTGGCCAGCAGGCCACGCCAACTGTTCGTAATCACCATCATTTTGAGGATTAACTCTCTACATAACCCCAACCAGAAAAAAGTATAACATTTTTCACAAGATAGATGCCTTATTTGCGGTTGTGATGCAAGTGGCTTGGTGGTGGGACGGTTCCCTTGGATAACACAAATCACACATTTCTGCAACAGGCCTGGAAAGAACCAACCCCAAGGGGAGGATGTGGACGCACAGCACTTGTGGAGGGCTTCCCGCCAACGCGCTCGGTACCCGCCCCGAGTCAGACAGCGGCTGCGAGCTCGCGGTGATGGGGACAGTCAGTCCCGCGCCGGTCCGGGGCTTTACCACCTCAGCTCGGCACGGTGGGCGTGGGGGGGACCAGGTCAGGGCTCACACAGACTCTGCAATAGAGCAGCAGCGTCCGCCCAGAAAGGCTCCTGAAAGAACTTCTATCTAGTGACAGTAAGCGTAGAAATCAAAGGAAAGAAAATGCCAAGGGCATTGACAGTTTGACTCTATTTTCCCCCTAAGATATTTAAGTGATTAAAACACAAACTTTGCGGGCCCCTGGGTGGCGCAGTTGGTTGAGCAACTGCCTTCGGCTCGGGTCATGATCCCGGAGTCCCGGGATCGAGTCCCACATCGGGCTCCCAGCTCCATGGGGAGTCCGCTTCTCACTCTGACCTTCTCCCTTCTCATGCTCTCTCTCACTCTCTCTTTCCTAATAAATAAATAAATAAAATCTTTAAAAAAAAACAAACAAAAAAACCAAAAAAAACCCCACAAACTTTGCGAAAGCACGCCAGCCGCGTAATAAATAGCGTGGCTACGACGCGTGAAGCCGCTCGAGGAACGACAGCGTGAACTCAGAGGCGCCAGAACCCCGTGCGCCGGAAGGGCCGCCGGGTAGCTCCTGCCCACGGGGGCCGGCTCGTGGCGGGGGCCGCCCCACCGGGAGCAAGCCCGCCGGCCCGCTCCAGCCTCTGCCGGCCCCAGGTGCACGCGCAGGGCGGTGCTGGCGAGCCGCCCGCCAGGCTGAGTCTCCCGCCTCCACTGGTCTGGAAGGCTCTGCGGATGGTCTGAGGTGCCACCGTCCTGGCTCCCTCCCGCTCTCCCCTTCAGCTGAGCTGGCCTGAGCTTTCCGCTGCGGCGCCCACTACAACCTACACGCGCACGTGGAGGGGTCTGCTTGCGTGTCACCTTCCACACCGGGAACCTGCAGTGGTTCTAGAACCTTCACGTCTGAGACCCTGAGGTCTACTGGGCTCACCGCGGCGTGTGCGGAGCTGGGACAAAACATTCCTTCGAAAAGACAGAACTAATAACCTCTCATCTGGAATGGCGTCAGAGCAGAGGGCTGACGGGCCCCTGAAGCCCGCGCGGAGGCGTAAACGAGGGCGGACCGGGCCCTGCTCACAGGCAGCTCTCTCCCGGGCGCCCAGCGTCAGCGGGGCCGGGCGCTGTCTCTCCGCCCCTCCAGCTACCAGCCCACCTTTCGGCCAGTTCCTCCCCCACAAAACGCCAGTCTCCTGGCGGATGCACAAGCCTCACTATTCCTACGGTGTGATTCGGTCAATGCTGCTTCTTCGTGCTGCGGTTTAGATGTCCTGTCAACACTTAAATCGGGGCGCTTCTCTCGGTACCAGGTTCTGAGGAGTCTTCACATATTTTGGTTTCTTTCCATTGGTCAGAGATGTATTTCGCAAACATATTCTACAGATCTGTGGCTTGTCCTCGTCTTAATGGTGTCTTCTGAAGAATGTGGTTTTTACCATCAAGTCCAATTCATCAACTTTTTTTTTTTTACAAACTGTGCTGTTTGTGTCCCACGAAATCATTGACTCAAGCCTACAGATTTCTTCTAGAAATTTTATACTTTCAGGTTTTCTATACGTCTGTGACCAATTTGAGTTAATTTTTAAAAAAAGACTATTTGAGAGAGAGACAGAGAGACAGAGAGCATGAGCAGGGAGGAGAGGGAGAAGCAGCCTCCCTCCTGAGCAGGGAGCGTGACGCAGGACTCGATCCCAGGACCCCGGAATCATGGCTGGAACTGAAGGCAGACGCTCAACTGACTGAGTCCCCCAGGTGTCCTTGAGTTAATTTCGTAGATGGGGAGAGATGCTGGTTGAGGCTGTGTGTACGACCGTCTCATTGCCCATGCTCTGGGCATCATCCCCACTGGGCATCGTCGCAGAAATCAGCCGGCACTGGGGCAACCAAAGCTCTTCCAGTCGTGAGCACGACGCGTCCTCACGCACAAGCCCTCTTCGACTCCCCTTCACAGCCTCGGTGCTGACAGCACCCAAGTCCTGGGCGTGTTTGGTTAGAGTGATCCTTAAGTATTTCGTGTGCTTTTGTTGCATTAGAAATAGTACATTAAAAAAAACCCTCAATTAGTAATTGCTCACTGCTAGTGTATAAAAATACACATCATTTTTGTACGTGGGCATTATGATGTGCAATCTTGGTAAACCCACTTCTTAAATGTCACCATTTTTTTTAGTAGAGCCTATGGGATTTTTTATGGGGAAAATCATATCCCCCACCAGAAAAGAGAGCTTCGTTTCTTCCTCTCCAACTTGTCTGCCTTGTATCTCCCTTTTCTTGTGTTAGCGCCCTGGCTAGTTCTGTGTGGGAAGAGAGGGCACCTCGGCCTGCTCCAAACATGAGAAGCAACTTAGCCACGGTTTCCTAGAAAGTACCATGTTAGCAGCAGGGTTTTCCGTAGACATCCTTATTAGACTGCACAAACTCCTTTACTCCTAGTTTACAGAGAGATTTTATCAGGAACAGATGTTAGATTTTTGCCAAGTGTGGATTTTGCCAATTGTGGATTTTCCCCCCCTGAAGCTCCTGGAATGATCACATGGAACTTCCCTTGAGTCCATGGATCAATTATACCGATCGACTGACAACTGTCGAACCAACCTTGCATTCCTGGGGTAAGCTTCAGTTGATCAGGATGTGTTATCTTTGTCATCTCCTGATGCGCTTCCTCTGCCCTCCCTCTGTGGGATTTCAGCACCTACGTTCATAAGTGATTTGGTTTACAGCTCTCATGATCACTTTGTCTGGTACTGGTGTCAGTTTAACACCAGACAAGTGTTTCTTCCCTTACTGCATTTTGGAAGAGTTTATAGGGAACTGGTATTACTTCCTTTAAACGTTTGGTTGAATTCGCCTGAAGCCATCTGGGCCTGGATGTGGAAAGGTGTGCAATTGCAAATCATAGTTCTTTTTTTTTATTTATTTATTATAGAGAGAGACTGAGAATGAGAGGAGAGAAGGTCAGAGGGAGAAGCAGACCTCCCGCAGAGCCGGGAGTCCGATATGGGACTCGATCCCAGGACTCCGGGATCATGACCCGAGCCGAAGGCAGTCGCTTAACCAACTAAGCCACCCAGGCGCCCGCAAATCATAGTTCTTGATTAGATACAAGGCCTGAGACTGCTTTGGGTATTGCGGTAACTGTGAGAGAGCTGGGGGGAGGGAAGGGTGGGAAATGGAGGCCTAAGAGCGGTGAGGGGTTCCCAGGACTCAAGACCACAGACTTGGCCATTTTGGGCCCAAAGAGGCCAGAGGTCTTCCGGTTAGTGTCCCACGGGCCCCGATCACTGCGGCTGGCAACTGAGGGCACCAAGGCTCTGCCCCCGGAGCGCACATCCACTCTGACGGCTCACGACATTCGGGCTCACACGGGACACACCATGACGGAAGGGGGACAGGCCTTACTTCCGCCTAGGAATTTCCAGGGAACATCTAATGTTTACTAAACCGCAGTTTGCTATGTTGAGGCTGTAAGAGATGAAGCGACAGGCAAGTGAAACTTTCTACTCTCTTAGAGAAAATGAAATATCGATCACTTATCATAAGAAACAGAGCTGGGGCATCAGTGGGCTCCACGCGGGGAATCCGAGATCAGTCACTGACACTCGAACATTCCCAGCGCTTGCGACACCTTAAAGTATTACCGATGTCCCACGATGACCCGTCCCGGTAAGTATTTAATGACCGTACCTCACAGAGCTGTTAAGGATTTACCATTAACTCCCCCAGAATTTCCTTATTTGTATAAAATGTTTGTGCACATCTGTAGGTCAGGCAAGAGATCCTGTCTTCAGGAAAATGAAAACGAAGGCCACTTATGTTGTGAAGAATTGCAACTGTGATAGCAGGGACTGGGAAACAAGAACGTTCTACCTCAATACGTTCTTTCTAAAGACGAAGAGGACACAAGAGCCATAAACATGTGGGGATTACACGAGCAGGGTGTTGATGCAGAGTGTACAAAACCAGTGACGTCTCTGAAATGATAATGCTGCTTATTAACCACACATGTTGTGATAGGTCACGGCTGAGGTCAGACAGGAAACATCAACCGAGCCATTTCCCTGCAGAAAGCTCCAGGGTGCAATATTCTAAGCACTTTATTCAATAAAAAATGCTTTTAAAACGGTGCTTTGGTGATTGGGAAGCATTGCCACCATCCGTCAACCTAACTGCAGCAAAGTTCAATAAGCTAAACAATGAGCCATTTACATTATTTTCCTTGGGCCTTAGGGATTTGCAGACATAGCATCAATAGAGCTCTTTCAAAATTATGACGAACTCTATTTTCTTCATTTTCAGATTTAAAATATGTGTTAGGGATTTTTTAAGGTTATATAAATGGGTTGCTACATTTAATCATTGTCCAATCTCCAAAGTAGAAAGAAATTTTAAACAAGGAAAAAATTTATTTATGAGATTAGCAGTTTCTATTTGATTCCAGTAATCTTGGAATTGATGAAATTCCTCTCTATTGTGAATACCTAATTTAAGATATAGAAAGTGTTATGAGTTATATAAAAACCTAAAGATGAAAAATCCCATGTATTTTCAATAAGATTTGTATTTACTTTTGGTAGGTAATAAGGTAAATATGTAATATAGTATTTTTACAACTTCCATTAAGATTTTTCTTGAGAAACATCTTGGGTCTCAGTTTCCTGTGTTTAAGACTGGGAACTCGTTTTCAATATATTATCATACATAATTTTTGAGAATTTCTAGCATGTTCCATAATACAGAAAACAATGTGTTCAACCCTTTCTTTATATGAAAAGGAGTGTGGTCCACGTCCTTTAAGGGGCTGTGACCAGGGGCCCACATCTGGTTCAAAGCACACGCTGGAGTGCTCAGGTGGCAATCTACAGATCATCTGAATCTTGCTCTTCCTCTTAGCAGTGTCGCCTAGATTCCCCATCACCAAATAAAAACATGTGCCACACACACTTTTCCAAAAGCCGCACGGAGTGTGGCCACCACAGGTGTCTCCGTATTTTCTGGTCAACACGATCGACAGCGTGTGCCCGGGACGCTGATAGCGTCCCGTCCGCCGGCCAGCGGACTCCAGACCGAGCTCGTACTCGGCCGCACCCTCCTCCCTGGGAGGGGCCGGGCCGCGCTGGGAGTCCACGACGGAGGTCACCACCACAAGGCCATCAGGCACCAGAAGGGGAAGACCTCTTCCTATGAGACATGGTCTGGCTTCGGACTCCAGGGCTCTGCGTCCTGCTTGAGCATCAAGGCCTGACATTCCCAGGAATCTGGTTTCTAGGTAATTACCATGGGAAGCTCCCTCCTTTCTGGTCACAGCAGCGCTGTGCCAGCACCTCCCTGCAGCCTGGGCCTCGGGGCCCGGCCGAGGCCCGGACACCCACGTGGGGGGGAGGTGCAGTGTGGCTGAGACCCGCACACCTGTGGGGGGCAGCTGCGGGGAGGACGAGAGAGGCCAGGAGGGGTCCCCCACGTGAGCGAGCATTGTGGGGAGGCCGGGAGCCAGCACAACCGGTCTCAGCTTTCCACGTTTAAAGAAAAACAACTGAACGTTCACCTTCTTGGCTGTTTTTCACCACCTCTAAGCTCTTCCATGAGTAATGACAAGGCCTAATTTCTAAAGGAGCTTGCTTTGGTTACAGTGAGATAATTTCCTGACCAAAGAAACAAGTGTCTGTGTAACTACATCTTCAAACATCTATCTGGTCTTCAGATGATACAGGGGTGCATAGCGTTTCAGGAGACGCTGTGAGTCTGCTGGCGCGTTTCGGTTCCCTGAAATCATGAAGTCAGAACAAGGTAAGCGGGTCACATGTCTCTGTCTCCACTGCGAGCTTGTGGGGGGCACTGCGGAGGGACCCCACGCTCCCCCAGCTCTGCCGCGGTGCTCACCGCACAACCTGACTCGGTGGCTCTCAGCTGGGGGTGCCCCTTGGTGCGTTTCCAGAATGGAGAAGCATTGGCCCCACACCAGGCCCAGCGGTCAGTGCTTCTGGAAGCACGCACACAGGAAGAGGCAGATACACAAAAAAGACAAGAAAATAGAACTGTCAGCCCCCTGGAGTGCGGACAGGATGAAGGGTGCCAGCGTGTCCCCTAGGGCCCCCAGAAGACGGCAGACACGGACTGAGGGCGCCTCTGGGAACGAAACACGTCAGGATGGTTACAGGCAGCTTTCGGGGAACAAGGAGGCCCGGCAGGACAGGTGTGCCCAGCCACAGGGAAGCAGGGCCCGAGCCCGGCGAGCCAGCAGCCGGGCACAACACACAGCTACGCGGTCCTCTCGGCCCCGGGGCCCGAGCGGGCTCTAGCTATTACTCACAGGACGCCTTTCCTAACACTGGAAACTCACATACCGATCTTCTGAGCTCCTGCTTAATCTCATTCAGCACGACAGCGATGCTCCTGTTGGCGCCCGGACTCCGCGGCAACCGCGGCACCCCGGCACCTCAGCGCCCCGGGCTTCCTGCTGCGGTCCCCGGTGGCAGCGTAAGGCCCCAGCCCTCGGGCCTCCCTGACGCGGACCTCCCAGGGAAAGCACACCCAGGTCCCTCCGAGGACATCATTAGAGCAGAACGACCTTGCTCTCCTGAAATACTCCTGTTTACGAGAATCACCGGGCTCCTCTTTTTAAAACGTTCCATCGGATTTTTTCCTTAAACTGTGATAGAGGGTGCTTTTGGGGGGTTATTAGAGGATCCAATTTCACAGAGTATTTAAAGAAGCTTCCATGGTTGTTGGTTGGATGACAGACTCATCTCAGTGACCTTGACTACAAGAGAGTGTGTAAGAAAACTGTATTTAAAATATACTGGCTGAACAGGAACCAGACAGATTAATTTCACAATGGATTTTCTCAATCTAAAAATCAAAAAATGGGTGGCTTAGTCGGTTAAGCATCTGCCTTCAGCTCGGGTCATGACCTCAGGGTCCTGGGATCAAGTTCCGCCCAGTGAGATATCACCTTGCAACAGTCAGAATGGCTAAAATCAGCAAGTCAGGGAATGACAGATGTTGGCGAGGATGCGGAGAAAGGGGAACCCTCCTACACTGTTGGTGGGAATGCAAGCTGGTGCAGCCACTCTGCAAAACAGTATGGAGGTTCCTCAAAATGTTGAAAATAGAGCTACCCTATGACCCAGCAATCGCACTACTGGGTATTTACCCTCAAGATACAAATGTAGTGATCTGAAGGGACACATGCACCCGAATGTTTATAGCAGCAATGTCCACGATAGCCAAACTGTGGAAAGAACCTAGATGCCCATCAACAGATGAATGGATAAAGAAGATGTGGTATATATATACAATGGAATACTATGCAGCCATCAAGAGAAACGAAATCTTGCCATTTGCAACGACGTGGACGGAACTAGAGGGTATTATGCTAAGTGAAATAAGTCAGTCGGAGAAAGACAATTATCACATGACCTCTCTGATATGAAGAATTTGAGAGGCAGGCCGGGGAGGGGCATTGTGGGGGGCTGGGGGAGGGAAATGAAACAAGATGGGATCAGGAAGGAGGCAAACCATAAGAGACTCCTAAACTCACGAAACAAGCTGAGGGTGGCTTGGGAGTGTGGGGGATAGGGATGGGTTGGCTCGGTGATGGACACTGGGGAGGGTATGTGCTATGGCAAATGCTGTGAAATGTGTAAGCCTGATGATTCACAGACATGTACCCTGGGGCAAATAATACATTACATGTTGATTAATTAATTAATTAATCATAAATAAATAAAAACTTTAAAAAAATAAATAAAAATAAAAGTAAAAAAAAGTAAGGTCAGAAATGACTAATTCACCACATTTAAGATTTTACTGTTTCTGTCTTCTGTAGATTTTTGAAATGACTTATATCCCAATTCTCTTTTGAAATAAATATGCTATAGCTAAATTCTGGCAAATACACCAACCAAAATTTAACACGATTCGTGTGGAGTTAAGAAGATGGGACGATGCGGGAACAATCCAGGCTCCAGCAGCTTTAAGATCTGACTTGGTGACAAATCAGTTTATGAAATCAATAAAGCTCTGATTTTTCTCCTGTGTTTTCCAGTAAGTCACTCTTAGACTTTCTGGGATATGCGGACACAGCAGGCCCTAACGCACGAATCCCAAAGAGCCCTTGCGGCCTTCCAGCCTAGAGCTGAGAAGTTCTGAAGCACCATCAGAAGTGATAACAAAGCTCCCCCTATACCCACCCCCCTGGAACGAATTCTCACGCCTCGGACGCAGTTTTGTATCTGAGATTCTCTGACAGGCCCGACTGACCTCGTCAGGGCTGGCAGCCTGGTAGGTGCGGTTCCCGTCGCTGAAGTCCTGTTCCGCCTCCGCGTACTCGGCCTCCGTGGTCACACCGGCTCGAGGCTCGTACACGGGGGTCACGTTGTGGCACAGCGCGATGGCCTTCACGGCTTCGTGGACTCGACTGCTAACACTTTTTCTCACTTTGGGGGCTGCAGATTGGGCCTTTCTCGGTGGCGTTGAGCTGCTCGTGCTTCCGCTGGCTTGAGACTGCATCTGATAAATACGGAACGTACAGGAGTAGAGAGAGAACATAGTTGATGCAGGAGGTATCAGCACGTACGATTTTTATAAGCGCACCAGCGAGGCACGAGACAAGCAGCTCTTCTGGAACAGCGGCTCGGCCACGTGATGTCGGCGTGTCAGCACTGTCTGCGCACACACACCTCCCGGTCACCCCATCTACCAAACCGTCTGCTGTTGCACAGAGAATCAAAGCGCTTTCCTTTACTGCTGCTCAGTCCTCCAGACGTGCTGCCTGTTCTGGTGCAGACGGGGTGACGTAGAGAACAGACCAGAGCCGGGCACCAACTGCTTTCCGGCTGCAATACAAAGTGCTGTACCTGAGATACTCGCCAACGACACTGCAGACAAAGGTCTGAGATCTGAGATCTAGAAAGAACTCCTCCAACTCAACACCCAAAAAACAGGTCATCACGTCAAAAATGGGCAGAAGACATGAACAGACACTTCTCCAAAGACATACAAATGGCGAACAGACACATGAAAAAATGGTCATCATCTTTAGCCATCAGAGAGATTCAAATCGAAACCACACTGAGATACCACCTTACACCGGTTAGAATGTCCAAAATGAACAAGACAGGAAACAGCAAGTGATGGAGAGGATGTGCAGAAAGGGGAACCCTCCTCCACTGTTGGTGGGAGTGCAAACTGGTGCAGCCACTTTGGAAAAACAGTATGGAGATTCCTCAGGAAATTAAATATACAGCTACCCTATGACCCTGCAGTTGCACTACTGGGTATTTACCCCAAAGAAGCAGATGCAGTACAAAGAAGGGCTACATGTACCCCAATGTTCATAGCCGCAATGGCCACAATCGCCAAACTGTGGAAAGAACCAAAATGCCCTTCAACAGATGAATGGATAAGGAAGATGTGGTACATCTATACAATGGAATATTATGCCTCCATCAGAAAGGATGAATACCCAACTTTCGTATCAACATGGACAGAACTAGAAGAGATTATGCAAAGTGAAATAAGTCAAGCAGAGAGAGTCAATTATCATACGGTCTCACTTCTGTGTGGAGCATAAGGAAAATCACGGAGGACATTGTGAGAAGGAAGGAGAGGTGAATGGGGGGAAATTGGAGGGGGTGATAAACCAGGAGAGACTGTGGACTCTGAGCAACAAACTGACGGTTTTGGAGGGGAGGGGGTGGGGGGGTGGGCGAGCCTGGTGGTGGGTATTGAGAAGGGCATGTATTGCATGGAGCCCTGGGTGTGGTGCACGAACAATCAATCTTGGAACACTGAAAAAATAAAATAAAATCAAAAACAAAAAAAACCAACCAAAAAAAGTGCTAAAGTGGAATAAAGCTAAAAGCAGGGAAGAAATCCTTACGAATCTTCCTTTCATACAACGAAGGAATCCAGCGTGGGACCGCCTCTGAGTCAGTCTAATTTTGGCAGAACAGTGACCACTGCATTCTGAACAAAGCTGATCCCCACGTCCGATCTCAAAGTCACGAGCTCCATGTATCCGTCTGGCATGTGGAGGGGGACGGCGACGCAGGTGGCTGCCATCACCTCTGCGTCCCAGAGGACCCCAGACACTCCTCGGTTCCCTTGCTCCCTTGCAGACAAGGCTCTCGCTTCTGGACAGGGCGTGGGGAGTCACTGAGCCGGGACTGACTGCCCGTGGGACCGCAGTGCTGGCTAACGGAGGCTCTAACTGAGGGCCCGCCAGCGTGGCCCCCAGCTGGCACTGCTGCCCCCCAGCGCTCGTCTCTCCTTACAGTGGCACGTGACATGGTCGGTGCCCCTGAGGACTTCGGTCAGGTTTACTGACGGCTGTGTAATTTAATTTCACACAAATGCCATTAGAGATTATGCTTTCCATCACCAAATGCTTCTGGTGGGGAAATCTAATCAGATTATGAGAGATCTGTGTTACCTGCTGAGGACCTGGTAGGCGATTGTTGTCTTAATAAACAGAAAGAATCTCAGGAATAAAATCAATCTTACACAAAAAGCATATCTAACCAGCAAACTAACAGGTAGTTTTGAAAAAAAAATACTTTTTTTTAAAAGACTTTATTTATTTGACAGAGAGAGATCACAAGCAGGCAGAGGGGCAGGCAGAGGGAGAGGAGGAAGCAGGCTCCCCGCTGAGCAGAGAGCCCGACGTGGGACTCGATCCTGGGGCCCTGAGATCATGACCTGAGCCGAAGGCAGAAGCATTAACCCACTGAGCCACCCAGGAGCCCGAAAAAAAAGATTTGTAAAAGACCTCCTCCATGGAAATAAGTACTAAATATTAGCTGTTTTTACAAAGTGACTCATCCTTTCTACTTTTTTTCTAGTAAAATAGCTTATTTCAAATTATTAAAATATTCACGGATAATATAAATTTTTTCCTTAAAAACAGATTATACCTGATACTGTTTTGACCTAAACCTCGATTACCAGGAGAAAGGGAGTCTTATTCCTTCTCCTTTTTAGATTTGCCTTCTGTAAATAAACATTCTAGGTTACAAAATACTCTGTACTGAACTGAGTGGTGTCCAGCTTATGAAAGGGCTTGGTTCTAGGTGTGCAGGTGCACGTGTTTGCTTGTGTAAGTGATCGTGATGTACAGGAAACACATACGCTAGATATGTTTCATTTGACAGTGGCTTGAAAAGTAAAGTATACTTTACATCCTGGTAAACATTCCAGAAGAAAGAGGTCTTCACAGACTGAATGCGAGGCAGATAGCACATGAGTTCGGTCAGAGCAGAAACTGGTCAGGGCGCGTGCGGCTCAGCCCTGGCTGTGACAGTCAGGTCGTAAGTACGACAGTCACCACACAGGGCCTCCGGCCTCTGTGGGCGCCGCCGCCAGACGGCCCACGGGAGCCTCGAGGCAGCAGTGGTTCGTGCACACGCAAGCCCCCTCTCCCCTGGGGGGCAGGTCATCTACATGTCTGTCCTTGACACATGCCAGCCCGTCCCGATAGGGGTGAGCAAGCCGCACGAGAGGTCAGCAGAGCGGCGGGGAAGCAGCCGAGGGAAGTGACGGCCGGCCCTGGACTCGAACCGCAGCCCCGTGCAGGAGCATCTCAGAGGCCGTGGGTATGAGGTCTGCCTACAGAATCAGTGCACTTGAATGAGCACAGGATATGGACACGAGGACAAGATATGGGACCCGCGTGGCCTTGAATGAACTCCGCTGAGTGGCCTGCATCTGCCGGCCCCACGTCCGGGCACCGGGGGGCACACGCGGCCCCGTGGGCCCAGTGTCCAGACGGTCCTGGAGCCTCCAGGAAACGCTGCGGCTACGCGGCTGTGTATCTGCTGCAGCCTCAGGACTGCCGAGGTTCCAGGGGAAAGGCACGATTTGGGATCTGTGCCCCGCCCGCCCCGGGAGCCCTGATCTAATCCAGACACAGAGGACATACTTGCAGATGAAATAATGGGATATCTGAGTCTCACTTCACGACGATACGGAGAAGGAGAAGGGCTACAGGGGCGTCGGGGCCGCTGTGCACGGACAGCTGAAGCAGAATGACAGGGACGCTAGCGCTCACGATACCGTGTGTCTATTTCTGATTATCGAAGAGCCAAAAAAATATGAGACAGTCCTATTAATTATGAAGAAACACAGAGACTGCTAAGAAACACCTGTGATACAGTATTCTACTTAATAGCCCTAAAAATACTACCGATGCTGAGTAATTTTTTTGAATATTTCACTAAGAATATTATTTAATATCGATAAATGGCTGAAGGTCATCATACCTTTTCTATTATTTTATAATATAGAAATGCTTATTTAAAATTGGTCCAAAAACTGCTTCCGGATTTATAAATGAGAACGGAGTGCTTTAGGGCAAAGACGCTTGCCGATTTCCAGCTCAGCGGACGCAGGAGGCTCGGCTCAGGCCGGCTGCACGGAGCCTGGCGCTCCCCGCAGGTGGTGCTGGGGCGCGCGGCGGCCTCACCTGTGAGTACGGAGTCCTGAGGTGGCTCTGGATCTCGTCCATCGTGTCCGCCCCGTACGACACGGTCCCCAGGTGCAGCCGCTTGAACACCATCTCGTTCCGGGTGAGGGTTCCTGCGACAGAGACCGGGTCACAGAGGACGGTCGTCAGCAGGGCCGCCGCCCCATCGCGCACACGACACCCGCAGGCCAAGGCTGTCGGACCCGAGCGCCCCTCGCCCCTGCGAGCGCTCTGCCCTTCAACTCCAGCGGCTAGGAAGGTCCTTCCCCGCGGAGGACGAGCGTCCCTGCCAGATCCCTTCGGTCGAGCGTGCCAGAATGTGAACGGCTCTAGCTACCTGCCTTTCAGTTCAGATGCGTTGTTTGGTACAAATGTAACTTCTGCCTGTTTGGAAAGACAGAGGCGTGAAACTGGAAAACAGTCACTATCTCTGTAATTAATCTAGGACGCTGCCTGAGAGAGACATCAACTAGTCCCAAATTAGTGTGCCTCCCAGTTTCTGAAAAACCCAATTTTGAAAAATTAAGTATTTCCATTGGACAGAAACGGATGCATCTACCTCTCAGCCCCCGTGTACATCACGTGGAGCCACACCAAGGTCAGTGAGCAGGAAGGCACCTTCTCATCCGCCGGGCTTCCTGCCAGTGGGCTGCCGGCGGGGGGGGGGGGGGGGGGG
>CM052808.1:80103633-80128922 GCA_028533885.1 Nasua narica | reverse complement strand
TTATTTCAAAAACGGTGAATTTTCATTAAAAGTGATGCATAAATTCACAATGTTACACATCTTCGTGACTCTGAAAGCCCCAAACCCTGTGTATGTGTATCACTTGATATAACAATACACATGTCCTTTTGGTTTACCGGGTTTTCCAGAAGAAAAGCAACCTGGGGCCCCGTGAGCACCTGTGGGTCCGCGCGTCGGGTGCGGGAACGGACTGTGCGGTCGTGCGCTGTCCCCCGGGGCCTTTCCGCACTTACCTCCCAGCTCAGAGGAGGACTACCCCGACTGAGGTAATTCTCACGGTGGACAGAACGGTCACACCCCGGTCAGTCGGAAGCGGGGCCTTCCACACGGCGACAAGACGCCCGTGAAGTATTAACTAATGTTTGTTTTCTTTGGCGCACGTGACATGAAAGCTATAATACGAAGTGTGTTCACATCTATCCGTGACTCCAGACACGTTAGTGTTCAGAACGGAATAGCGCCGGATTCGGAACTCCCACCAGGACCCCGAGGCTACTTTAACAGAAAGGAAAATCTGCATTTCATGATACTGATTGAGAGACTGTCTCGATTAACCTTCTGACAAGAATGGACAGAACACATACATGAGGGTCTCATAAATTTCAGAGAGCAGCTCTTCTCAGGGATGCTTATCAGTTTTAGAAATTTTGCTTTTTGCAAAATTCTATTTAGCCCTTTTAATACCTCGAATTAAACAGCACCTAAGTTTCCTGAACTCAAAATTATGTGAGAAATAAAATTTAAAAGGGTTTTCTGGCTATGTCATCCTCATTAAGTAAAGCAAAATTAATTAAAATAGTAGGTTATGTATATTAAAGATTGTAATTAAAAACAACTCAGCCTCCAAATGAAATAAAGAAGTTGTAAAAATTATTTACATCAAAGATTTAAAATAAAAATGATAGTTCTGTTATCTATCATTGAAAGGTAATGAAATTGTACTTTAATTCCTATTAAAATAAGCATCGAGCTCATCCGTTATGTATGCCCAAATGAGTTCCCTGAAAAATTATTTAATAAATTATTTTAATAAAAATATTTTACTTCTCAGATTCACATAATTAAAGAATTTCCTGTAGACACTTTTTCCTCTGACGCATACTGAATGTGCAGCTTCTAATTTACGGTGGGCTGTACGGGTAATGAGGCCGTTTATAAATATGACTACAATAAATAATAATACCTCTTTCAACCTTTTTATTACTAACAATTTTATTCATATGTCAAAAATAAGAATACTACACCTGCGCAATTCCTACTAAGAATAAACTATTATTTCTTTAGGTTTGTCAACCACTGAATCAAGTGACAAAAGACCCTAAGTGAAGAGTCCCCTGCTCCGTTCGCTCGCATGTGCGGGACGCGCGGCGACAGCCCTGGGGGCTCGCCCAGGTCACTGAGTGCGAACACCCGCCGTTTCACGGGGCTGCTGTAACGGGACGCATCACTTCCGTATTTCTCTTCTGAGAAAACTGCAGTACCACTGACACGCGCTGTTTCAGGTCTACACGTAGCGATTCGCTATTTTATATGTTGCGTTTTTATAGGTTACAAACAAAATGCTCCCTGTGCCAAGTGCAGTCGCCATCTGTCAGCCACAGTCGCTACAGTGTTACCAACCACACTCCCCACCGGCACCTCTCACTCCCATGACTCATTCACTTCACAACCGGAGGTCTGCCGCGCTTCGTCCCCCTCCCCCACCCCCAGCCCTGTCTCGCCCCTCTCTGCCCCTCCCCCCTGGCAACCACCCATTTGTTCTCCGTGTCTGGGACTCCGTCTCGCTTGTGTTTGGTTGGTTCCACAACTTTGACTTTCTCTGACTCGCTTCACTGAGCACCTCACCCTCCAGGTCCATCCTTGTCAAAAACGGCAAGATCTCGTTTACGGTGGAGTGACGGATGTCCCTACCACCTCTCCTGTGTGCGTCCATCTTGGGATGGATGCCCGGCTTGCTTCCAGATCTCGGCTACTGTAGACAACGCCGCTGTCAACACGGGGGGGGGGGGGGGGGTGCGTGTCTCTGCGAGTTAGTGTTCGTTCTCTCTGGAGAAATACCCAGCAGTGCAACTGCTGGGTCACACGGGGATTGCACTTGGACGTCCCGAGGAAGGCCGCACTGTTCTCGGCAGCGGCCGCCCAGGCTGCGCTCCCAGCGCACGAGGCTGCCCCTTTCTCTGCATCCTCGCCAACACCGCTGCTCCCCGAGCTGGGGACTCTCCGGAGTGACCAGTGGGAGGGGACGTATCATTGTAGCTCTGACGGCACCTCTCTCACGATCAGTGACGCGGAGCATCTTCTCATGTGTCTGTTGCTGGTCTAACAGGTCTTGTTCTGAAAAATGTCTTTTCGGACCCTCTGCCTATTTCTAAATTGTGGCGTTTTAATTGTTTGATACTAAGTTGTCTAAGTTCTTCCTATGTTGTGGATATTAACCCCTTACAGGATGGATGATTTGAAATCTCCTCCCACTCAGTAGGTTGCTTTTTCATTCTGTTGGTGGGTTTCCTCTGCTGTGCAGAGGCTTTTTAGTCGGATGAAATCCCATCTGATGCAATCCCGTTTGTTGGGTTTAGCTTTTGCCGCCCCTCCCTGGGGAGACGGACCCAAACAGATGTTGCTAAGGCCAATGCCAGTGTACGGTTTCTGGTCTTACTTTTGTGCACTGTGTTCATCTCGAGCGGTGTGCGACAAAGGCCCGGTCCCATTCTGCACGCGGCTGTCCAGCTCTCCCAGCACCACGTACTGGGGAGACGGTCGACTCTTGCCCCCCGTCCTACGTTAGCTGCCTGTTTACGGGTACGGTTTTCTCCTAGGCACTCGATGCTGTTCCACCGGTCAGTGGGTTTGCTGTGGGGGCCACACAGTTAGGGTTCTCTGGCTCTGCAGACGTTCTAGGGTCTAAGGCGCCCCCATTCCCGCATCTCCTAGCGCCCAGGTCCACCCACTCTTCCTCCAGGATGGTGGTTCTGCCACCTGGCCCACACGCCCCCTGAGCAGCAGCACGCACCCCTGCAGGAGTGCCACCCGACCCCTGCAGGCCGCCCCCTGCCGGGAAGCACCCGAGCGAGGCTGGCTAGGGGTCTGCAGGTGTACGGGCGGAGGTGGGTGACAGGAGCTGCCCCCCACGCCACCCCCATCACCCTCCCTGCCCTTTCTTCACTTCCTGTCTCCCGCCAACCCTCAGTCCCCAAGCCAGCCACACAGATGTGACACAGGGCTTTCCTGCTGCTGCGTGGACTCCGGGGCCCCCACCGCTCGTCCTGAGTTGCAAGCCTCGAGAAGGGCTTCTGACCTTCTCACTGGGGCCACCTTCCCAGAATACGGACCCTTCATTCTCCTCCCTCCCTCCAACACCCCCAGCAACTCCCACCATTGACACGAAATGTCAAGTCCACAGGATGGAAAGGAGGTTTCTTCACCGTCCTTGCTGGAGGCCCTCCTCCCACATCAGCTGGCACGGCTCCTGGGGTCGTGTGGCTTCAGACACACGGTCAACTCTCACGTTCCCACGTTTTCTAATGAACTTGGAATTCGTTCATGCATTTGACAAAAAACTCCTTCAAAGGCATCACTACACGTTGGGTTTTTGAGGCTGGTGGGCCTGGGCACAAGCCCTGTCATCCGGGCACCGAGGAGCCTCATGCCTCGTGGCGGCAGATAAGGACATGACCGTGTAGCTGGTACAGATGCGGCAAAGAGTAAATCAGATTGCGCACCGAGCGGCGCCTGGGGGAGGACAGTTCTGAGATGAAAACTCCAACTCTGCCATTATATTTGCTTCTTGTTGCCATTTGGAGAACTCTCTAGAGTAATGCACAAAGATCCCCCAAAATGGGGCACCTGGATGGCTCAGTGGGTTAAGCCTCTGCCTTCAGCTCAGGTCATGGTCTCAGGGTCCTGGGATCGAGCCCCGCATCGGGCTCTCTGCTCAGCGGGGAGCCTGCTTCCCCCCCCCCCCTCTGCCTGCCTCTCTGCCTACTTGTGATCTCTCGCTGTCAAATAAATAAATAAAAAAAATCTTAAAAAAAAAAAATCCCCCGAAATGATGGGAGGCCACAGAGTTACCACAGACACATATAAGGAGATGCTAAAATAGTAAATACACTGTTGCATTTAAAAATTTGATTTAAAATAATTAAAAGATAACTTACACCCAGATTTAAACTATTTC
This sequence comes from Nasua narica, assembly GCA_028533885.1. Taxonomy (NCBI): domain Eukaryota; kingdom Metazoa; phylum Chordata; class Mammalia; order Carnivora; family Procyonidae; genus Nasua; species Nasua narica. The sequence goes on along the minus strand of CM052808.1, from coordinate 80,124,727 downwards.
TTTCTCATTTTGGATTATGTTGATATTTACTTATTTATTTTTGGGGGGCTATGTTTATACAGCTTACACTGAGGTAGATAGCTGAAAGTTCTCTATTCTGGTGCTTAATGGAGCCAAAGAGAAAGAAATAGAAAACAAATTTAGAGTAGCTTCTGAAAACTCGGCAGTTTAAAAAAAAAAAACCGATCATTTCAGGTCTTACATTTAGGTCTGGGATCCACTCTGAGCCAGTTTTGCGTGTGGTGTGAGGTAGGGTCCCCCTTCATTCTTGTGCACGTGGATCCCACTCTCCCCGTCTGTCTAGTGAAGAGGTGCCCCCAGCGAGTAGAGTGGCCCCTTGTTGGAAACCAGTCAACCGTGTTAGCCTTCCCTTCCTCCCAGCACACCGTCTTGGCCCCCTTGTTGGAAACCGTCTGAGGGGACAGATATGGGTTGATGTCCAGACTCTGGAGGCCACCCCCTTGATCTCCACGTCTGTCCTCTCACCAGCGCAGTCCTGTCATGATTCCGGCCTGGCGGCAGGTTCTGGGACGAGGAACTGTGGCGTCCTCCCATTTGCTCTTTTCCCAAGATTATTTACACCACTCGGGCCCTCCTGCATTTCCACAGGAATTTTAGGATCAGCTTGTCTATTTCTGCGAAGAAGGCCGCTGGGATGTTGAGAGGGATTGTGTAGAATCTGTAGATCAATTTGGGGAATCCTACGGCCATCTTAACACTATTAAGTACTGATTTTATTTTTTGATGCCGTTGTAAAGGGAATTATGTTCATAATTCTGTTTTTGGATAGTTTGTTGCTACTGTACAGAAATACAACTCATTTTTGTATATTTATCTTGTATTTTAAACCTTACTAACTAAACTCATTTATTGATTCTAACAGATTTTTAGGGGATTCCTCACGATTTTCTGTATAAAGACCCTGTCCGAGCCACATGCTGCGTCCGGTACCATCATCCTAGGTGCTGACACATCACGTTTTACAGAGGTGCTAACAGACATATTCAAACAAATGACTACCATTTCATCAAATAAATGGTGAAATTTTTGGCTCTCTTCTTGTGCCATTTGAATAAATGCATTTGCATCTTGCCGGGTCAAAGACCCTGGAGCGTCTCTGCAGACATTTCCTCATGCAGGGGCGCATACCTTCCCCTAACACAGTGATGAGTCCTGGAAGCCTCTTCTTAAATTTCAATGATGTTTCTATTGCAGCGGACCCTGTAAAATGCTGAGCAGGAAGGTCAGGGCCAGTCTGCGACTTTCTATGCCACTCGTCTAGCAGGCGCGTCTAAGGTTAAATCCGTTACTGAACGAGTCAGTAATGCAAAATTATTTTTCAATCTTAAACCATTTTCATGATTTCAACCGGTTGACAGGTTGTACAATTTTTGTCATCTTAACAGCTGTTAGCATGTCTCACGTCGGAAGCTTCGTGAAGGGTATGGGCTGACTCGGGCGGGCAGACGCCACCAGAAGGCTTCCCGGTGACCTGGCCACTATGAGTGTGCCAGGGACAGACAGAAAAGGTCTGGGAACAAAAGGTGTGTTTGTGCTTCCTGACGAAAGAAAACACCGTAGCTCAACACAGCTGAGTGCTCTGGAGCACGGTGAGCAAAGCAAAGTTTCTGAGGAGAAAATCCTGCAGGCGCCCCTCTCAGCGCGGCGACGGAGGAGCGTCACAAGCAGGCAGAGGTGGCGGTGCTGGAGACGCAGCGGCCAAGCTCTCCGATGCACTATTCCCGGCGGGCGGCCTGGCAGCGGCCCGCGCTGTAGGAGCCACGGCTCGGCGGCCACGGAGATGCGAAGCGAACTCCGCCCGTGCCAGACCGCGGACTCCACTGCGGGTTCCAGGTGGGGACCTTCCCCAAGAAATGGTCACGAGGGATCAACGGTGCCCTGAACACAAAGCCACTCAGACTTCACAGCGAAGGAATGAGGAATGGAAACACAACTTCTAACACGCCGCGGAGTGCGCTAATGGTCTTTAAAATGTGTGACGTTACTGAATTTGGAGTCCCGTGTTCCCAGTTCAACCGCTGCCTGTGTCGTGTCTTCCCGCGTCCCCAGCACGCCGAGGGCGTGCCCCAGTCAAGACTCACGCCAGCCCGACCCTGCAAGTGTGTCCGTGCCCCACGCCCTGGCCGCCGTCCTCAGGCAGGAGCGGCTGCGCCTGGCCCCCGGCACACAGGACACAAGAGCCATCGCCACTCTGCCCAACGAGATGCAGGCCACGCTCGGCTGCCGCCGGGAACGGGCGCTACACTCACAGTGCGCGTCCTGAACAACCTGCTGTTCCAGGGCGTGGTTTGGGAATACTTTGTTCTGGGTGAACATAAGAACTCCCAACAAAGACATTCGTGGCTCGCCGTAACAGGCTGCAGAGTTAAGTTTTAAAATTTATGAGTTCTCCGCAGCGCCGCTCTCTAAGCAACGGCGTTGTCAAAGGCAGCCCGTGCGGAGCGGCAGGTTCCCCGGCAGACCCGGGACAAATGGCCTGTCCCCGCGTGCCGGCGCGGTGCGCTCCTTCGTCACGATGTGTGTGCGGTTTCTGGTCGGTGTCACGCCGCTCTGCGTCTCGGCAGCTAACAGACGGCTGCTCTCGTCCAGTGGATTACCCCGTGTTTCACGCACTACTGGCCACACACGTGTCACCATAGCAACATCGTTAATTTCAGATCTTACCGGAAACATGCACCCCAATCAAACCTAATTACACCATGCTGCTTTCTTGTCCACGAGAAGGAGCTCTAATGCAATCACGGCGTACTTCATCTTCCGTTCCGCCGGGGCAAACGAGGGGCGGGACGGCCGCTTCCCATCAGAGCGCGTGGTGATGAGGTGCAGGCCCCACTGCCATCGCGCCAAGGACCACCTGACGGTGATGTCCGCCGCGGGAGGCTCCTTGCATGACAGCTCGCAGACGGTCCTCCACCCCGAATCTTTACCCCCCCACCCCCGTCAGACCCTCCGCGATGGTGGAGCCCGCCGCAGGGCTGAACCCTGACCAACCACGGAGGTACATCCTGGGGGGACAGCAGAGGACCTCAATTATCCACGTGACAAAAACAAGGAATAAAAACTAGAGCACGGTTAGTGCAGTTCCTGGAACACAACGCTTCCCAGCGAGCCCCGGACTCGCGGCTGCACGGGGCCCCTCCCGGCGGAGGGCAGGTGAGCGCGAGCGCGCGGCCACCACAGTCTGCCGGGCATCACGGGCCGCGCGCAGGCCTCCTGGGACCACACATGGCTGCTCGGAGGGTTGGGGGCTTTGCCGGAGGCCACATGCTGCCCAGAGGTGAGGGCACAGCCCGGGTGCGCTAGCGGCCTCCATCTGACCGTGTGAGAAGCTCGGAGTCAGCAGAGGACGGCGCTAAGTCCTCCTTCGTGCTGGCAGTGATGTGATAATCACACAACGTGTCCTAGACGCCGTCCTTCAGCTGCAATTTAGTCAGTGTGGCCTTTACAAGCCGCCATGGCAACACTCCCTCCAGAATGCTCCTCAGGAGGCCGATACATCCTCGGGGAGGGGACACCGTGAAGGGGAAGGAGGCAGTGGACCCGCAGACATGGTCCCCGCCGTCCCACAGCCGCGGGCCGAGGACACGCACAGGACTGTTGTGGCGCGGGGCACACGGATGTGCTCTGTAAGTGGCGTTCATCGTGCGATTACTGAGAAACGTTCTAAAAAGTTCTAGACCAACAACTTTTAAAAATACTAAAAATGTTTAAAACTCCATATGGCTCCAACACTGGGAAGTGATGACAGGAGGTCCCTCCAATGACCTTTGGCACAAAAAGGCCTTTTGGAAAATGGAAAGTATAAGATTTTCTGTCACTCATATACTTTATATAATTTTCTGTGATTCTTTTTAAATCTCAGAAACCCAGATTATTTGCTTTTGCTTTGTCAAAGTAGCCGAGCGAAACATGGGGAAGAAGGGGTTTTACTTCATGACTCTGGGCAAAACCACGCACCCTCCTCCAGGATGGAACTCAGAATTCAGAGAAAACCGGAGGAGCTACAGAATCATGATCCCATCGCTGTTGAGAGTGCAGAATGAAAAGTCAGCATTCTAAGGAGAAATGATGTCACGAAGCCCCCCTCCCTCGCTGGTGTCGCACATCGAGAGACAAGGGGCCAGGGGACAGGCACCGTGTGTGCTCCGACTTACGCTTCCTGCTTGTAAAGCTACGTGAAAACGTGTCGCACAGGCGTGTCAGGTGCAGATTTAAGTGGCCACGAAAGGACGTCCAGGGCAGACAGGACGGCCCGAGCCCGAACGCGGGGCAGGAGGCGAGCACAGGCCTCCAAGATGGAAAGGCCCCAGACGTTTTTGGTTCAACGTTAAACCGTGACGTCGTCAGCACTCAACTGTAAGACCACTCCACGATTGATGCGTTGTACCGATGACCGTTTTTGGTGTTACGTTCAGTTTGGTTTTGTTGTTCGAGCCGATGCCGTGAACACTCGTGTGCTGCTCTCCCGCTGCAGGTGCACACGTGTCTCCTTGGGAACGGGAGCCGGTGGGGCGGCACCGCGGGCGGAGGCTCGTCTGTCAGCACAGAGCAGTGCCCGCCAGGGAACACTCCTGCCAATGGCGCAGACAAGGTCCTGGGGCGGCGTGCGCCTCAGACAGGCAGGACCTGTGCTCGCGGGGTGCTGCGCGGGGGCGCCCACCCTCTCTCAGCTCCACCTCAGGTCTTCAAGCTGGAAGACGTGCACGCATGTAGGCTTTATGCACGCTCTGCTTGCATTCACTTCTAACGACGTTATACATTTTGCTGCTCTTCTGATTGGCCCTTTTGGAATTAAATGCCCCCCCCACCGTTGAGGCTAGGTGGAAACACAGTGTATTCTGACCCTGACTCCAGAGGTGTGACTGAGCTCCCCTGTAACCCGGTGCCCTCTCCCCAGGGCTCCTGTGGGCTTCACTGTGAACATGCGCAGGCCTGCGCTCCTGGGCACAGCGTGCTTGTTTGTGGCGGACTCCGAGAGCATGCTGCTGTTCCTCGTTTCCCACTATTTACGCACACGGTCCAGGCTGCTGAGTGCGGGGCTGGGTGCAGCGGGGTTCCTCCTGCTGCCGGTGGGCAGCCTGACGGCCTCGTGCCGCCCCCCACAGACCTGTGTGCTGCAAACTCACCGATTCTCCAGGACTCTCTTCTGTGGGGTCACTTGAGAGCTTGCGTTTGCTTCGCTCCAACTTCTCCACCAAAAAAATTCCACCAGTCTCCCCGAAATAACCTCTGTGGAGGCACTTCTGCTTGTTCTCCATGCTGTTAGAGTGACTCTCTGAATCGTTTCCTGTTGGCTCAGTGAGGTTGGGAAGGGAGAAACCTGAAGGCATTTTCATCATCTACCTTCTTGAGTCGGGGCCCCTCGTTAATTTCGGACTTGTTCAGGCTTACAAGCATCAGCTGACGGGATAGTCCCCGACGTGCCACAACGACCAAGCCCGACCCCCAACCAAATGCCGCTGGGGCGCCTGGCTAGCTCGGTTAGTGGAGCGCGTGACACCTGATCTCGGGGTTGCAGCTTCACACCCCACATCAGGGATACAGATTACTTAAATGAAAATTTAAAAACCCACTTTAAATGAACAAACAGAACAAAACAAAAGGCTACCGGCAACTGGATTTTGACTGAACTGCAGTAACATGACTTGATCGTGAAGGCAGGCTCTACGCGACCCCGTATCTTCCCACTGGGGCCGCAGTCTGTCCTTCCATCGGCTCACGCCCTATCTCGCGCTCCTCTGTAAGGTCTGCTCATCCTCACTCACGCCCTTCACTCCCCTCATGTCTATGCCCACGTGTCTCACACACGCTCGCACTACCAGTCTGCTCGACGTGCAGGATGCCGCTCCGATAGTCTGACCGGGACCTGCACCTGGCCGGCTCTGACTCTCGGCAGTCGACTCCCCTGGTTCGTTATTCCGTCTACAAATACTCGCCCCGTCCCCGGGCACAGAGCTTAGTTCTCTTTCTCGTCTTACTGCAATGGCCAGAACGAGATAGGCGAAGGGACAGTGTTGTCAGGGTCCTGTCTCCGACTGTGGTGAAGCTCTCTCCAGGACTTCATTAAAAATAATGTTGAATTGTTTTTGAGACCTGTTTTATCACGTTATACCAATGTTCTCTCAGTTATAGCTCACCAAGAATTATTAGGGAATATTTTTTAAGACTTATCCGTTTATCTGAGAGAGCGCACACGTGAGTGAGGGAGGAGCAGAGCAAGAGAGAATCTCAAGTGACTCCAGGCTGAGCGGAGAGCCCGACACGGGGCTCGATCTCCCGACCCTGAGTCGGCCGCTGCACCACTGACTGAGCTACCCAGGCGCCCCAAGAGTTGCCAGGAATTTAAGCCATCAATGAAGAAATCAGGGAGGGCTTTCACCCGTTGCTAGGACTTTCACTGGATTCAGTTTATCTTCTATTTAGTATGTTATGGATTGACAAGGTTTCATTGACAAAAACAAGTGAAAAACGAAACAAGGACAAATAAAACGTGGCGCCGGGGCCTGAGGGTGGGAGCGCCGCTAGTAAGGCTCTTTAGGAGAGCGCTACCGATAAATACCAAGCCCCCACACATCTCCTGACAGCCTCGCCAGCTCGGGGGCATCATCCCGTAACAAACAGGCAGTATCTCCCATCAAGAAGCTGCAGCTCATCCAACGACCGTACGACAGCAGAGAATTAAAAATATACAAATTTGTCATTTAAATCTCCAAAAATTTAACGTTTTGCTAATTCTAATGATACCATGTTTATTCAAAGGTGAAGGTTCGCTGTGTGCCAGGGTTCGGCAGAGTCAGGAAAACCCTAAATCCGAGTGACTTCACTACATTGCCCAGCACGCGCGTGTGCGCACACACACACGCACGCTCGCCTGCCGCGGTCAGCCCGCTCCGGACGCGAGCCAGCAGCGGTACCTGTTTTGTCCGTGAGCAAGTACACCAGGCGCCCCAGCTCCTCGGGGATGGTGCTGGTCCGCACGACCGTGCCGGGGATGCTCTCGTCCTTCATGATCATCCAGCCGTACGCGGCTTTGCCCATGTCCAAGTTCACACGCAAACTGCCAAAGAAAACCCATCGCAGTCGTTAGTGGGCTCCAAACCCACGTGACACGTTCACGCAGACGTGTCACCTTTAACCTCACGTGAGCTAAGTAGGAAATACTGGGTTTCAGGCTTTAAAATAAACGGGTTTGTTGACACCTAAGCCAACAAACCCTTCACGCGCCACCCCATGTCTGCAGGCGATAGCACGCGGGCTCCTCATCCTGGTCCCCCAGCAGAGCGTGCCGAGGCGGACGCGGGAGAAGGGGGTGCGCGTAAGCGCCCCTGCTCAGACACAAAGGACGGATGGCGCGTGTGTGAGAGGCACTCAGAACAGATGTTTGGAATGCATCATAATCTTCATCTGCTCATTTTACAACAACAAACAGGACTCCCCTGCGACGATGACATCCTGGAAGGATGACCGGGCCCCTCAGAACGCCAGGTTTCCGGGGGTGGGCACCTCCCCGAGGCCCCAGATGGGGGCGTAGCCTGAGCAGAAGCACACTGCGGCAGAGCGGCGGGAGGACGGACCAGAGTCGGCGGGGCCAGACCACACTGAGGAGCGCGGGGGTCACAGAGCGTCGGCCGGCACTTTCCAAGGGGCTCCTCCGCGACCCCAGCGACCCCAGCGGCACTCAGCTACCTGCTCTGCACCCCACTTCGTACACACGAGCTCTAACCTTGCTCTCGCTCACAGTCAGACTGAAGGCCATTCAGACATGCTTCCGATTCCAGAGAAAAATCTGTGCCTAATTTGATTTTGTCAAGAAAAGAGCAGATGTGATATGAGAGGTACCTACACAATGTGGGGAAGCTGCTGACAATCATTTCGACCAAAATGGCAATTCGTACGGCTCTGCCCCTAAGAGATGCAGCCTTGAGAAGCAGCGCGGAGGACTCCGAGTCAGTGGAGAGAGTCTGGTCTGTAGGTAGGTCCAAGAAAATTAATCACGATGGGCTTGTACCTTAAAGATCCTGAGGACTCTGCTGGTCAGAAAGAAGAGCTCTAACTGACAAGCCACAGACCTTTGAAGCCAGTAGCTCACCGCATCGCGGCTACTGACCGGCCTGCATGCTCGGCCTCACGCCTGGCCTGGCCCCAGGCCGGCTGGGGCACCGGGAACAGGAGCGCGGGCGCCTGGCTTCCGTGTGTCCAACTCCGGGGCGCAGACGGCACTCCGCGGGGCTGTGCTCAGGCGCCCGAAGGGGCGCGGGGTCTGCAGAATGAAAGCAGCATCTCGCACAGACTCGTTGGTGACTCGTGCGCCGGCGGCCAGACCGACTCCTGAACCAGGGCAAGAAAGGGAGAGGCTCGGCGGGCGGGGGTGGAGGCAGGCGGGCTGGGGCCCCCGGTGCGGTTGGCACGGCTGGCTCTGCAGGCTCGGAGGCCGACGCTGAGGAAGAACAGGACTTTCTCCTGTGGACTCCGGTCAAATTACTTTGGAAAACGTCAGCCTGCCTCAGCTACACAAGGCACAAGGATGGGCCTCATCGGGGCGGGCAGGAAGAGTTCACAGGGTGCTGCCGGGCTTGGGGCGGAGTGGAAGCTCAGGAAGCACCTTCTGGGTTCTTCGGAGGCGCTCTCTCCAAATCACGAACGCTTACGGCTTAACAAAACCACTGCTCTTGTCACAGAGCCGTACGAATTTGTTATTTAATGAAAGACTGTGTCACTAATAAGCGCCAGTGGAGTACTTTCGGCTGACGGCACGTACCCTCGAGGCTGGCGAACAAGAGAATGCGGGTGATCTTCAAGGAAAAATAAAGCACAAGGCAAGTTCCATGTGTCAGTGAAAACGATCAAAGAAAACGTACCTTCAACTAAAACTGTAATACCGCGCAGGAAGCAGAAGCTTAAGTTCATATGCGTCGTGTATTTCGGTCAAATGTTCGCATAATTTGCTCTTTAATGTTTTTTTTTTTAAATATTTTATTTATTTATTTGACAGAGAGGAGAGAGATCACAAGTAAGCAGAGAGGCAGGCAGAGAGAGAGGGGGAAGCAGGCTCCCTGCTGAGCAGAGAGTCAGATGCAGGACTCGATCCCAGGACCCTGAGATGATGACACGAGCCAAAGGCAGAGGCTTAGCTGAGCCACCCAGGCGCCCCAACTTTTTAATGTTAAGAATCTCTAGAAGCTCAAACTTCTAACACTAAGTTGACAGAGTAATTATAATTATCATCACTACACTTAACTTACTTTTCAGTAATGTTCTAATTTGTGGAATTTTAAAATTTAGACCTCTGCTTGACCAGTAAAGTACTTCAGGGTAACATGACTTATGAACAACAACAACAAAACCCTCAGGCTTTCCATTTTGAGAATTACAGAAACAGATGATAAGGTAATGGATCATTGTTACTTGACCAACTGAGATTTTGTTATCGAGAGCTCCATTCCGAATTAAGTGGGGAAGCTGTCTGCCATTTCAGACGGTCCGGTGAGCACATGGGCGACCGCGACCCGCACTGTCTCACCAGGACACCGAACCGGAGCCCCCGGGCTCTGCGCACCTTCAGAGCGTCGAGAAGGGGTGCCGTAGCCGAGTCTGAGGCTGACCGGAGGGCAGGCACCTCCCGGGGGCTCTTTCCCGACCCCCCAGCCCCGCCAGGCCTCACCTCGCCGCGGAGAAACATCTGAGGAGGAAGCGGAGCCCCGCAGACACGCGAGGCCGTGACGGGGCAGGACCCTGTCGGGCCGCGTGCCGCCTGCTACGCGTCGGGCACCTGTGATACGATGCTGGGGGCGGGCGGTGGGGGGTGGCGCTCGGGCCCCCAGCCGGGCCAGGCCAGGCCCCAGCCCACGGTGCTCCTCTGGGACACTGCTCTCTGGGCACCGCTGCCTGAAAGGGCCTGCGCGCACTCCTGCCTGCCTGATGCTTGTATTTAGACCTGAATCTGGGCAAAAGTCATTTTAATGAGAAGTTCTACCCAAAGTATCAAAACTTTTTCCTGTAAACTGACATCTATGGGAAACGGCATGGGTGCTGTTTTATCTCAGTTCCCCCCTAGATTTTTCCTTTTGGGGCATCTTGAACCTCTTTTTTGTGGTGCGGAGCCCGACACGGGGCCCAAACCTAGGGCCCCATGATCAAGACCCGGGCTGAGACAGGGAGTTGGACGCCCACTGAGTAAGCCATCCGGGCACCCCACCCACCTCTTTCGGACACCCTGTGGATGGAAGGGACGGCACCCAATTCCTCCCTGGCTGAGCTCTCCCAACGCTGCGCACGCGGAAAGTGACAGCCAGGTCTCTGCGAGGAGTTCGGACCACCGTCCTGGGCTTCCCCCCAGTGTGTCCCGCTGCCTGCAGACAATCTGCCCACAGACCCAGCACAAACACCCTCCGCGAGCGTGGGCGACGCGGGGCGACCCCCTCCGTGCGTATATACGACGGGGGGTAACACTCCCACCTCCTCTTCCCGTGCCAAACAAACAAACAAACAAACAAATCTACTCTTCCTCCAGGAGGAGGACACTCTCCTCCGCATGGCACTGGTGAGCGGCGGCATCGCTCGTCACCTGAGCCAGGACTGGAGAGACACTCCAGGCTCCTTTTCCCTTTCCCTTCCTGCATCTCGAGAGCCAACTCCCACCCACTCAGTGTCCCCAGCTCTCCGAACCCTCTTTCTATGCCCCATCGGGAAGAAGCACGCCTAAGTGCATGTTACAGGGTTAAAGTTAGGGAGGACTTGTACTGATTCTTAAATTCCAAATTGACTAGTTCTCTGATCACTGGATCTTTCTGAGACTCAGTCATAGTACCTGTAAAATGCCAACTACTGGCCAAGTCAGTGTGGCCTGGTGGCCACAGGTCAGTGGCCCCTTACGCACGAGTGCGTAAGAGCAGGTTACTGAGTTCCATGACTGGAGATGATCCCTGGTCTCAGGAGTCAGAAGGTCTTATAGGAAAGACGGGCCGGAGCTAACGGAATGGACGGGGCGGGCGGCGTGTGTGTGCACCACCCAGGGACGGCAGGTCATCCCGCACCGCTCCAGAGCTCAGAAGGGACAGACGGTCCGTAAGCGGAAGGAAGGTGGATGTACACTAAATACACTGACCGTCCATCTGAACTGCGTCCACTAGCACACACAGGAGGATACACAGAATGTACAGCCCTGGGTCCTAAGAGAGAAAATCTGGTAAGGTATGAAAGTAGTTTAAAGGGGTATATGCAAAATTCTAGGTCACATTATTAAGTTTCTGAATGGGGGTGGGAAGACTAGAGATCTGAAATAAAGTAGGAGAAATAAATGGAGCATCAATGTTCCAGATCGACCAAAGCAAAGAAGTTGCAGGGCGACACGGAGACTCAGCAGCTGTGCAGGAGGCAGCGGGATGCCCAGGGGCACACCAGGACTTGGGGGCCCCCGGAGGGCTCCGAGAATGTGCCCTTGCTCTGAGCCACACTCAGGGAGACGGGGGCACTCCCAGGACGGTCTTCAGGGAGACCCATCTTCTTCCTTCCGTTCAGAGTGATGTCAGCCCCAACCCCTCAGCGTCCCCGAAATCAAATATTAATCACAGGATCAGATAGCGGGGCGAATGGCACAAGGCAACTCAGGGCCTCCCCATTCAGACTTATTTCAGCGTTTCCCTGGGGGGCCACGTGAAATACGGCACACGCTGGAGAAAGAGGACTGTGCACGCGTGTGCGTGCGTGTGTGTGCGTGTGTGTGCCCTGACAGGTGAAACACTGTGCGGCAACAGTATAAACTATTCATGCAGCAGTGAGGCCACATATTTTCTGTCAATACATGAAAGGAACAAATATTCTTATTAAAGGACCAGAACTTCCTTTAGTTTCCGAAGAAGTACTAATTACATGCAATTTGATACACCTTAAAATTAAATGTCTCTGGCAGCCTGAGACTAAAGGAATGGCAAAGGTATAGAAGACCCCAAATCACACAAGTAGTTGTGTCAAAATATTAATAAGAAAGCTAACCGGGTGAAAAAGGACCAGATGAAAAGGTTGAAGGCAGAAAGTCAGAAGCTTTTCAAGGCTGGAAAAGCTCAGCTCAGCTCTCTACCCAAAGGTGACAGTGGCCACAGTGAAAGCGGGGCAGGGGAGAGGAGGGTTGGGAGGAGGCGCCCCCCAGGCCCACCACTGCCCTGAGGATGGGCCGGGGCACCGGGCCTCGAGGGTCCAGGCCACGCGCTGTGAGGCAGTGCTGGGTCCTGGGTTAGGGTTCGGTTCAGCAATCTTGAACTGCTTCAAGTAAGGTGTGGAATTACAGAGCGGAACGTGAGCCTGAGGCCTCCCACGCCGTCCGTGCGAGCCCGTGAGGGAGACGTGGCCGAGAAGACACTCGAGCAGAAGGCAGAGTCGGTGGACGGGGAGAGCCCCAGGGGAGCCTGGCCTGCCGTCCCAGCCGCACCCACCAGGGCGCTCGCTCGGCTCATCTTCTTCGCACCTGTTCGACACATAAACAAATTCCCCCTTAACTTATACCTAAGTCAGAAACTGCATCTATAGACCTTTCATGGAAAAGTACTACAGTCTAATTAAAAGGCAAACGAGGTCAATATATTTGCAAATATGAAAGAGCTGCTCATTATTATAGGAAAAGACGACACCAACTGAAACAAGAAGATGAATGAGACAAGGGCCAGAAGGACAAGGGCCCGGAGGGTGACTCCAGCTGCTGGCGCAGTAAATACAATTCCCCCCGCAAAGGAAGAGAAGACACCTCCTGAGGCACCCTCAACGCAAGAACGCGAACTCGCGGGGCCCGGACTCCAGAGCCTGGAGCCCGCACACCCCGTATACCCAACCCTCACGGAAAACGGTGATGATCGTGTCCGCCTCTCTTGCAACTTCTGACTCGGAAGTCGTTTTTGGTCTCACAGAAGTAGCAAAACCCAGGAAGTTCCTGGATGCCCCCCCAGTGGCGACACCCCCGGCCCCGAAGCGCCCTCCCCAGGCAGAGCTGGCGTTCCAGCGCGATGGCGTCAAATGCAGGCTTCACTCGGGCTCTGCCACTTCGCACACACGCTCTTCTGCGCTACGCATTCCAGGGACAGATTCCTGTCACACTCTGTTCACCCCCGCCATCAGACGGCTCCAAGCAGTCCGCACGCTCCCCGGGTCAGCCCCAACAGCACAGCGGCCCCCAACCCGAACCCTGGCAACTGCTGAATTGTCCACCCTCATAATCTTCTAACTTTGAGAATGTCCTATAAACCCCCAAGGTGTTCTATGTATCAATACTTTATTCCTTCTTATTAATGGGTAGGACTCATTGTATAGATAGGCCACAGTTTATCTAGGTCCCACTATTTTAATGTCATCTTGCATCCCCCAAATTGGCTATTTCTATAGTTGTATGTTGTTGTTAAAAGAAAGTCTGCTGCATTCTCAAGAATAAAGTTTATCACACTTGGGACCTGAAAATTTTACCTACCCTTGGAGAGTACTGCTAACAAAGTTAATCAGGAAATTTCATTCAAATTTGTCTAATGTTCTTTATATAAAACTGCAAGAAGGTTTTGTGATCTTGGGTAATGGCAGGCTATCCTATTTGAACCAATGTTCCCACTGAAAACAAGAAATACTGTATAAAATATTTTTTATATATTTTTAAAAGATTTTATTTATTTATTTGACAGAGAGAGACACAGCGAGAGAGGGAACACAAGCAGGGGGAGCAGCAGAGAGAGAAGCAGGCTCCCTGTGGAGCAGGGAGCCCGATGCAGGGCTCGATCCCACAACCCTGGGATCATGACCCGAGCTGAAGGCAGATGCCTAACGACTGAGACACCCAGGTGCCCCAAATATTTTTTGTATTTCTTAAAAGAAATAAAGAACTGACTGGATAGTGAGGAATTTCTGGGTTGAACCTTCATCAGTTCCCACAAAGGTGAAGGGATCATGTGCCAGTCCCTAGTAGCCTGACTTTCCTCTCAACAGGCTACATGCAGGGGCAAAAACAAAGACCAGACCATCAACAGGTAAAGGCCCAACATGAGGCCCTTCTTTCCACAAGAGGCAGGGCCATGAGGGGCTATGCCCCACCCTGAGGGAAGCCAGAAAGCAGGGCACCTGTGCATGCAGCTGGCACCGGGCTCACGTGATTTAGTGACTTTGAGTCTCCAATTTGGAGGAAGACATTCCGAGACAGGTGGTACCTCCAGGTAGACGGCAGAGGTAAGTGTATAGTTTCCAGAAAAATGTAACTCTCGTCTTTGACCTAACATTACTCCTATAATTAGCTTTTCAAATACAATTACCAAAGAAAACCCCCACAAATAAACCCAAACCAAAACACAACAACAAACAGCACTGCACTCAGAAAAACAGTGTACTCTGAGCAAGAACCAAGAGGGAAAAACAAGAGAAAAGGACCGACAAAAGATGCAGATCCCGCATGAGACTGACAGACTGTAAAACAAGGAAACATATGGAAAACTAGAAAGATATTTGCAAGGAATAGGCAAATATAAAAACGAATAAATCAATGTGATAAAAATACCAAACAGAATTTCTTGAACTAAAAAGTATCAATAACTGAAATTAAGAACTCAACTGGTTTGACAGCGGCCTAGACACAGCCAAAGATGAGATCAGTGACTTGGAAGTCAGGTTGCTGGGACGATACAAAATGGAGAACGGGGACAGAAGGTGGAAAATAGGGAAGAACAGGAGAAACAAAGAGTGGGGTTAGGACGATGCACAAATCTCACATTCATGTCCCAAAAAGAGAGGGGACAGAACAGTGTATGAGGAGACAACAACCTTGTTTTCTGGGATAGGAAAGGACCGTCCACAGACTTGAGAAATGCACTGAATCCTAAGCATTATAGGAAAAACAGCTGCCATCTCACACACCGTGTCTGAGCACAGAGCAACAAGGAGGAGGTTGGAAAGCCACTGTAGGGTGGAGGGCAGCAAGGAGCACAGGCCCCTGGATACCTGCCAGTTGAGGCTGCGGCCAGAAGGCAGCATGCAGCCTGTAGGTGGGATGGTTTCATGAAGGAAAGCCAAACAGAAATCTAGAGCATTCCCAACAAAGCCATAATAAAGAAAACAATAAATTTCTGACAGAAGGAAAATCATTCTACGTGAAAGGTCTGAAGTATAAGAAGAAACGAAGAAACACACGGATACACTGAAATGCATAGGGAATGTGCAAAACAACGGTGTCTTTGGGACTTAAGAATGACTCAAATTAAAACATGTGACAAAAATGGCACAAGGTTGAAGGGGTGCAAAGAGGTAAACGTTACTCCAAGACAATGCGTAAAGGAGGTGACTACCTGCGGATCTGACCAAGAATAACGCTCTCGGTCCACAGGCCAACTACAAGAGACAAGCACAGCTTAAAACCTTCCAAACTGGTGGGGAGACAGTGGAATTATAAAAATTCTAAGTGAAATGGTAAGACAGGTGGAAAACATAGGACAGGTAAGTCACACTAACAAGACAGAATAAGATGATAGGTTTAAACCAGAAATACAACACAAGCACAGTGACTGGGTAGACGCAGTTTGTCAGAGGAGGTAAAAATTAAACGTAAGAGACACACGTACACACACACACACACACACACACACACACCGAGGGAAAGTGCAAAATGGAGCAAGCCAAGCACATTATGCTCAGCAGGCAAGGCTATGTGAACGTAACACAAAGTAGAATTTAACGCAAAAAGCTTTCCCAAAGGGGGCCTGGGGGCTCAGGGGGTTAAGGGTCCAACTCTTTCAGCTCTGGTCATGGTCAGAGGGTCATGGGGTCACGCCCTGCCTCAGGCTCCGTACTCAGGTGGAGTCCGCGGGAGGATTCTCTCCCTCCCTCTCCTGTTGCTCCTCCCCGTTCTCTCTCAAATAACTCTTTAAGAAAAAAAAGCTTTAGCAGAGATAAAGTCACTTTATAATGAGAAAATGCTTAATTCAGCAGAAATATATAACAGCTTAAATCTGTATACATCTGATACCAAAGCCACAAAATATATAATGCCAGCAATAGAATTCCAGAGAGAACAGATTCCCAACACCAACGGGAGAGTTCCACGTGACGCTCAGCAGGTGGGAGAGAAGGGAGAGAAAAGCCAGCAGGGTGCGGAGAGACTAAAAACAAGACCAACAGTCTCGGCCTAGCAGACGTGCCCACATGCCAGCGATCCAGCGCCCAGGTTTCAGTCGACTAGACACCCGGCCCTACCACGCATCTCAGCAAAACTCATGCATCTGAAAGGACTAAGGTGTATTCTTTGACAACATAAAAAACTAAATATGAACACAGATAATAATTAGAAAACAGGGGAGCCTGCGGGGCTCAGTGGGTTAAGCCTCTGCCTTCGGCCCAGGTCATGATCTCAGGGTCCTGGATCGAGCCCCGCATCGGGCTCTCTGCTCAGCGGGGAGCCTGCTTCCCCCTCTCTCTGCCTGCCTCTCTGCCTACTTGCGATCTCTCTCCCTGTCAAATAAATAAATAAAATCTTAAAAAAAAAAAGGAAAACACAAATATGCTTGTAATAACCACGGGTCAAAGAAGAAATCACAGTGGAAGTTTAGAGATACTCTGTACCTGACAGTAACAAAAATACCACTACAGAAATTTCTGGAACGTAGCCAAAGCAGTACTTCCACGCAAATTTAACTCTACTGCAGAAGACCTTGTTATGTATGTCCAGATTTTGAGATCCCAAAGACCACCAGGGAGCCGAGTCCGATGCAAAAGCAAAAGAGCCCTTTCTTCAAGCTAGCTTGAGCTCTCTCACACACTCACCAACACAGCGGCGTGGTGTAGAGAAAGAGCGAGTTTCAAAAAGCACAACAGTTTTAGAGGGGTCAGTGGCCAATGAGTTTGTAACACACAGAATGTTGCTTAGTAACTGTTTGATCTAGCCTATCACCCTGGCCAGAATTGGCGCACAAGTTTGGCGGGCAAAAGGCGGAGTTAATATTCTTTCCCAGGCAGGGGTTCCACGTTCCTATTGGCTAACCCAAACCCAACCCATAGGCCCTCTGGGCTAATTAGCTCAAGGGAGGGTTGAGCCACACTCAGACCCTCCCAGAGGCAGGTCCTGCGGGGGGGGCCACACGCAAGAAGGCGGGTTTAAACAAAACAAGCCAGCCCTGCTCTGCTCCTTCAACCTAAAAAACTGAGATAGATATTTTGGGGCACCTGGGTGGCTCAGTCAGTCGAGCAGCTGACTCGTGATTTTGGCTCAGGTCACGATCTCGGGGTCATGGGATCAAGCCCTGTCTTGGGCTCCACACTCAGCAGGGAGTCTGCATAAGGATTCTCTCCCTCTGCCCACCCCCATACTCTCTCGCTCCCTCCCTCTCTCTCTCTCTAAAATAAATAAATCTTAAAAAAAAGAGGTAAGCCAGATTCATGGTCTGGAAAATTTAATATGTTTTTTAAAGATTTTATTTATTTGTCAGAGAGATGGTGAGAGAAAGCACAGAAAGGCAGAGAGGCAGGAGAGGCAGAGGGAGAAGCAGGATCCCTGCTGAGCAAGGAGCCCGACGTGGGACTGGATCCCAGGGTGCTGGGATCATGAGTTGAGCCAAAGGCAGCCACTTAACTGACTGAGCCACCCAGGCGTCCCTGAAAAATTCAACATTAAATGCAAATGGCCAGCGAGAACAAGGGCACTCCTTGAGCACAAGGAGGAAAGGCCCTGTTCTAGAAACCACCAACTCAGGACAAAGGTGTGTGAGTCCCGGCAGCGTGTTCTTTGCTCAGGAAAAGACAACCCTCCCCAAGGGCACAGCACAGGAGACCCAAAGCGGCCTGTGCGTGTCTGAGTCCTAGTGTATGGCAGACGAGCCCTAGGTCACTAGGGAACAGTCCTTCCGACAAGGGATGCGGAGACAGTTGGCGTGGAAAACAGTGATACGTGAAAATCCTGTAAACCCATCACTTCCAGCGGTCCAAGACAACCCTGCGATGCAGGAGGATAGCTTCACGGTCCGGAGAGGGGCTCAGAATGGCCTCCTAAACAACATACAGAGTGTGATAACCAACAGCAAAAATGACATAAATCTGACTATGCAAAATTAATGTTTTCTCATAATTGCACCAATAGTAAAAATTCAAGCTCCAAATTGAGAGAGACTATCCATACAGCACGGACCTGAGAAGAACACCGTATCCCAAGAGCACCTACAAGATGCCCAGCGGGGCGCACGCTCCCACGTTAGGAGAGCTGGGGCTAGTCGTCCGCGGCCGGCTGCTCTGCCCGCGGGGCCTGCACACCCGCGGCCTCCGGGAGGCTTCCTTTTCCCTGCAGGGCAGCTGCAGTGTGCAGCGGGGCAGCTCTGTGAGCCCACTTTCTGCCTGTCGGATCTGGGGAGTCCAACAGGCTTCTCTCCCCGCAGCCTGTCTCCATTCCTTCCCGCCCGAGCTGGCCGTGCTTCTGCTGAAACAGGGTTCTCAAAGCCTCTGTGCGTCTCCTATGCACGTCACGGGGTCCAGGCCCCTTGACAAGAGGCCCCCGCACAGATCCCCCCCGGATAACCCCAACCACTCCAGGCTCCGGCAGGGATGGGTGAGTCCATGCGGTACATTCCTAACCTCTTCAGAAAAAAGCTGTCCAACCCTTGGCCTCTTTCCTGTGCACGTTTTCCAAACTGTGAATTTTCTAACATGAGTATCTTCTGAAATCTGGGTAGGCTGCAAATTGCTGCCCCCACCGACTGGCTTCCTAGGTTGGAAACACTTTTCCCCAGGCATTCCCCAAGCGTGCTACACAGAAAAGGAGGCCCTGCTGGAACGTTAAGAGAGCTAATTTCTAGATTCTGAAGCAATTCTATACCCGTGTTACCTGATATTCTCGATACTCCATTCTTGCTGTGCAGTGCTCTGAGCCGAGCTGGGCACTCAGTCCTTCAGGCAGGTAAGTGGTAGAAGGGGGCGCCCAGCAGCTGCACTACTACTGCTCACACGTTTCTCGGAAGGGACAGAGTCCCCACCGTCAGCACCTGCCTACCTCCATTGGCCACGTGTGTCCCCGTGAGAGTAAAAGGCCCTCGGACTCGGCACTGACAGGACAGGTTTCTGAAGCGTCAGCTAGAATGTGACACGGCACCTGGAAAGCGTGTGGGGAGAAGAGCTACCGAGCCAGCAAGTCCCCGCGAGCGCCTCGCCTGACGGGGCTGTAAATGCGCCACGCAGAACTCTGCTGGTTTGTGTTTTGTTACAAGCGACACAAACAATGCAGGGAACACACATCCATTTCGATTACATGAATTAGGCCCTGTAATATTTTCCTTAAAAGACAAGGTAAAACATCAGGTGACTCAAAACTATTTTCCAAAGAAAAATTTCTATGAAATAGCCTAAGTTTGTTAAATTTGAAAAGGCTTTTAATCATCCAAACCAACCAGAAACGGACTCACAGACACGGAGAACAAGTGGGTGCTTACGACAGGGAGGGGGCTGAGGAAGGGTGAAGCAGGTGAAGGGGATTAAGAGGCACAAACCCCCACTTAAAAAATACGGGAGCTGGGGAAGGGCCGGAGAGCGCCGGGCGCGTAGCCGGTAATACCACAGTGCCCGCCGGGGAGCAGACTTACTGCAGGGAGCGCCTGGTAAGGTACGCGGCCGTCCCATCGCTACGGGGCACCCCTGAAGCCAATGGCACGCTGTGTGCCAACTGTACTCCCACTAAATACGTGTGTTAGGTCAGTAGAGGGAAAAGCACTTAACTTTCCACAATTGTGCACTTTGCAAGAAAAAAGAAATTGTTTTAAGTCTATCCTTTATTAAACTGAAAAGCATATTTACCAAATACTGAAATGTATTATTATTCATATTTTATGGAAACTTGGCGAAAGGAAAACAAACTTGGTTGAATTGAATGTAAACATGAATTCTGTAAATCAGCATTCTATGCTTTTCACATTTTCGTTTTCAATCCTTCTGCTCTAACTGTACTGTCAAACTGTGAGAACTGAGGCAAGGCATCATCCCGAAGGAGGCGTGAGACATTCTGGTGCAGGTACGATTCTGTCGAGTAAGTCTCCCCACACTCGACTGAATGTGGAAACGTAAAACTATTGACTGAAGAGCAAGAACAAGACAGATTTGCAGAAACTTGGTATGTTCCTCCTTTTGTAAACAAACTTTTAAAAAGGGCTACACAGACTAAATTAAAAAAAAGGTCTGTGTGTAAATGTTGGTATATTTACATATATAAAGACGTGCGTTCATTTATAAGTCTGTATACGTACACATATCTGAAAAGCCTTATAGGTCTTACCAATAGTTAGTAAAATTGCAGAAAATACATATTTTTTTCTCTTGTTATTTGGTATTATCTAATTTTTTACTATATATGTATATATACAACTGAAATACAAAAAAACAATGAAAATCAGCATTGGCTTAAAAATTTATAATTATATTTCATAATCATAATTCATTTTTCCTGTTAATTTGATTTAAAAAGTGTCAAGTCTCTTTATACTGTCATTATGCTAAAGAAATTGGAGAGTCCACAGGAATAAAATATTTCATTGAAAAATAAAAAAAAAAACCCAACAAAATTTCAGTAGTTTTCAATGGTTTCCACCAGTTAAATACAGAAGTGCTCCAGAAAAAGAGAAGAAAAAGAGCCCCCACTAGGCCTTCCGCATTGTATGGCAGTCTCGAAAGGGACATCATAAAAACACCTTAGAACCAGCAAAAGCAACAGAAATGAACAGAAATAAGATTAATGAAAGCAAAAAATCAAACCAAAGCAAAACAAAACACATGGGAATTACTAAGAAAATAACTGTTTGCTCGATGGCTATGGGAGCAGCAGGCTTTTATTGGCAGCTGGAGGAAGAGAGCAGAGGAGTATGCGAACAGGCAGTGCCAGTCACTTTGGACACAGCCTGAGCAGGCAAGGAGGGGCTCCCACAAGCAGTGGGGTTCACATGGGACGGTGCGGTTCCTGTTAGGCAATGGTATTCACACCGGGCGGGGGGGTTAGTTCACACGGGGCAGGGGGGTTGGTTCACACCGGGCAGGGGGGTTGGTTCACACCGAGCAGGGGGGAGGTTAGTTCACACCGGGCAGGGGGTTTGGTTCA
>CM052808.1:80052809-80103133 GCA_028533885.1 Nasua narica | reverse complement strand
TGGGCAGGGGGGTTGGTTCACACCGGGCAGGGGGGTTGGTTCACACCGGGCAGGGGGTTTGGTTCACACTGGGCGGGGGGGGGGTTAGTTCACACGGGGCAGGGGGGTTAGTTCACATGGGGCAGGGGAGTTAGTTCACACGGGGCAGGGGGGTTAGTTCACATGGGGCAGGGGAGTTAGTTCACACGGGGCGGGGGGGTTGGTTCACACGGGGCGGGGGGGAGGGTTAGTTCACATGGGGCAGGGGGGTTGGTTCACACCGGGCAGGGGGGTTGGTTCACACCGGGCAGGGGAGTTGTTTACACCGGGCAGGGGGACCCCTGAGCTCACACCCTCCAGCACTAAGTGCTGCTGGTGCCTAGTAGGCTGTGTGTGCTGTGCTAGGCATGTGGCCTTCTTTCCCTGGGGAATTGTAGAAGGACTCCCTGTGGGCCCCGGATTGAGTCAGGAAGCTCCGGGGGAAAGCTGTGACACTCATTCGAAGCAGAAACGACATCAACGTCCTTGATCGAGGGAGCAACAAAGTCAAGCTAAATCAGCAGATACAATCCACAGAAATGGGGTTGTGTGCGTGTAGAGGGTAAGGGAAGGAAGGCCTCCAGTGTGCTCTGGGGAGACCTACGCACAGGCGTGCTGCGTCTGGCAGTGAACTCTGTGCTGTGTCTACTGTAGGAGAGAGAAGCACCAGCAACGCAGACTCATCACATCTGCAAACTGACTCTCCTCTGGGGCCATTCTTTCCACATCCTTGCACTGAGGATGCGGTGTGTGCTGCGCACCAGGCTCGGGCTGCGGGAGCGGTGGGAAACCGAGCCGAGGCACTCTCTGCGGGGTTCCACGCACGCACCTGGCCCACAATTGCACCCACGTCCCCGTAGGACGACGCGCCCGGCGCAGGTCAGGCTGTGGGGGGCGGTGACTCGGCCTTCGGGCTGAGTGTGCGCCAACCAGGACCGTCCCATCTGAAGGGGCCGGTTCAGGGGTGACTCATCAATAGCTGTGGTGCGCCTATTTCCACTGACCCAGTGAGTTTCTGGGGACAAGGATCTGTCCCCGCAGCCCCCGCCGGCACTCGCTGTGTGTCTACGGGACGCCGATGACGCTGCACGACAGCTCGACAGATGGTGTGCACACGCGCAGCTCCTCAGAGCGGGGCAGGACCTCTGCAACCGGTCCCTTCAGTCGGGTGCGAGGAGCCCTGGGGCGCGCCGTGCGCTCTGTCCCAAGCACGGAGCCCCACGAGGCCCCTGTCGTCACAGAGCGCGGTGAGCGCAGAGCGTCAGAAAAGCACGAGCAGGTGGCAGTGACCTGGGAGGCGTCGGCAGAACTAGGAGAGTCTGACGTGACACCAGGTGGCTGGCCGGCGGTGAGCAGTGAGCACAGGCGCAGCCCCCACGGCCGAGAAGGGCCAAGGCCGGCGTGCAGTGTGGGGTGGACGGGAGACCAGGGCGGGAGAGGCGGGCGGGCCACAGGCCACACCCTGGACGCTGTCGTGGGCACAATACCCAGGGGGCCCGCTGCCGCTCCGCCTCGGCGATGTCCGTAAGGAAGAGACATCCCCTTCAGACAAATGTCTGGAGAAAGCCGGTCTGGAAAGATGCCTTTCTCTTCAGAATGTTTACGTCCTTGCGCAGGAAGACTCCAGCCTATCTGACTCTGTGCCGTGTTTCAGAGGATGCTCATTCTAGCTTCGTGCTTTAGTTAGGC
The DNA here is from genome assembly GCA_028533885.1 of Nasua narica. NCBI lineage: Eukaryota > Metazoa > Chordata > Mammalia > Carnivora > Procyonidae > Nasua > Nasua narica. Next base: position 80,101,426 of record CM052808.1, on the reverse strand, counting down.
TTTAACTGCCCATTCGTGCAAAAATCTTCAGTCGTATATATGAAGCACCTTTTAAAATGTGCTTTGTGGAAATATTTTAGAATGGGCTTATACATATCTATACTGTAAATATTAGTAAGTTAAACTCAACAGACATCTAATACTATTTACATCCCCATTTTAAGTCAGATGGGTTATCATTTTGAGAAACTGTTCGTATTAAAGACTGCCTTACTCAATATTTTATCTCACTTGACAGACATATTCGATGGTTTCTAAAATCTACCTCAGTGACATGTGTGGATCCAATGGTACTGGAGACAAAGACTATTGGCAGGAAGCAAAACTGTTCGCGGTTTATCAAGAAACACCTCCCCGTTCTAGAATATACTATCAAAACACTCATATAAAGAAAAGCAACAGATTTCTAGATTATTCTAACACAACTGACTTTGTGCCCCCAAAATATTATTTTCTACAGAAGCAAGCCTCAAGATTCATCAGAGTTCTTGGCCCCTTCCTCCTTAGCTTTGTGTGGGTAACTTCGTCCATGCTGACAAAGATAAATTTCATTAAATCATACTCAATGAAACCAGTTATTTGTTTTATCTCAATTCTTACACGTACCTGATGGGAATGATGTAGGAGAAGAGGAGGAGGAACCGAAACAGGTTGCGGTACCACGGGCCTACAAACCCTTGTAAGGTCACCATCACAACCGAGAGAGCAACTAGAGCCCCAAACAGTGCTTTGGTCAGCTGGTTGAGTTCCAGGTCCAATAAACCAACCTGAAAGGGAAACACAGGGATTAGGGCAGAACCATAATGTCCCTACTATTACAAGTTGGAACACGTGATAGTGGTGAATGACATCCTTACTTTTCCTCTTGTACTGACCTTAACTATGACGAAATACGAAACGGTACTAACTTTACTCTTCTCCTGAAAAGCCTCTTAGAGATGTAAGCAGACTTTCTGAAAGGGAGTCATGAGCCCCAGGGCATTCCCAGAAAGGACTTACTGAGACAACAGGAGTGCAGGGCATCCAACCAGAAAATACCCAGACCCTTTCTCAAGATGCAAATGCTATGGACACAGACGAGGGCAGACCGGGACTAGGGGTGGGGGCGCGGAGGACGCCGGACTTGCTCCGTCTGTGGAGAGGGGACATGTCTGTCCCTCCGCACGTGCTCTGCCAGCTAACTGATGATAAAGTGCACCCCACACAGGGATTTCAGGTCCAGATTAGACACTCCCAGGAATAGGACGGTGTCCGCCACCCCTATCCGCCAGGAGCGTCTCTGGAAAAAACCTCTGAATTAAGCAGAAAAGCAGTGACCAGACAGCTAGCTTGAGTGAATACTTTTTCATGTGCAGAGGTCCTACACTTTAGGTTCTTCCAGTAAGGTCCACAACCCCAAATTCATTCTGCGGATCGTGTCCTAGCTGAGCAAAACATGAGGGGAAGCTACGTGCACGCGAATGAACTCATTTTGGGGTGCGCTCTGTGTGGGATCTCGAAGCGGTGAGAAGTAGTGTTCATTCCTCAAGTCAGAAGCGCACAACTTGGATCTCGAGCTCTGGTGGTCCGCATGCGGCCCTCCCCTGCTGAGTCGCCTGGTTGGAGGACCACAATGCGGCACAGCAGGTGGGTGGACACGGGGGCGGGGTCTTCGGCTTGGCATAAAAGGCTTCAGAACACACAGGGGAGAGATGGGGTGACACAGCAATGACACTTCCTCGGGAATCAAAATGTGAGCTCATTTGAACGCTGACTCTGCCACCGGTGTATGACCTGGGGCAGACTGCATACCCGTCTTCTTGTCTGTAAAATGGGGTCAGAGTTGTGCCTCTGTAACAAGACTCAGGCGGTGCAAGATGAGGCACAGCTCCTGGTACAAAGTAAGCCCACGTGCATGTTTTCCTGTTCTCACTCTTCGAGTTCAGAAACACTGAGATCTGAATCTGTGCTCCCACCTCTGTGGCCTTGGCCTTGCGCTGGCTACTCTCGCTTTCCTCACCTCCAGGCCGGGGCTCCCCACCTGCTAACCAGGCGTGCTCCCTGCCGGCCCCAGAGAACCCACGGTCTCCACTGGGGACTGCCCACCCTGCCTACTCCTTGCACGTGGGACCCCGGCCGGGGACCGAGTCCTACCAGCTCTGTTGGCTTGCCACCATCTGCACTTCTCCCAAGTCTCACACAAACTGTGCAAAAGAGTAATTTAAAAAGAGAGCGATTGCCATACCAAACAATGCTATAATTCTCAAAGTAACACATTTGAGAATTACTGAGCTAATTAATTAGTAACTTGGCTTATTTTGTAGTACTTTTGAAAATCTCTAATTTGGGCCAAAACAAGGTGCTTTCCCCATGTCTCAGTCTTTAGTTTATATGCGGTTGTGATTAACACCTGCCACAGACTTGCATGAGAACATTCGAATCTGCAGTTAGAAAAAACCCCAAACTTGGTCAGAAAGTCCAGGTAAGCATCGCTACGACGAAATCCACTCATTAAGTAAATGGAAGGTCTACCGAGCTTTCTGCTACAGTGTAAGGTGATGAAAAATGAGCCCACCGAGATTCCAGCCGCAAGAAACAGCCAGTCTAGTAGGAAAAATACGATGAATACCGGTGATAAAATGACAAAACACAAAGTCTTCTTGTCTAGCCCAGCTGCTGGTGGACGCCACTCCGTGGCCTTTAAGAACAGCCTCGAAACACAAGAAGCCAGAAGTAACCACTGACCAAAGCCTAGAGCTCACCCACCAGGATACAGCAGGGTCGGCGTCGTGGGTGGGCCTGGGGAACCCTGCGACAGCCCCCAGCCCACAGGCTCCACCCATGCCCCACCCTGCAGGCCCAACCCCCAGGCCCCACCCCCATAGACCCCACCCTCACAGGCCCCATCCCCACAGACCCCACCCCTGTAGGCCCCGTCCCCATAGACCCCACCCCTGCAGGCCCCGTTCCCACAGACCCCACCCCTGCAGGCCCCGTCCCCACAGACCCCACCCTCACGGGCCCCAATCCCATAGACCCCACCCCTGCAGGCCCCGTCCCCATAGACCCCACCCCGGCAGGCCCCGTCCCCATAGACCCACCCTCACAGGCCCCAATCCCAAAGACGCCACCCCTGCAAGCCCCGTCCCCACAGACCCCACCCTCACGGGCCCCAATCCCATAGACCCAACCCCGGCAGGCCCCAATCCCACAGACCCCACCCCTGCAGGCCCCGTCCCCACAGACCCCACCCTCACAGGCCCCAATCCCATAGACCCCACCCCGGCAGGCCCCAATCCCATAGACCTCACCCCTGCAGGCCCCATCTCCACAGACCCCACCCTCACAGCCCCAATCCCACAGACCCCACCCCTGCAGGCCCCGTCCCCATAGACCCCACCCCTGTAGGCCCCATCCCCATAGACCCCCACCCCTGTAAGCCCAGTCCCCATAGACCCCACCCCTGCAGGCCGCGTCCCCATAGGCCCCACCCCTGCAGGCTCCATCCCGCAGGCCCCACCCCTCCCGTGGTCCAGGCCCCGCCCCAGGGCTGTGGAGCCTGGTGGGGTCCTAACTGAGGCTGTGTCCCGGACACACGCTCAAGTTTGCGCGTGGCCGCAGGTGCCTTCCCGCTCCGCACAAGCGGTCACCTTCGGGCCAGGGGTCGCCTCCCGGTCCTCCACCTGCAGAGCTTGCCCCTCCCCAGAAGGCAGGCAGGCTGCACAGGAGCCCTGTGGGCTTCTGGAAAGTTCCCGCGGGGCCGCCCGGTAAGGGCTGCTCTTCCCTTGCGAGTCCCGCACGGGATTCATCAACCGCATTTAAAGAGCAGCACAACGAGGACAAATACCTTGCAATTTCCGCTACTTCAACTACTACATAGTTTATGCTTGAATTATTGAGAAAAATAGGTTTTTGGATTAGAATGAAGAAAAATTAAGCTGAGGAAGTAGAGCATGTTTCAAAGCCCAGACCCTTCTGCTGTGACAAAGGAGGCCTGAGTGTCAGGCCTCGCTGAGGGTCAGATGAAGTCATTATTCATTCAGTCAGGGAAAAAAGACTCAATTACCTCAACCTAAAGATGCTATCAATGAATGCAAAGTGCATATTTTACTCTATTCATCCAAATCCCATTAAAAAGTGAAAGGAATGATTTAATCTGGCCTTGCAGAGTTGGTCTTTTTTCTGTAATAAAATAAAGAATCACTGTCTTGCAAAATGCATAACCACTACCTCACGCTCTCCCTGCAGCCCAGCAGTGAAAGACTGTAAAAGCTGGGACAAAAACAGTCAGAAATGAATACAAAGTTTCCTTTGAAAAAATGCCACATATATAGGAGCGCAATAAAAAGCGGCCACGGCCCCGCTATGCAGACAACTCCGAGTATCCCTACCTTCCCGCCGGCCCGAGACGCTGCGCCCAACCGCCTGCCTCGGGAGCAGCACAGCCCGAGGCCCGGCGACGTCCTCTCCCAAGCCCTCGGCTCCAAAGGGAAGCTTCATCACTTGGAACGTTTTACGTTTACAGAGTAAAATACAACTTTCCAGTAACGGGAGGTTCCTTGCATTCTTTCAGGTAGCCCTTGTTGAACTATGATTCTTCTTCCTTGCAATCAAGGAAGAATACTGCAACTATCATTGCCACCAAGCTATGGTATATAGCGTGATCTAAATTTTCCTTCTTTCTTTTTCTTTTGTCAATTCTAACAAAGTCCACTTTTAGTTAATAGTGTATTTTTATACTCATTTCTCTAAAACACACTTAAAAAGTTTCTTCAACTCATTAAAATGCAATCTGGACTCTTAAAAACAATATTCAGTATAAAAACTAGTTAACTTACAGGTTTTATAAAGAAGACAGTAGCTTCACTTTTGATGTGATTCTCTTCCTTCTTTAAAAAATTTCTTGAACCCTGAACAGACCAAACACCTTCTGCTATGACTGTAAAACCTTTCCACCCATAAAATATATTATTAATCACTCGAAGTAATTATGACTGTATAAGAAAAGGTAAATTAAGTACACTAGCAAGCCATTTTCAACATTTATTGTAATTTCCTATATTAGTAAAGCAAATTTTCTTCTACTTGTCATAATATTTGTTTTATTTGAAACAACTGTGATAACAAAATTAAATACGCTACTGGAAATTTTAATCTCCAAGGGAAAATTTGTGCATAATGTCTGAGACACCACAATGGTTCTGCAAAGGGGCTGTTCTAGGATAATGAACACAATAATTGCCTGTATAATCTAAAATGCTACTAATGGCAACGATCGCAAATCCATTTAGCTCCTCTTTAATTTATGTACCAAGTTTTAAATAGCTAATGGTTCTCAGTAAAATAATGGTTTATACCAACAATAAAGGGTAAATACGGTATTCTCCTGCTTAATCAAGAAAAGATCAGTCAGGTTTTTGTAAGCGGACGAATGAGAGCCCGCCTTATCTCCGAGACGCAGCGCCGTCCCATCCATCTCAGAGTTAAACCCCTATGGTGTCACCGAGTCCGCCCCAAACGGGGACAAAGGTCTCCTGCTACTCGCACTTAGTAAGAGACACAGCAACGGGCCCCCGCACCTACAAAGTGCTGACCATATGCTATTATACCTGGATTAGCACCGAGTGAACGTCAAGATGCTTTCATCATTCTTTTAAAACTCACATTCAGCTTACCTGTTACACCAAAGTATTTTAGAACAGCAAAACGGGAGGACGGGAAATGTCAAAAAGCCAATTCAAACTCTCGCAAAAAGCTAAGTATTATTTTAATTTGTCCTCTATTACCCTGTACATGAACCACATTTGGAAACACAGAAAAGCCTCCAATCTAAAAGCCTAATAGTTAATTTACTCACAACAACTCGACACAGGCAGAAGTACAACACTGTACATGAAAGACCACTTCAGGGAAAAAATAGCGTTAAAGCTGTTTATCTTTTAGCGGCTGAACTCCTCCTGGACCAGCCCACCGGGTCCTCATTCAGAATTTGGATCCTGGCTAGAAAACAGGGTGACACTTTAACCAAATTGGTTCCTATTATAAAAAGCACTACCCTTTTAAACATCTTTGAAACAAATCAGCCCCATATTTTCCACTTTCAGTAGACTTGTTAAGAAATAAGAAAAAAATAAGTAATCTTCAACCTTCATTTGTATTTATGTATTTCAAATAACTGAAACTCATATACTAAATCTAACTCCTAAATCTTACAGCAGTAACCTTTTTCACTTTGGAGTTTAAATTAAAAGTATTAGTTTCTAAAACGTCATGCTATATGGCCTTTTATTCCTTCCCTCCAGTCTCTTTCTTTGCTCATCTTTGGACATGAACTACTACGTCTTAAGAGCCGGCCGCGCACACAGGCCGGCCGCGCACTGCAGACGTGTGTGAGCTATTACTGCTTATCGCCTCAGTGATCTGCGAAATAAGCCGCATTTCTCTGAGCCATTTTAGTCTATTGGCTCAATAATCTGTGCTTTTAAAAGCTCCCTAAATAAGTATCAGTACGACAATTCTTAATGTTACAATATATCACCTTAATTTTTAAAAATCGAAATGTATGTTTCCACAATACACATTTGAAAGTCTGTTGTTAGAGAATATTTCATAGCCTGTGTTCTTGCCTACAACAAACTCTGCCCGACTCCTGCAGACTCGGCAACTAAGGTTTCTGCCCATGCCTCCTACACAGTTACTACAGATGACGGTTTTCCGTGACTGTCGAAAATTCAAAAAGAAAATGGGGTTATTATTTTTTACATGAACAAAAAAGTGCTAGTGTAAGGATCAGCTATTTGGCAAGAAGTAAAACCACTCTGCATATCAATGGGAGGAACTCCGAGAGGAGACAGGAGACTCGGGTTCACCCCCAGGGAGCCCGGCTTACACAAACTGGGGACTGATGGGCGGCACACTGCCAGACCACGTGTCAGCTGGCCGGCGGTAGACATGTCGTTCAAGGTGAGCTGTTCCTGAAATCTGCACGCTCCCTGCTAGTCTGAAGGGGCTCGAGCGCACAATGAAGTTGTTCGGTCCAACTGCTGACCCTGCAGATCACGGGAGAAATTTCAATACTGGCTTTTGCATTTCCGATATGACACGTATCCACTCAACAGGGTACTTTTTATAACCAACAAAAATGCCAGAGAATAGCGGGCTGTGAACATCTGTATACACACATGCACGCACCTCAGATTTGTTTTTGTAAAAAAATAGTTTTACGTAAAACTGCACGGTCCTGAAGGACAGATCTGGTCACATCGGCTACCGTCTGACAGCTTCGTCTGTCATATTAGAGGCTTTACTAAAATATAACCAATATATCAGCTTTGTTTAATTTTTAGCATTATAAATTATTTCATATATTCTTGTATACAACTTGCGACACATCAACGCCATATTTAAAACAAAAGTGAGGATGTACAGACATGCAAAACAGCCTGGTAGCTATTTGTATATTTAATGTGTACTCTATGTATTACAAGTCACATTAAAATTCAGCACTGAATATCAAGTAAAGTCCTCAATTTCCTAATGTACAGCACTCCTAATCTTATTTCACAATAGTCCAAATAATTTATTTGAAAATCAGGGACATAAAAAGACTAAAATGTACAGGCCAGCACTTCCCTGAATACAACCTTTGTGCACTGCTGTCACATTTCACGTTAATATCTTGCTGCTGTTTTTAGACTAAGATTCCCAGCTGGGAGAGATCCCAAAAGCAAAGGGATGGCATGTTGTAGTTGAGCCAGCAGAGGGCGCTGGTGTTTGATGCTTATTTTTTCTGAATCCTGAAAGCCTGCTTTTTGATCTCTAATTCAACCATTTCAGTGTATTGAATACATGTTATGTACATAGATGTATTTTTTTTTTTGCCAAAAAGGGTTGCCCTAAACATCTGTTTTTGCCATGCAGAATTCAAGACAGAATTGGTAGGCCTACAAGAGGGGAGTTCCCTGAATAGAAATGCACTGCCCTCGGAGGAATTGTGTTCAGGGATCGGATACCCAGAAGACGTGCAGAATGCTGCAGGTGATCAACACAGCGCTAGGGTACGAAGGCTTCCGAGGATTTAGATCTATTATATAAACTCGATCGATAAAACGGTAACAACAGCTTACACTGATGGTTTCAAGATCCTGCACGTATTTACCTATTTTTGTTCTAACAGTGTAGGAAGCTATCAATTTTAAATGGTTTTGCCAAGATCACTCACCAATTTAAAATAATTACTTCTATAGCCTAAGCTGTCCACAGACACCAGAAACCTTAACATTCAACATCATTCATGTCAGTGGAATTCCAGGTCAGGCATTTGGATTTCAATGTCATTAAGTGAACAGTTGATTTTGGTAATTATATACTTAACAGATATTCTACAAATAGCATTAACCTACTCTCAAATCCTTACTATCTACAGACACAATCCCCAGGAGTCTGGGGTCTAGTAATGTTGTCATTGTGTTTAAAAGACAAAGCCTGGAGGGACCCGGGAGGAGAGCCAGAGCCCAGGTCACAGGTACAAGTGGCACCTCGCGCCCGGGGGCTTGGCCCGCGGTACACCCGACACTCTTGGGATTTCTTTGTTCCCTAGCAACACAAAAATCAGATTTTTCTAATAATAACTCTAAATGGCACTGATACTTTTACAGAAAGGCTTTTATTAGGAGTCTCAAGAGCTGAAGGGGAAACCGCGCTTCCTGCAGGGGGGGCTGGGGGCTGCGCCGGCCTCTCCCGCGCTCCCCTCTCCACTGGTCTGCACGGACGAGCCCAGATTGCCCAGCACAGTCTTCTTCGGGGAGACCTGTGCACACGCGCATCTTCACTTTCCCTTCGATGTGTCAAGTCCTCTACTTTAAATATCTTACGGATGCATGTGTTTCAGAAACGCCCTTAAAACACATTCTTATCCAACAGCTCTGTATTGTTAAGGATGCTAATAACTCCGGTGCTACAACCCAGGCGGCTGGACTCCTTGTTAAGGAAGTTACTCAACACAGAGCCAGCACTTCCGACGCTGCTGTGTCCTCAAACAGCCTATTCCCTTCAGGAAACCCTCCGAACTCTTTCTGAGAGCTAGAAAGTAATTATGTGATCCCTTTCTGATACCCAGAAAACGAGGTATTGAAGGAATTATTCTGGTGAGTGGCTTGGAACTGCTGGACTACAGGTGCTAAGAAAAGGCTGGGTTTGGGGGAGGGTATCGGTCAGAGCACCCCGCCCCCAGCGCAGTCCACAGCGAGGACTGGCGTCCATGGGATGCACGGGGCCGACGGGGGGCATGGCCGTAGCGGCCCTTAGTCCTGGGGCCTGCCTGGCACAGGGCCACGAGAACTGCTTTCTGTTTCTTTTTTTGGGGAACTAAATTGTATGTAATAGGGGCAGGGGGTACCACCTTTCCACCTGGTTTTTTCCCCCTTATAAAATTTTGGTTAAGGAAACGGTTCAATTTTTATTAGTAAATGAGGTCATTAATTTTCAATGAAACCTTAATTTCCAACCCGAGATCCTTTTTCATCAGAAGAGTCTCTGCAAAATAAAGTCAGAAACTGGCTTGGCGATTAGCTGTTACATCTAAACGCTTCCTTCTGGGTGCCGGCAAACACAACGCACGTAATGGTTCGTGCAGGGGAGTTCACCAGCCTCCGAAACAGTTTTCACATTAGTTAGATTCCAGAAAGCCTGCTTTCATTAGGGGCTTGAGTCAAACACTAAACATAGCCTATGAAGCTGCTAGTTCCAAGTCACGCATCCTGGGGCGGGGAGGGAGGACAATTAGCAGGAGAAGAATGCTCAGCTGAGCTAGCGGTGGGGTTTCGTGCAAGGTTCCGCATGGGAGCCTCCGCAGGCAGCCCCGGGACCCGCGCCGCACGGCCAGCCGCCACGTCACACAAAGGCTGCGATGGCGTCAGGTCACGCGTCACTGTCTCCCCTCCACGTCTCTTAGATGATTGTGTAAATAGGCAGAAATTTATGGACCATTTAAGGTCTCTCTACCCCAATCTCCAAATTTCTGGCACCTATTACATAAACCACTCAATAGTGCTTTTGAATCAAGAGTTATTAGCTGACTTGAAAAGACCTATGATGAAGATATTTACCGGAATGCAAGCTAGGATCGTGGTTTCACGGAACTCATGAAGCTCCCTGGTAACGAGACACCCCCCCCCCCCCGACTGTACCGGCATCAAGCACGGGGGAGATCCACAACACACTGGAGACCAGTGTCTCACACATCGCGGGATGACACTGTCGTGAACCCAGGGACTCGCTCTGCACATTCTGGGCACCCCCGCGGTCCGCATCAACAGCGGCGGACCCCCCCATACGGCCGACGAAGAACGAGAGAGACCCTGATGGAGAGTGGCCAGTGGGTCTAACATCTAACTTTCAGTCAGTCCACGGTTCTTATCATTTACATTCTGGTTTTTCAAGAAAAATGGAATTTAGCAGATTTGCTGAAAATTTTAAACGACAAACTTAAGATGGCTGAAGAAACTTTCCATCTTGCTTTACCTCCTTTATTATGAAAACCATGTAAGAGCTTTATTAGTGGTATCTTGGCAAAATGTAACACTATTTTAAACATCTAAAATTTCTGTGTTACTTTAGGTCTCCAGAGACATTTTATGAACCATTTCATACTTAATGGCTTGTAAGCAATCCCAGGAGTTAGGAATTGTGTGAAAAGTTGCCCAGATTGACAGATAAAGTGAAAAGGTCTGTATTAATTTCCAAATAAAGAAATGCATGGCGTGGTATCTCACGATGATTGCGCTCTAAAGTACCAATTAGAACGCATCAGAAACCAGAGCAAGTTGACACTCTACAATAAAGCAAATAATTTCCAGTTGGAGGGGCAGAAAATGTTAATATGCAATGTTCAAGACTACAAGAATCTTTGTAAAAGGAAGTAGCTAATAAGGTTTAATGATGCATGTCAGGAAGCCACAGTATGTAGGGAAACACAGCTGGCTTCATTTTGTAAACTATTTGATATACACATCTTTCTAGTTCGCGATTATCAGCTGTGCCAGTGCCACGGGGGACAGTTTAGCCTTCAAATCAGGGCATTCTTCTTGTTCTCTAAATTACAAGTAAAAGACGTTAATATAATATGGAGCTAGAGGCTAGTGCCCGGACTAAAGTTTATCCACTCACAGGAGGACTTAGAGAAGTCTTCGTAAAACATCATGGAAACCATCTCACCAGCCTGAACAAGCTACTAAGCGCTAGAACCATGAAAACAAATCATAAAACAGACACAACGCTAGGATTTAGTGAATTAACTACCTTCCCCAAACGGTCACCATCACTCATACCTTGTGCATGAAAACACAGATAACTTCCACAAGCTTGTGCTGAGGAACCCCACAGCCCACAGCTGCGCCCCCCCTCCCAGCGGTCCGCGTGGGTGTGCGTGCACCGCCAAAGGCCGTCTGCGTCCTGCTCACACATTCTCGGCTCTGGGGGCCTGCGACGTGCAGGTGACAGCAATTAGGAGCAGATGACAGAAGCACTCTGAATTCATACCAGATGGCGGCCAGGGTCATTGGAAGCCAGCAAGCCTTCCACAAGGAAACCCCGCGTTAGGCAACTATCAAACGTAAAAGCTCTTAGACACAAATTAATTATTCAGCCACCAGAAGACAACTGCTAGGTCACAACACTAATATCAAAATGCTGTTAAAGCACTCGGAGCCACTTATTTTAAATGTAATTACACATATTAGCTGCTAAAAACAAGCATGCCACGTAATGATGAAAAGGTTGCCCTAAACTAAGAGAGCTAAAATTCTAGTAATTAGTGAATTGTCTTCTGGCAGAATCTACTCAACAGGTTCTCCCTCTGGATGAGGGCTGTTTACGGCAGGAGCCGCGAACGGCCACGCCGAGGGGGTCTGCACGGAAAATGCTCCCTGGACCTCAGTGGCCCACGGAGAACACACATGATGCAGCCGGACGAGGGCACGGGGTCTCGGCTCCTCGGCGATCTGAGAAGAGTCTGGGAATCTCAGAGGTGGTCTATGGACCTTGGTGCCCAAAAATGAAGTCTTATGACAGGGCAACTAGGCCGGACGTGAGGAGACGAGAGGCTGCGCCATCTCCACTGGGGGACAGACCCGCCACGAGCTAGTTCAACACTCCAACACTCGAGGGCGTCAGGCTACGTTCTACGTGAAAAAAGATGCAGGCAAAAATGCTCCAGGCAAACAAAATACAAATGCATAGTAACTGCTTTACTTTAACGGGAGTAATTCAACACTGATAACATAAAACGGTTTCATTTCTGGACTGATTAGTTTCTGACCGCCTATGACCTTAGCCGTCGCCCACCCAACGCCTTCACCAGGTGCTGCTGTGTGATTCCCGTCGTGGGATCTAGGTCACTCCATCACAGGTCAACACTTGTGGCTGACCTCCCGGCAGTTTCGGCCTCCTCCTCCAGTCTGGCTTCCTGGGCCGGACACAGCCCGCCGTGGGTGCTTCCTGGGCCCACTCATGTGCCCACAAGTGACCTCATCTTCATCCCCGTAATTAGATCACTGGCTGCACTTCCCATTAATTACACACACTTCCACCAGGTCCATAAAATAAAGCCTGGTCAAATCTGGATTATCAAAATGTTTTTCTTTACTGTTTTTATTTAAACGTGGTAAAACTTGCTGACTCGGCACCATCTACTTTGGGGAGAGAACAGACTAAATAAAATGATTAACCAAAACGACTCCCAAGGAAGTCAGTCAACAAAGGCAAGACTTTTAACCAGCACAGTAATTAAAGGACCAATAACCCCACGGTAACTGCCGGTCCTACCTCAAGCTTCCCTCCCTTGCTCTAGTGGGTTCCACCGAGCTCCAAGCAGGGACGGGCGGTGTGTGCGGAGCCTCGAGGGTCAGGGTCGGGCAGACAGGTGTCCTCCAAGAACCAGCGTGGGGGCACGTGGAAATGCGGGCCTGAGGGACCCTCAGAGACGCACGCTACACTCCTCCGTGTCCCGCAGCACCTCCCAGAGCTTTGACACTTAATTGCTGATTAATGGGCCTCACAAGGTGAGACACCGTTCCTCCTAAAGAATAATCATATAACTTACACGAACAGCGCTTTAAACTACAGAAGAAGCCGCCGTGAAACGCCTGAAGTGCGCTTTGGTCATCAGATTTCTCTTAAACAATGATCCGCCGCAGGTAAGCTAATTTTTCTTCAATTTCCTTTCAAAATAAGGATGACATGATGGTAGGAAATGGCACCATAATGACTAGAATTTAAACGAATTAATTCTTCCCAGACTATTTAAAGTACCCATGATACACGGCAGCGCAGCCTATCTTGCCGTCCGCCTGTCACCGCGACAATAGGCCTCGGGCAGGCTTCGGCGCTCGTGTCTCGCAGAGCCCAGGGGCTCCCGCTTCATCCCGGGCCCCGCTCCCGAGAAGGGCCCATAGGCACGGTGTCTGCGTGAGCGCCGTGACGTCATCCGGCCTGTGTGCAAGTCCGCTGTCTCGGTCTCCTCTCCAGATGCACGGCCAGTAGCTGCGGGCAGCGGAGACGTGGGGCGCGCCGGCGGGCACGCGGGCAGAGCCTGGCCTCTCCACGGGTCCAGCTCCGCACCACCAGGCAGCTGGCCCCACGCGCCTCCCAGCGTGGCCGTCGCAAGCTCTTCCGAGGCGAGGCACAACTGGGCCCGCTGGGGTCTCTGTGGAAAGGCACCCTGTCGCCGCTGGGCCCTCTGCGTGAACGACCCGGGCTGCCTGCCCGGGACGGCGTCCTGGGGCCTCTGTGGCCTGGCCCACAGCTGGCGTATGGGACTCGCTCGCCGAAGCCAACCACCGTCAGCCCTGTTCTTTCTAAAGTCATCACACGGCATCTAGTTCTCCTTTGATCTGGTTTGTTTCAAATCTAGGCAAAAACGCCGATACAGAACACGGAACGCGGATGCTTCAGATCTTCCCCCTCCTGCAATCCGGTCGTCGGGACAGCCTTCTCGAGCAGGAGGTCCTGTGGGCTCTGGGCCCCTGGGCCCCTGGCCACACACATCAGCATCTCAACAGCGGAGGGAGAGGAGGGGGGCCGAACCTCACAGCCTGTCCGCCACAGCCCGTGGGGGGCAGGGGCAAAGAAGTGCTTCGGGCCTGGCCAGGTCGGTCGGGGGCACGCTGTGCCCACAAGGACTAAGGAACTAGTGCCGGCCCAGCCGATTCCGTGAGTCCAAAGGGCTGTAGTAGGGTCTGGACTCGGCCAAGCGTGTTCAGAGCAGCCCCCCGTCACTCGGTCCGTACACGGGAGTGTGCGGAGTGGGGAGGAAAACTGGCGGGACCGCCCTGACGGGGGTCATCCCGCACTCTGGCCTCGCACAGCAGCAGTCCAAACGGGCACGAGGCACCGTGCTTGCTTTTCCAAGTGCTTCCGTGCGCCTCTGCACCACATGGCAGGGACCCGCCATCTGCCTGCCTCGCAGAGACCGGAAGTGGCTTCCCTGGGGCCCCGAGTGGCCACAGCACAGCCTCGTGCTACGAGTCACCGAGTTTCTCCTTGAAGGGGCGGCGCAGACGAAGAGAGAGAATGTTAACAGGCCAGCGTGGAGGCTGACCCAGGGCTCAATCCCACATCCCTGAGATCATAACCCAAGCTGAAATCAAGAGGCAGTCAGTCGCTTAACTGACTGAGTCCCCCAGGCGCCCCCAAGCCAGAGTAAATTCTCAAGACGACAGTGGTCAACATGTGCCCGGGATCTGTAATTAAAATACAAAGTATGCATTTAATATTTTTAATGGAAAACCAATTTGGGAATAAAAGGCTTCACTGCAACTACATATATGTTTTTTACTATGTTCTGTCAGCCGCTGTCGAGCACATCGTTAGTTTTTGATGTCATGTTTGAGGATTCATCAGTTACGTCTAACACCCAGTGCTCATCGCATGTGCCCTCCTCAGTGCAACTGTATTTTTATATGGCAGTAACTACAAAATGAAATTTTAAGAACAACTGAAACGGCATCAACAGAATCTAACTACATAAAAAAAATCAAACAAAAGGTGTACGAAACTCTACAGAGAAAATTCATAAAACATAATTGAAAAAATTAAGTCAGACCTGAAAAAAACAGAACAGGATTCACAATATTCATCAAAGCTCAATGGAGAGTGAATCCAACCCCAAACTTCCTACAGTAAAGGAAGACTGCCCGGAAACCGATGAACCGAGCACGCGCATCCACTGTACATGCCCGTGGGACCCAACTTGTATCGCCACGAAGGATGGATGGACCTTCAACGTGCTAATGGGCCCACGGATGTCTACACGGGGGAAAAATGGAAACTGTCCCATCTTCACCTGAAACATAAAACTTAGTTCCAGACTTGTAGAGATAAAATTTCTAGAAGAGAGTATCTTCATGACCTACGGCAGAGAAAGATTTCTTAAACCACAAAAAGAAAAAAATAATTGGATTACGTTAGAATTAAGGATCGCTATTTATCAAGACAGCACAAAGAGCACGAGGAGGCAAACAGAGCGGAGAAGTACTGCCCCCGACGGGCTGGGCGCTCACAGCAGCAACGTGTGCAGAGAACTCCTACCAGGCAGACAGAGGAGCACGAGCTGTCCGATGGAAAAACACGGGAAAGGCACCCCCAGGTAACAGGCAAACTACAATGCTCGGGCAGACAATAAACACAAAAAGGAAGCTCAACCTCACTGGTCATCAGGGAGATGAAAACAGGAACACAGTGGGGCACCAATACAGACCCACGAGAACGTGGACACTGGACAACGCAGGTGTGCCCAAGGCCCCAGAGGAGCTTGACCCCCCAGCACCGGGAGGAATGAAAACGGGTGTGCTCGTTGTGGAAAGCTACAATTACATGTAATGAATGTAAAAACGCCTTGCGACCCAGCAACCCCACTCCCCAGGCACCCACCCTAGAGGAACTGTACCTGTGCACACCCAAGCACACACACACGCACCCACGTAATGGCCAAGAGCTGGTGGGAAAGCAAAGACCCCCAACCGCAGAAGGACACGTCACACGGCTATGGTTTACTCACACCGGGGGCCGGTGCACAGACGTGGCCGCGAGCAGAGCGCTGCAACCAGCTTCACAGGTGAAGAGGTCCCAGAACATAACTGCCGTTCTGCGTAAACGTCAATCTCCAACAAAAATAATGTCGGTTAGGGGCGCCCGGGGGACTCAGTGGGTTAAAGCCTCTGCCTTCGGCGCAGGTCGTGATCTCAGGGTCCTGGGATCAAGCCCCACGTCGGGCTCTCTGCTCGGTGGGGAGCGTGCTTCCCCCTCTCTCTCTGCCTGCCTCCCTGCCTGCTTGTGATCTCTCTCTCTCTCTGTCAAATAAATAAATAAACAAACAAATAAATAAATAAATAAATAAAATCTTTAAAAAATAATGTCAGTTAGACAGGGGAAGACAGTGGCTATTTTGGGGGAGGAAAGGGCAGGAGAGGGAAGCTTCTGGAGCGCGGTAAAGTTCCACATCCCGCCCAGGTCATGGACTAGGACTGCGTGCTCACTTTGCGAGGACTTGCTGGCTGGCAAACTGCTGTGCAGCGTGTTAACAAAAATTAAAACAGAAAATCAAGACAGTAAAACAGAAATTAAGTATCATTCCTGCTGTCAAACAAAACCCAAGTACTGAGGTAAACCATGCTGAAGCTTACACTGCTCCCCAGCACGAGATGAAGGGCTGGAAAGGAGACACATGGAGGAAGACGATTCCAGAGGAAAAGGAAGTAGGTTGGAACCGATCTAACGCCTTAAAGGAGGTGAAGTAAAGAGCGTTTCTGAAAACCGCAGAAACAGAGCACGCAGCTCGTGAAGCAATGTGCACAGCCGTCCACGGCGGCCCCACACGGCCTCGGGAGTCTACCTGGCCCAGCGGAGGAAGGCCCCCCACCTGCGGCTCCCACCAGGCACGGCCGGGGCACCGGGCCAGCACCGACCCGTGGAGGGGGGAGGGGGGAGGAGTATTCCTGCAGAGGTGTGGCGGCATGCCGTGCACACACACAGACCCGTGGTGCACACGCACTCAGGCTCACACACACAGCCCTCCCTGCTGGCGGAGCTGGTCTTCTGGGAGGGGGACCCGGACGACGGCAGAGGCCGGAGGGGTTGCACACTCTGAGTTTCTACACCGTGTGACTGGGTGAAATCTAGAGGTGTCTCCTCCCTGCCAGCCTTCGGAAGAGTCCAGCCAACCCGCCAGCGGGGCTGCTTCTCCCCTCCGGCTGGTCAGCATATTCCGGGAGCACGTCGTCCGCCCCCCGCCTCGGCCGGGAGTGCGCTGGGGCCCCGGGTGCGACCTGCCCGGGCGGGTCACGGTCTGCGCCTCCTCCAGGCCGGTGCTCTTACTCTCCGTGGCCTCCGCCACGACCCGCTCTCTGCCGTCGGTGCGCGGCAGTCTCAACGGGACTCGTGTGTGCGGACTTGGTGGCACCAGCCCGCTTGCTGAGCCGCGGGGTCTGAGGTCTGGCGAGTCACGGAGGCCGGCTCCAGCCGCCGGTCGGCTCCAGCCGCCGGCCGGCTCCGTCTTCTCCGGCTGCTGTCCCGTGCCGGGCACGCTGCACCTTCTGAGACTGCCCCTCCCGTCTCAGAGGCTCCGCTCCAGGCTCCTGTTCCCTCCGTCACTCTTTCTTCCTTTCTCATCTGGGAAGTTTCCTTTGACGCGGCTCCCGGCGGGCGGGGCGCAGCCCAGGGAGCAGCTCATCGCGGCCCTTCTCCATGTGCCAGTGAGCCTTCCGATCTTTCCAGAGCGTGCCCCCCTGCACCCCCTGGCAGCTGCATCTGCGCGGCTGGACGTCGGCTTTTCCGACCGGAGCCGGGAACGAGCTGAGCACTGTGCTGTCGGCGAGTCCGGGTCTCGGGTGGGTTCTGTCTGCGCGCCGTGTCCCCAGCTGTCGGCACGTCTGACGTCTGTTCAAAGCGGGGCCTGCGAACCTGGCAACGCGAGGGAAGAGCGGCGTCTGGCGCAGGAGCTCGAGGGGTCCAAGGCCCTCCAGGGTCCTCGCTCTACCTCCCCCACTGGCTCGGGCCTCTCGTCAGGGCGTCCGCGCCCGCTGCTCCTCCATCGGGAACCTGCAGGCGCGCGGCTGGAGGCCCGCCGGGGCCGGCGGAGCTGCGGGGCCGGGGGAGCGGCCCGGAATCCCCTGGCTAACTCCCCGGTGTTCACGGACCGGCCACCTTCGCAGATGGGCGGCTCCCTGGGAGAAACGCCCTCGCCAGGGGGGACAAGGCCAGACAGGCTTTTCACTGACTACTGTCACACTTGGCTACGGAGGGCCGTCCTCCCTGTGGAGGTCCTCCCCGCCCTGCGGAGCGGGTGGGGCTTTGCGGGCCCAAGCCCCCGCGAGGGAGCCCCCCGCCCGCCCTCCGGACCCCGTCAGCATGACTGAGTCCGTCCAGCGTCGGGCTCCAGCTCAGCCCACCTCAGCCTGTCGCTCACGTTCCAGGTCACCGTCGTCGATGCTGTCGGCTCCCCTCCTTCGGCTGTGGGGCCAGGAGCACTGACTTCCAAGGCCGATGCTGGACGGGGCCCACGGCGCTCCTCCTTCTGCCCCTTCTGGCTAGATGCGGTGACGGGGCCGAGGCCCTGGGGTGTTGGAACCACAAGCCGGGAGAAATCCAGGTCCCCAGTCACCCCAAGGACACCACTCCGCGGGCAGGAAGGACGTTCAGAGCTGTCGTCCGAGCCGCTGCGATGGCAGGGCCCGTCTGTCACTGCACATTAGCTTCCTGGGACCCACAGCTCGTACGGGCCTGACGGCAGAACCCAACACCCCGCTCTCCGCTTCTGGAAGGGTCTCTGCTGGAGAAAGTCACACAGCGACTGAAGGTCACCCTTCTAGAAACGGCGTCTCTAGCCGCTACCAGAGCCTCAGCGGCCCTACCAGAGCCTCAGCGGCCCGGGCCAGTCTCTACTCGCTTTTGACGGCTCGCCCTCCCAGCCTTCTCTCCTCCCAATTCCCAAGGTGTTTTGTTTTTTTTTTAAAGATTTTATTTATTTATTTGACAGAGAGAAATCACAAGCAGGCAGAGAGGCAGGCAGAGAGGCAGGCAGAGAGGCAGGCAGAGAGAGAGGGGGAAGCAGGCTCCCCGCCGAGCAGAGAGTCCGACGTGGGGCTCGATCCCAGGACCCCGAAATCATGACCTGAGCCTGAGGCAGAGGCTTTAACCCGCTGAGCCACCCAGGCGCCCCCCAAGGTTTTTCTCAAGGTCGGAGGGCCCTCCCTGCTCTGACGGACAAGCACGTTTCCTATTTCGTCCAAACCAGCCATCTCTGAACTGGTCTGTACTGACCAGGGCTCTTCCTGCTTTCTTCCTCCTGTCCCACGAAATGGGGTGTCCCTCATCCAGTTCAAGGACACTCTCCTCTCTGGGGAAGACCCTCCTGTGTGTCCTTTGGGATTTTATTCTACCGACTTGGTCTCTGGAATCTCCCACCTCTTCCTTGCTATGAGGACGGCCCAGACCATGGCCACACTGTTTGTGCCCTGGAAACAAGGCCCAGTCTGACGATACTCATCGCCTCATCCCCTCCCCCCTGCTCATCCTGGAGCCCTGCAAACAGAGCCGTGTGTATGCCCCAGTCTGCCACACTGGACAGTGGTGATCACTCCCTCTGGCTTAAACTCTCCTCTCTCTGATTCAACTCATACCTCTGCCCTTTTGTTGTGGGTTCTATTCCTCTGACCAAACTAATTCTCGGAGGACCACAGGTGTCGTCCTCGGCCAAGCCTCCTCCGTCTCCACGAGAACAGTATCTACGCCCACGATCCCAACTAACAGTTCGCTCTCTACCCTAACGAGGAGGGACAGAATCCTATCTAACCACACCTAGAATTCTCTTCCTGCAAGTAGCAAAAGCTCCTCAAATTGTCAACATTTGGGAAGTTTGAGAGTAGTAGGTACCATTTTCATAGAATGTAGGCTGAAACGTGCAAAGCATAATTCTATTTCCCTAAAATAAATCCTGAAATATTCAACCTAACAGAATATAATCTGGTCACATCCTAAAATCATAATTGGTGTTTCAGATTTAAATTAAACTGCATTCTGGCCTTTGCCACTCTGTCTCCCCACCCCTACATCTAAGATCCAGGATGGGGTGGAGGGGGGCCTAGTGGCACCGAAGATGGGGAAGCCACCTCCCCTGCCCACTATCTGCATGGCATCGGTGCTGAAGTCCCAGGGTCGGTGGTCAGCACCACAGAAGTCCTTTTCCTGCTCTCCTCCCCCATCGGCCCCCTCCTGGCGGCACGACTCCGAGGCCTGCAGTACCTGTCGGGGGTGCTCACCTGGGCAGGACCTGGGTGGGGCCTTGGCATCTTCTGCTCCCACAGCTGTGCTACCGGGTCTGCTCCAAGAGGCGGGAGCTGCGCAGCCACAGCCCTCCCCCGGCCCCTTCCTCTCCTCTACTTTGCAGAGCAGGCTGTGACGGGAAGGACGCCCACAAAGGGACGGTCCGGCTGTGCGGCTTGCTTTTCTACGGCTCACCCATAAACTCCACCTTGGTTTCTCTAGATCTTGGCTTCCTGACTCAAGAGCACGTAGTTCTTTCAAGAACCACGAGTCTGTCTTAAGACCATCACATTTGTTTCAGTCTTTTTAAAAACTCAAAAGCTGAGCATCCACCCATTTCCAGCTCCCTTGCACCCGACTGCGTTCTGAGCATTCGTGAGGTGCCGGGCGCCGCCCCGCCCCCGCCCCGCGGCGACGACACTGAGCGCTGGGGACGGCTCTCACTGGCCCTCGCCCGTGGCCCGTCTCGCCTTCGTAACCAACCTTCCACACCGGTCGGAACAATCTAGCACATGCCTCCCTGAGCTCGGCTTCCTCCGGCTCCGGGACGTGGGTCAAGCACTCCAGGGCGGCCCGGAAGGCCCTGGGTGGCCGAGGCCTCGGCTGTTCCTTCAAGGTCTGCTCTTGCTGCCCCCTTCCGTAACCACACACGACAGGAGGCCCGACCCCTCCCAGTCCAGGACCTACGCACCCCTGAGCGGGAGCACCCGATGGCCCGTCCCCGAGTCTGGCCCCCTCCAGGGCACACACCTCCCTCACAACCCCAGGTGTGTGAGGGTTCTTCAGTGCTCCCGGACACCGGAGGACGAGTAAGACTATGAAGGACAAGTCCGTTTTAAAAATGGTCTGTTAATGCGTCTCCCACCGAGCAGATGATGAGCTCCTCCAGGGACAGATGTTTATGTCCCCATGGTTTTCCTGTGTCCTAAAAAGCACTTGCACAAAACCAGTGCTCACAGGTGGATGAAGGAGTAAGCTACCAGAAGCCCAGGTAATTCTGAGGAGAGCAGTGAAGCACTAAAGAGAAAACACAGAATTTATACTCAATTTCTTAGTATGAAACATATATGGTGAATTGCTATCAAAAGATTATAAACGGGGATGTCTGTATGGCTTGGTTGGTTAGGTGTCTGACTCTTTTTTTTTTTTTTTTAAAGATTTTATTTATTTATTTGACAGAGAGAGATCACAAGTAGGCAGAGAGGCAGACGGGGTGGGGGGAGAAACAGGCTCCCCGCCGAGCAGAGAGCCTGATGCGGGGCTCGATCCCAGGACCCTGAGATCACGACCTGAGCCGAAAGCAGAGGCTTTAACCCACTGAGCCCCCCAGGCACCCCATAGGTGTCTGACTCTTGATTTCAGCTCAGGTCACGATCGCAGGGTCAAGAGATGGAGACCCTCGCTGGGCTGTGCGCTGGGCGTGGAGCCCGTGTGGGATTCTCCTTCTCCCTCTGCCCAGCCCCCATAAGGAAAAAAAAAAAGGTTATAAACAGAAACAATTTCATATTAATTTAACAGCAGCAAATAACTCGACCTGCATCTAATAACCAAACTAAGAGAGAAATTCAGATTGGACAATAAAAAGGAGCAGGTTGGACCAGTAGGAAGAGGTCCCCATCACCCCAGGGTGACAGAAGGGTGGATGAAAACCCACCATTGTACTTTAAAAAGCTAGCATTGCAGCATTAACAAAATAAGAAATTGAACATTTTTATACTTGTTAACTTATATTGATTTTAAGGAGAAAATGATTAAATTGCTCTTCATTTATCCTTAAGGCTTACACAGGAACGTTGTCTCCTAAGCAAGGAGACCCTTACTTTGAAAAACAGACCCTGGTCCTGAGCACCTTCTTTTCTCTTCAACAAACAAATTCAGCATTAAAACGAAATGAGAACGCACAGCTGCAACCTAGCATGTTACACATCCTTAAAATGACTTAAAATGTGTATTAAACGAAATTGTGCAATCACATGAATACTTGAAAATGTCCAAGAACCCATTTATTTATTTACTGGTGTTGGTTAATTAGCAACCACAATTACCTTTAGAAGTGTTAACGATTCTTGACTCAGAAGGCCAAGGCTCGAGCACAGATCTTGAAGTGATGACTAATGAAAAGAATGTGAGGAAACTTCTCAATCTGATTTCTTTCTACAATCTAGCATACATTCCACAGTAACCTGACCTGACTGCTAAGAAGACGAAGTGAGCACATTCCCCTGAAAGCAAGCTGCTGCAATGTCATCTGCATTTATCTAAAGAACGGAACAAATGCATCATCTTAGCCCGAAATTACATCTTGGAAGTAGTCATTTTTCTTTATATTGTTTGGAATTAAAAACATATTAAATTGGTCCATTATGAAAATTCTGTTTTCTATGTTGTGTTTCAGACCATGTCTGTGTCTTAAGGCTATGAAACAATTTTTGTAATTGTAATAAAAAAACAAATTATTGACTTTAACTTAAGAAGACTGTTGCTTGAATGACTAAATATTCAACCGAAACAAAATAAATCCTTCTCTAAACTGTACCCTACACAAGCCGCTCCTTTCCGCAGGTCACGGCGCTTGGTGCGGTAGCTCACGCTCGTCTCCTGCTCCACGTCCCCCGCGCAGGTCCGTGCGGTAGCGGGAGAGGGTCCGCCCTCTACGGCGCGTGGCGTGGGCCAGCGACCTTCCCGCAAGGAAGACGGACAAGTACTCCTTGTTCGGTGAGCATCAGTACCAACGGCAGAGTCCACAGGACCCCTGCGCTGTGGCTTGAAGACATCGGTCTGAGTTCTAGGCCTTGCTTCCTGAATCTGTTCATTAACTTTGAAGTCATTTAATTTGGAATATTAAAAAACAACTGTACTTAATGCCAGCACAGCAACTCCTAGCTAGAACAAGTCACTACTTATAGAGGGTGTGCTCTCTGTAAAATGTAGCAAAGAGAGTACAAATGTATGTGTGACAAGTTTCCTCTTTTGGTTATAATCTCTTTCAGGACAGTGTTTATTTCGAGTCCCAAGCCATAACAGATGCAAAGGCAGTTCCCATGAAGTCTGCTCTGCTTGTGGAGGCAGGAGCAGACGGCGAGAGGGAAGGAGCACGGTCCCCCTGGTCTCCTGCACAAGGCTGTGTGGCAGCGGCAGAGCGCGGGCAGCGAAGACTAGGCCTCCGCACCTGTGTCTGCCCAGGGCTTTCCGCGGAGACGAGGTTCCCCAGCAAGAACACCGGTTGCACTCTGGCAGAGCAGCCTGTGACCACAGACGTGCAAACGATAAAAAACCCCGCTCCCCAGAGAAACCCTAGAGTCAACGCTCCAAGAGACTCTGAGCAACTTTAGATCCCACTTCCTCGTAAATCAACTAAAGACAAATATCATTCTATACTCACCTGAAGGCTCTTCCAGGGCGAGGCTTTAAGTATTTAGTACGCCTTTCACTGGCTCTCAGCAAGCGACTCTGGGGTTCAATCAGCGTTTACCGCGGCGTTCACGTGCGTCTGTCTGAGCGCACGGGGGGCTCTGGCTGAGGTCTCCGAGATCACCGACAATGGCCGTAGCCCTCACGGAAGCGAAGCAAAAATCAAACGACTGGAGAGTAGGCCCTCTGAATGTGTCCCTGTCCTTTCTCAACACAACGCACGAGCCTGTGGCCGAGCGGAGTGGTGGGACCCCCAAGAGGGCACAGGCCCAGGTGGGGGGCTGGCAGCAAACCCCCCGAGGAAGGACACAGGCAAGGGGGGCGGGCCCAGTCGCTGGAGCCCAACAGCAGCAAAGAGGTGCAGCCATCAAGTGCGGGATCGACCAAAGAGCTGAACGCATCAGGGGCAACAGTAACCATGTTTCTCGCTACAGAGAAAGAAAATTAGAAGAAAACGGACCCGCAAGTGTGTCAGAACTCAGTATTCAATCTACATAAATAAAAGTGGGCTTAACGGGGTGTGTCTGTGCACGCGTGTGTCCATCCATCTGTGTCCTTACTCTGTCCAATGCCTGGGCCTGGGGACAGCACATCTCAACGGCAGCGAGCACAACGGGTCCCTCCTGACTTCCAAATACCCTTCTCTGCTGGAAGGAACCCACAGCCCATCTCAGGGCTGATCCCAGGGCAGATCCCAGGGCAGGGCCAAAGAAAGCACGAGATGAAACTGGAACATCTTTTTGTGGCAAAAAGAAAAAAAATATATTTTTATTTTTTTATTTTCATTTTTTCAAATTTAGGTTTAATTCAGCTACAATCTACTGTATTATTAGTCTCAGGGGTGGAGTCCAGTGATTCATCAGTTGCGTGCAATACCAAGTGCTCATTCCACGTCATTCTCTCACACGACCTCCTGATGCCCATCATCCGGTCACCGCGGCAACCCTGTGTTTTCTACAGTCAAGAGTTTCTTATGTTTTGTCTCTCTGACGTCATCTTGTTTTATTTTTCCTTCCCTTCCCCTGTGATTCTGTTTTATTTCTAAACTTTACATAAGAATGAAATCCTATGATAACTGTCTTTCTCTGATTGACTTACTTTGTTTAGCATAATACCCTCTTGTTTCGTCTACATTATTGCAAATGGCAAGATTTCATTTTTTGATGGATGAGTATTGTGTGTGATGAGTATTGTGATTCCGTTGTGTGTATGTACACATATACACACACACACATCTTCTTTATCCATTCATGTGTCAATGGACATCTAGGTTCTTTCCATAGTTTGGCTATAGTGGACATTGCTGCTATGAACATTGGGGTGCAGATGCCCCTTCGGATCACTGTATTTGTATCTTTGGGGTAAAAACACAGGAGTGCAATTGCTGGGTCGTAGGGTAGCTCTATTTTTAACTTTCTGAGGAACCTCCATACTGTTTTCCAGAGTGGCTGCACCAGCTTGCATTCCCACCAACAGTGGAGGAGGGTCCCCGTTTCTCCGCATCCTCGCCAACATCTGTCGGTCCCTGACTTGCTGATTTTAGCCATTCTGACTGGCGTGAGGGGGTATCTCACTGTGGTTCTGATTCGGGTTTCCCTGATGCCGAGTGATGCTAAGCATTTATTCATGTGTCTGTTGGCCATTTGGATGTCTTCTCTGCAGAAATGCCTGTTCATGTCTTCTGCCCATTTCTTAACTGGATTCTTTGTTTTTTGGGTGTTGAGTTTGGTAAGTTCTTTACAGGTCTTGGATCCGAGCCCTTTATCTGGGAAGATATTTCAAATATCGCCTCCTATTCCGTAGGCTGCCGTTGAGTTCTGTTGACTGTATTCTTTGCCACGCAGAAGCTTTTTATCTTGATGAAGTCCCAACAGTTCATTTTTACCTTTGTTTCCTTGCCTTTAGAGACGTGTCTAACAAGAAGTTGCTGCAGCTGAGGTCGAAGAGGTCGCTGCCTGTGTTCTCCTCTAAGATTTGGATGGATTCCTGTCTCCCATTGAGGTCTTTCATCCATTTTGAGTCTGTTTTTGTGTGTGGTGTAAGGAAATGGTCCAGTTTCATTCTTCTGCATGTGGCTGTCCACTTTTCCCAGTATCTCTAAATGATAGCTTTGTAACAATGGGCCACAGACACTGGGCTGAGCGCATCCCCAAAGGCCACAGGGACAATATGAGCATCAATCAGGGACGTAAGAGGCAGACAGTAACACCAGGAGCAGACGGAAGAGCACAGTCACACAGAAGACAGCGCAGGAAGTGCTGAGTGCGGCACCCGGAGTACAGCACGTGCTCCCCACATGCGCCCTCCACCCTGTAGCCCACCCCCCCGGCCCGTCCACACACCCCCAGAGCACTTCTGCCCCCCGACAGCATCTCCAGTCATCAGTGTTTAACACAGGGGGGCCACGTCTCCCAAAGACACCACACGACTTCCAGGCGAATTATCCCAATACCCTTCTCAGCTCCTGAGTAAACTGCCCCACGTCGATTATGTCTGCGGAGCTGGACTGCAATGCAGGAAGAGAACAAGGAATCGTTTCTGCCTCCAGGGAGTTTAAAATGCGCGGAAGAGGCAGACACGTAAACAAAGTTACCCCCCGTTTACTCCTGAGCTCGACTGGTTTGCTAATAAGCACATGCACCAGGCAGGGCACCCGAAACACCGATGTGAACAAGGGCTGTAGTCGAGAAGCTTCCCTGTTAGCGGCGGACGCAGACAGACGAGTCATACAGGATCTCACTGCGTCTCTGCTCGGAGCTCAGGGTTAATGCAGGGAGCTCTGAGGCTGCCCGAGAAGGCTAATCGAGTGGGGACCACTGAGGCTTGGTGAGCACAGAAGCCGAGGGGAGCCTCTGGGCTAAGCAGCGAGCAGGTGGGGGCGGGGGGCGCGGAGCTTTCAAGGCAGGCCCGCAAGAGGTCAGCGCCTTCTGGCTACAGCGGACGTGCCGGTGTTTGCCCTGCAAGAAACAGAGACCCCTGGAACAGCTCTGGGCAGGAAACCAAGCTCCACCGAGCTGCCCTTGTAAGCCTGTGTGCGGCGGGGCGTGACGCCGAGCACGCACAGGACAGCAGCTGTCTGAGCCACGTGGGTGAGGGGGTGGCAGCAGCGCCTGGCCGGGGGCGCCATCCCAGCAGCGTGGGAAACCCTAATGCGCGGAGGGGCGTCTGGGACATGCGCGGGTGCTGGTAAGCTCAGGGGCGGGGGGAGAGGGGAGGCCAGCTGCACGGGAGCAGGGGTGGGGAGGCCGGAGGGCACGGGGCAAGAGAAGGTGGCGACGAGAGCCTAGCGCTCCAGCCGCCGGCGCACAGGGGCGCCAGCCGCTCACGGGGCGCGCACACTCGCACACAGACATCTTCAGCTCATCGGGACTCTGACGACGCCGTCTCCTGCCAGAGGGGCCACAACGGGAAGGGCGACTGGCAGCTTAGACAGTAACTTTATTTTCAAAGTTCTACCCACACTGCTGTGCATCATAAAGTAGATCATTTTAAATCCCTAAATTATGAGGGTAGAAACTTTCACAAACTTTGCATTCCGAACAATTCCCCTTCTCTGTTTTAAAAGTAAAAATTTTATGAACTAGATGTGCTTCAAAAAATAAGATTCGTAATCAGAAAGTAGTGTTCGTTATAGTTCTGTCTGTAATAATGTCTTGGTTGCTTAAAACTTGAGAAGTTTTAACGGAGTAAAAAAGCCAACGAACGCAGGTGCCTGGGGGGACAGCGCCCTGCTGTCCCTGCGGGTCTGTCATTTACCAGCTCGCCCTCCTTCGCCAGGAATGAGAACAGCACAAGACACTGCTCTTCTGAAGGGGCCTCTTGCATCTTGGCCTCATTTCGGCACAAACTCGAACCAAGCAAAGCGCTCCCTCAGCCGGCCCACTGCACTAACCAACCCGGCCTCAGTTACTAACCTGCGTCAGGCCCGAGCTCACACAGTCACCGGTGTCGACGACACCGGAGACACCCAGCAGGCCCTGTGCTCCCCGGTCCCCTCACGGCCCCCGCCCGGTGCAGCGCTCCTCCCGTGATGTCACCCCCCACCAGGATTTAAAAACAGCAAATCCTAAGTATTTCAACTAATATTTACTGAAGCTTTGCCACTGGAAGGCTCTGTTCACTGGAGGAAGGGACTAATTAACCTTTAACCAGTATATCTGGGGCTCACTCGAAACTTCCTATTGCCTCTTGAAAATACTGTGAAGAAATATGCTGGCACGCTGATTTCAATTTATACTGAAAGTAAAAAAGAAGGAATATCTGATGTGTAATTTATCCCACAAAGTCTGTGTGTCCTGTGTTTAAAAATGTCATTCTGACTCAAGGCCTCAAGAAAGGTTTGGTTTTGATGGTCTTACCCGGTTCAAACACCGGCCTTTCAGAGCTGCGTGGTGGGGGCGACGGGCCCTCGGCAAGGAATCCCAGGCGGCCAAGGGTTCGTCACAGTGGGAAAGCTCTCGCACGCGTGCGCGCGC
Source organism: Nasua narica (assembly GCA_028533885.1). Lineage (NCBI taxonomy): Eukaryota > Metazoa > Chordata > Mammalia > Carnivora > Procyonidae > Nasua > Nasua narica. The sequence goes on along the minus strand of CM052808.1, from coordinate 80,073,245 downwards.
GCACACACACACACACGATGTATTTTAAAGTTTTACAAAAGGTAATTATTAGCTGACACTGCTAATTACACAGGAGAAAAGAAAGCCATTTAATTTCATGTTAAATTTATCATACACATGTTTTAGTTAACGCAGTTTTAAAAAAGAAACTTTTGATACAGTTGCTACTCTAATGTCGACAAATCAAATTTTTAAAAAACGGTAGCATTCAGAATGTATTTTCAGGTGTATCAGAAGACAATTAAGTTGAAACCAGATGTTTTAAGATTTGCTTCTGAGGAATATTTTTCAAAAAATTGTTGCTTAGAAAAAATTAACTATGGCGGGGAATAAAACAATCAGCTCCTGAAGAAAACCATCTTACCATCCAGCACACGTGGTGGGCGCCCCGCCAGAGGCCCGACGCTGCCACGGTGGCCGCCACGGTGGCCGGCTCTCTGCGGGGATCGGCTCGGGCCCTGGCCACAGGCTGGAGGCGCCCGGCACAAGGAGCTGGATGTGGCCCCCCCCACCCCACCCAGGCCATGGCCCCTCGGGACAAGCCCCCCACACGGCCCACCAAGTGTGGGCTAGTCGATGTCCCCCCAACCCCATGCCGGACCAGCTTCTCTAAGGAGGAAGAGACACTGGGGGGACCGACGGCCCTGCCCAGCGGGCCTTCCCAGGACGCGGTAAGGGGACCAAGTGACCTTCCCTTCTCGCTGGCCTGGCTTGGAATCCCTTCCCAGAGAAGTCCACTTCTGAACCCACACCATGCACACAACCTGGTCCTGCTCCACGACGGCCATGGGAGGCCCCCGTGTGCACAGTCCCACGCGGGCCTGCACCGCTCGGACCCACCACGGCCCTCCCGGGAATCGTGAAACAACAGGAAAACCTCACAACCCCTCTCCTGCGTGCACTCACACCATCGTCACCCACACTCCACCTTCCTCCGGCTCCCGGCCAGGGCTTAAAACTGGTCTTGCTCCTTACTCGTGGTCCGACCAGATAGTTCTCACTGTCCAAAACGGCTTCCACCACAAAAGGCTTCGGGGTAATCTGCAATGGCAAGTGCTCCGCTCTACGAGCCCGTACGGAGTAAGGTGCGGACGGCGCCATCTGCAAGGCGTCGCACTTCCACAAATTCCTAACGGCTTTTAGAGCCTCAGAGTGGGGACACAAGGATTTCCAAAAAACAATTATGAAAATATTTATTTGCTTCTTGAATAAATTACACTTTTCATTTTTTAAAGATTTATTTACTGATTTAGAGAGCGAGGGCACGAGGGAGGGCGCAGGAGGAGGGGAGGGAGACTCCCAAGCAGACTCCCCGCTGAGCAGGGAGCCTGACTCAGGGCTCGGTCCCAGGAACCTGAGATCACAACCTGAGCCGAAACCAAGAGTCAGAAGCTGAGCCACCTGAGCCGTCCAGGCGCCCCTGTACTTCTCGGTTAAGACTTCGATTACAAAGAACTCGACGACACTGCTCAGAAATGATTGAACTCTATCCAGCAGTTCTCACCAAATAAGCAACAAATGATTCCGAAGCCCTCCTCATTCAGAACTTTATGTAAAACTAAGTCTTTTTAGAGATACAAAGTAATTATTTTAAAAAGTAAATACCCTCATGTTCCCATTTAGAACACCTGCTTTATAATCAAATTCATATTTAAAAGGAACTTAGGGACTAAATCCAGGTTTTCTGGTGTAGCTATTTGCTGCACACTCTGATAGAGCATTATGTCCCAGATGTTATCATCAGGATTGCTTTCTAACCATTCAGCATTTTGCCTCTTTATTGCTTTCCTGAAATTATAAGTTTATTTACATTCCCACTGCTGATGAAGAGACACAACTTTTAGTTGTGAGCAGTTGTGATACGGAAGTGTAAGGTCACACAAGGCAGGCGTGGGCTTTGCCATAAGCCCGCCGGCGCGCCGCCCGACCGTGCGCCGTGGGCCCGTTCCTCTCGGTGACCTTTTCCTGATGAGGCTTTCAAACACTGTGACTTGTTAATATTAATGACAGTTACCCCAACACAGCATGCCCGAAGCCCCATTACCTATGGAGATGGACCACACTGCTGTACTCCCCAGCACACGGCACATTTCTAAACCCATCTTTAAACCCAAAGAAGGTAACTATCAGAACAGTTAAGGGGTGCTAGGATTGCATGCAACCACAAGAAAAAAGAGAAGTTATTCTACGGTAACATCTTGATAAAAGTCAATACAACTTTTGAAATATTAATAAATTGTCCTTTTTGAAATAAGAAAGCTACTCTCCAACATAGCCTCGATATTTCACCCTGCAAAATACGGCATAGCTGATTCTATTTTGTTCTGTTATCTAAAAATGCCTTTACAACAATTCCGAGAACAAGAAGTGGCTCTAATTCACATAATGGCACAGATCACCTGTCTGCCTGTCAGGGAGACATCTAAAAGCATCTTTTTATTAGAAACACAAATCAATATGCCCAAGGGATTACAATAACTGCTTGAAGCAATTTGAATTACCATTTCATCCTTGACGCTCTTGCTCTGAGCAACTTATTATTATGAATGGCATGAAAATGGCAGCCTGTCACAATTGATTTTTCTTAACCTCCTGCAAGAATTTTTCCCTCTTAAATGTAATCAAGTATCATCTTATTAAATATATCTCAAGCGAGGTTTTATAAAACAGTGCATTACTCAAGTTGTATTCCTTATAATTTAAACTTTCACCAAATATTATTATAAAAGTAACTGCTGAGTAATAAAAACTTTTGATTTGTTCAAAGTTTTAAGATAAAAATTTCAGACTGGGTAGACCCCGTGTCCTTGCTTGTGCCTGTCGGAGGGCTGGAGGCCCATGTTCTCGTCCTGAAAAAGAGCCTCCGGAACTGGTTGGTCTACATCTCAGAACTCTCTTCCATTGAACGACATCGTAGAATTTGGTATCAATCACCATGACTGGATAAAATGTGCTACATCTTCAAAAGTATTCTGATAAAGGGGCGCCTGGGTGGCTCAGTTGGTTGAGCAACTGCCTTCAGCTCAGGTCATGATCCCGGAGTCCTGGGATCGAGTCCCACATCGGGCTCCCAGCTCCAAGGGGAGTCCGCTTCTCACTCTGACCTTCTCCCCTCTCATGCTCTCTCTCACTCTCTCTCTTTCCTAATAAAGAAATAAATAAAATCTTTAAAAAAAAAAAGTATTCTGATAAATCCTTGTAATAAGCTTAAAGCTGTACATTCTGATTCTATAAAGCGATCCCCTTAGATTCCAAGGCCCACTCTGGAAGGGTGAGTTGACGTGGGCTGTCGTTGGGGGGGTGGTCAGTGAACCCGGCCATAGCTGAGTTCATCTTACGTCTCAGACCGCCGTGGCCACGACGGAGGCGGCGGCTCTCGGCTATCAGTATGTGTCCCAGCCCTCAGGGGCGGCTATGCCCCAGTCTCCGACTCAGGAGGTCTAGGAGAGACACCCAGGGGCAGCTTCCGTGCCGGCAGAGGGGACGCTGATGTCACCAGCCCGGGGCCACTCGGCCGGGCCACGAGACAAGGCTGTGTGGACAGAGAGGTGTTGCAGAGTCAGACATGCAGCTAAGGCAGCAGCTACAGAACCTGCCTTCATCTGGTTTTTAAAATGCACACTAGGGATAGAGCGGTAGGCGTCTGCAGCCACAGGAGAAGATGAGACAAGTGATCAGACTTTCCGCCTCACTTTCCTGTTTAACGTTTCCTCTGACAAGCAGCTAGAGAAGAACAAAACAGACGAAATGAAGACAAAAGGAGAAATGCCCAAATTAAGGCTTGGGAAACCAGATGGGCAGAATGACAAGTTTAAAAATAGGTTTTATGAAGCCACCAGCCAAACTGGTTAAATGGCGATCACCCCTTTACTCCGCTCTGGGAGGGCATCTGAAAGGTACAGAGGCTGGTACGCGAGCACCTCCGGCCTCCACGGGGACGCCACACTCACGTCCCCTGACCCTCGGGCATGCCCGGCGCTCTTCCCAGGAGGAGACAGGGCTCTGTGCCACAGCACTCACCAGCGTGGGGCAAAGGGTGACGGAGACAGGGGCCCATGGGCGGGGCGGGCTGGGCGTCCAGCAGTGCCACCTGTGTGCACCTGCAGGTGGGTGTGGCCGCGACTGCGGGAAGTTCCCTCTGGCCCGCCCGCCCCACCACCGGTCACAGCGGCCCAGCCATTTCTCTGTCCACGTCTCTGCTTCTGCACTGGGGCCCGAGAAAGCCACGTGCTCCTTACTGGCTCTATTACAAACGGAAGAGTTGCAGCAGCAGTCAGGGCCTTCACACAGCTCAAGAGCTGCAGAGACCAACTGTCGGGCAAGCTCTCTCACTCCCGCCTGCCGGGGTGCGCGTCCCTGTCCCCACGGGAGTGACGGTCATCACTCGCTTCTCCCCTGCCGGTCAGCGCTGCTCCTCTCAGACTGCTTCCGTCCCAGAAGCTCACAGACGTGTCACAAGCGAGCACGGCCCTCCTCCACTCGCCACAGGGAAGGCGGGGCACACACGCACCAGGGAACGAGACCCCGGCTGGCAGCCGAGGACTGTGCCCACTGTGCCCGCGGGCCACACCCTACCGCACACGGCAGCTCTTTCCCGCTGGCGGCCAGAATCTTCTCTCCAGCGACCCGAGTGATGCGGGATGCCCCTGAAACTCATTCTTCCAAAGACTACAAGCTTCTCCTTTATAAGCTAAAGCCTCTCTTGTTTTATGGAAAGCATGAATAATTTTATAATTTTCTCACCAGAAAAAAACAAAATCAACAAAGCCCTCTGCCTGCACCCCTGGAGCTGCCTTGGCACGTCGGGCTCTCTCCCGACCCTCGGCCCCACTGCCCTTCCCCTCGGCCCTGACCTTCCTCGCCATCCCCCACCTGCTTTCGCAGCTGATTCCCCCAGAACAGTTAAGGACAACGATTCTCCTGTTGCTAAATCCACTCGTCTCTTCTCATTCTTCTCCCCGGCAGCCTCCGCAGCACTGGCGCGCTGTGGACTGCGCCCAGGCTGCAGGTGCCTTCCTCCTTCGGCCCCTCGCTGCCCGTACCGGGGACGGTTCTACGAGTTCCTGCTTTGTTCTGGCTCTTCCTGTACCTAGAAGGCCTGGGAACGCTCATCGATGACCATGATGGGGTACCAGTGGCCCTAAGTCATTAAATACCCCCCTTCCATCCTTCTGCACTGAGGGTCAGCCCGTCCCTTCCTGACTCCTTCACCTCCCGTGAGGCCATTCCTTGCTCTGGCCAAGGAAAGGGGGCCTGAGGCACTCGCTAGGTCACCCGCCCCGTCTGCGTCTTTGTAGCCAGTGGCCCTGGAAGCACGTGGCCAGGAGGGACCGCTGAGGGACCAGGATGAGCAGAGGGCCCGCCGACACGGCAGACACGCCCGGAGGAGAAAAGCAGTCCCTGCTGTGGTTTTTAGGGCAGTTTGTATCACAGCACGACTGAGAGACAGGCCTCATTCATAAACACGACTTGCCAGCCCCAACTGCTCTGCTGCCGTGAACGCCACGCGACAGGCTCCCCAGCACCGTGTCCGTCGCGGCTACGCACCCTGCAGAGCGGAGTCTGAGCGAGCAACGGTGTGCTTCCCTCAAGAAGGCAAATCGGGGAAATGATCTGCTCTCCTCCGGAAATGTCTCCTTCTTGTGTCCAGGGGCCTTCTCTGAAGTCCAGATGTTCGCTGGTTTAGTCAGCGACCAGAAGAACACCGAGATGTGGTCTTCACACGATGTCTTACGGCGAGAGCTATTTTCTGTCCTCCCTTCCCTCTTTCGGGGTTCAAGGATCACAGAATCTCGTCACTCGCCGTATATCAGTACTTCCCCCAGATACGTTTCACCCGTGACTGCTCGCCCACTGTAGCACACTTACAATGGTTCCTGAGTCTCTTTCTCATAATTCTGGCACTTGACGCTTAGATTTAATAAGGTATGCAAATGCAGAGATTGTCCTCTCCTCAGAGCACTGCTGGATTTACAAAAGTGGCGCTCCCTGACCCACAGCGCTTCCGCGGAGAAGCCAGCCCACGGCGACAAGCACAGCGTCCTGCACCACAAAGGAGCGCGGTGGCGGACTCGCGACGGTGCGGACTAAGTGCTTCGCGCGGCACCTGCCACGTGCCGCGCTCTGCCTGCGCCTCAGCTAGCACGGTCCCGAGGAGTCCCAGCTGGCAGGGGACGTCTGACGGCACCACCACGAAGGTGCCGCCAGTGGAAGAGCACGTTCGCTCCACCCGAGGCTGAGAAGCGGCAGAGCCGGGCTTTGGATCTGGTTCTGCAAAGAGTCAAAGATACCCTTCCCATGCTGCGTTAACACCAAGGACATTACAAATCCTTTTTTCTTTTACAGGAGGGAGGGAGGGAGGGAGGGAAGACGAGTGGAAAGAGGACGGCTGATACGGCACGAGCGGGCCTCCAGGCCACCTGGCGGGACGGCGGGGCGCCCGCACAACTGGGTGTACACGGGGCGCTTCGGGGCGCTCGCTCACAGTGCGCACTTCACGGCACAGGAAGACAGTAATGCTGGGTAATGGGTACCGAGCGGTAAGACACAGCATTAAGCCATTTGCCCAGCGTCACAGAGCTGGCTGGCGGCATCGCCCAGACTCTGGCCGTGCGGCAAAGCCCCAGGCCAGAGCTCTTCGCTGCCAGTACACACTCAGGAAAGGTCACCCGACTGTGTCCACACCCCCAAGGGGAAGAGCATGGGAGCCAAAACCAAAGGTGTGCGCACAACAGTGAGCTGCGGACACAGACGAGGGGAAGGGACAGAAAGGGAGCAGCCCTGAAGAATAAGGTGGGAGGAGACAGGACTTGTGTTACGTGATGGGATAACTTTAAAGAATTTAAAATTCAATGTTTAAATTTTCCCTCACCATCATCCTAAAAGTAAAATGACTAGGAATGATTAAGAAACAAAACATACCCCACAACTTGTATATGCATCACAGAACATTCTAGAAGAAGAAAAATCCCTGTACTTCTCAGAAAACATACACAAATATGCATGTAATTCTGTCTATAATTTGTTTAATAATTTATTTTTAAATACATTTAACTCTACTGAAAAAATAATGACTTGCGGTATATTCGATTTCCTCAAATTAACCCAAGGTTGAAATATGCATCAACAGGGATAGTTTCCCTGGTTATCACAGGGAGAATTTATACTAACATAATACTGTTTCGCATTAGTAAATGTGTCACACACAGACATCTGGAGTCCTAAGGAACACTACTTCATCAAGCTCCCTGGGATGGCCGTGCGCCCCGGCGGGGCAGGGACACTCTCCAGATGGGAGACGTACCAGAGTCGCTGAGCTGCGTGGCAAATGAGCACACACTCAAAGGGAAGGGGTGCTTCCCTCATCTCAGGAGGATTAGCTATTTTTAAAAATAGTATTTAGCTGAAAAAATGGAATATATCTTGCCTTTAAAAATATCTTTTCAAAGAATTATTTCATTTCTATTGCTTTGCAATAAAACTTCCTACAAAAGACAACCTTTTCCATTAATTACTCACAAAGCAAGGTATGCATCCATGAGAGTACTTTTTTTTTCTACTTAGATACACCTCAGATTGTATTTCAAATAAAGAGGAGTAAAATGAACAGTTAAAAAGAGCTTCTCATAAAGTGGACATCAGCACATTCTGTGACTTGACTGTATAAAATGTATTAACCAAATAATAGCAACTGAGAATTCAAACTAATTATGTAACTTGCATACACATGCTGCCTACATAAACAACAATTTCAGGAGTATAACAGAAATATGATCAGGAATATGATAGGGATATAATCAAGCAGTCTTTAAAACTAAAATCTGTTTTTAACATGCTTAAGAAAAGTAAATGAAATCAGAGTTCAACAATGTCACACCATCAAATACTATAAAATATTAATATATTCTTTTATTTTAAAAATGAGCCATCAACATAAAAAAGTACAAACTGTAAAATAAATAAATTGAAAAGAAGAGTTAGTTTGACAACTAACTATCAAATTATGGTCAAAATTGTATATCCAACAAAGAAAACTTAAAGAGACATAGAAACTGATTAACCAAGGAAAAATACTTTTGGAAGTTCTTCGGTATGAGCATGCTGTTACATTAAATACAGAGAATTCAGATACAAAATCACCAACATTTTTGAATTTCTGTTTTTAGGTTATATATTAAGCTAAAATGAACAAGCTCTTCAGAACTGCATGTGCTTTCTTACTGAAAGGGAAAATCAAGTCATTAAAGCAGCTGCTCCTTAATCTAGCCTACCTTATTTTTTGGATTGGATGTGTTCATTACACTTCGAGTCTCTTTTCCAGTATAAATGACAACACCTATTACAGTACCTGCAAAAACACGAAAGTGGTCCTTACAGAGATGCCTCAAAGGGTAAGCACAGAGAGAATACTTTCTAATCAATTGTCTCGATGGAAAATATTATTCACTACTTAATTTTATATAAATTTATCTAATAGCACATTTAATTTGGCTAGTTCAAGAAAGTCTAATCTCAACTTTCAAAATAAACTCTTGAGGAGCTCAAATGATTTCTTACGCTATACAAATTTACCTACACGGAAAATATTATTCACTACTTAATTTTATATAAATTTATCTAATAGCACATTTAATTTGGCTAGTTCAAGAAAGTCTAATCTCAACTTTCAAAATAAACTCTTGAGGAGCTCAAATGATTTCTTATGCTATACAAATTTACCTACACGGAAAATATTATTCACTACTTAATTTTATATAAATTTATCTAATAGCACATTTAATTTGGCTAGTTCAAGAAAGTCTAATCTCAACTTTCAAAATAAACTCTTGAGGAACTCAAATGATTTCTTAAGCTATACAAATTTACCTACACACAATGTTAGAAACTGTACTGATATTCTCACTGTCAAGAGAAAGGCTGACGCCGCTCGTTGGTCCTTGCGTGCGAACCCCGCAGGGAAGGGCAGACTCGCTGCGTTCTCAAGTGCCCAGACATACCCCAGGACCTTCAAGCCAACGCCGCACCCGCTGAGCCGCCTTCCCTGAGCGAGAGACTCGACTACCACCAGGTCTAAGAGCCTCTGCTGACATTTTAGCACGTGTACAATTAAAACAGTAAGGGACAATTATATAAATAATATTTGATGTTGAATTTACATGTTACTAGCCTTTTTTACTCACGTCTCCTAAAGTCTGGTTTTCTAAGTGTGTGTGTCTATCAGACCTCGGGTAAAAGACTAAAACACCCCAGAACCACCCTTGGGTTACGAAGGCTCAGAGGCACTCACCTCTGTGATGTCAAGTTAAAAACCGCAGAAGTTTATTCTAAACTGCAGCTATGTGTAATTTATAGGCCTAGTTTCCATAAATTCTGATGAGAAATGATTAAAGAAAGGCGATCATGTCCCTAAATACTCACTGAGACCAACACCACTGCAGAATTCACTCTAACAGGTACACAAAAACTCTTTGATGTCACATTAATGTAATGTGTGAAATTCAGTGTGTCCTAAGTCAGGACCCATGGAATAAATGTGATCCTAGCGCTCTTCTGGATTTATATTACACATATTAGATAGTGAACAGTTTCATCCGTGGAATGTTCAGGAAGACAGGGAGGTGCTAGAGGGCTGCTCGGCGGTCACACTCGAAGAGGTGACACATGTTTCTTTCAAAATAAACATCTCCTTTTCTCTCCCCTTGTTAATCGTGTGCGGCTGGCAGAGGTGTGAGGCTGAATTCCCTGAGACTCGTGGAAGCAGAGCGGCCCCTCCAGCAAAGACGGCAGCCCAAACGGCACAGATGCTACCCTTCTAGAGCCCCGTCGAAATAAGCCTGCAGCTGCCGGGCCTGTACCGAGGGTGCAGGAGAGCACGGACTAAGCAATGACCTAATCCTACAGAGGACTCCCAGCAGGTCTCGTGCTAGTGAAGCAATACAGTAACTCCGACTGCATCAGGATTTTCTTCCTATTTTGCCAAATTAAACTTAAGCAAAATATATGAGTGTCTCGCGTTAAGCTCACTAATGTTAAAAAAAGTACAAAAAAAGAACAAGATAAACTACAAAATTATTTTTAATATTAGCAGAACAAAGAGTCTCTGAAAAGACTTAAAACTTAATCAGGCTAGGACGCCTGGGTGGCTCAGTTGGTTAAGCAACTGCCTTCGGCTCAGGTCATGATCCCAGCATCCTGGGATCGAGTCCCACATCGGGCTCCTTGCTCGGCGGGGAGCCTGCTCCTCTCTCTGCTTCTGCCTGCCTCTCTGCCTGCTTGTGTTCTCTCTCTGTTAAAATAAATAAATAAATAAATCTTAAAAAAAAAAAAAAACCACAAAACTTAATCAGGCTAGAAAACACTGTCCTAAAATCCAGACGAACTATTAGCAATGTTGATTCTAGGTTGGCATTACAGTTAGAAGTACCCAAAATGCAATCTGAGACATGACAAGACTAACAAAACACAATGCACTCAGATACACATAGGTACCATACTCAGTATCTGGGTACTAAATATACCACACGGTAAAGAGGATTCAACAGAATTCCTCCTGTAGTTTTCCTTGTATCCTCTACTGAAGTCTGGTAAAGGCCCCCATATGTATTATCTCATCCCATTCTCACTGAAAAGGAATACTCGGTGTACTTAGAATAATGCATTTTTTTTTCTGTCATGTTTTTTAACTGCTGAGATTACTAAGGTCAGGACGGAGTATCTGCCTGACTCTCCATCCTTTTTGACAAAGGCCCCTCCTCATGGACTAGGACAGGCTGCGAGGCTGAGCAAGCTGTCCGCACGGCAAATAGACGGCCGAGGGCTTCCCCGTTCGTTGTGAAAACAGAGCGCATTCATCAGGAAGCCTGACAGAGGTCACATGTCGGAGACACACAGACAGACAGACTGACCCCGAGAGCTCTCAACCGCCGTCCTTCCTGACTGCCGCTTAGGCACCTGCTGGCTCCCGGGCAGGGCCTGCGCCTTGTGCCAGTGTCGACACCCCAGACGCGGGCGGCCCTCCCGCTGCAGTCTGCGTGGGCCTGGAGCCCGAGCGCAAGAGGGCCAGCGAAGACTGTGGACTCGCCTCCGGAAAGCGACACGGACAGACTGACACCGCGACCTTCACTGGCTCTGGGCTCCACCCACCGTGCCCTGCGCCCTGCGCACTTTCCAGCGGCCAGGACTGCCTGCCCGAGACCCGAGGTTCCCGAGGCAGCAAAGTGGGACTGCCACGTCCCCTGCGCTTCCCACAGTGCCTCACCGCCGGCCGCCGCAGCCTCCAGCCCCCCCACCCCCGGGTCGGTCGGCCCCTCGGGGGCGGCCCTGGGACGCAGCCTCTCCTGCTTCCCCATGGCCTGTCCGGTGACCCCTCTGCACGGGAGCCTCACAAACCACGCGCACTGAATGGACAGGGGCGGGCGATGTCAAAGTTTGTGAGCCGTCACGAGGACTAGTCTCATAAAACATCATGCCAAAAATTACCAAAAGAAATGAAACAACACGAAAACCAAAAAGAATATGGATGTCCCAAGTTTTTCAACATTAAATGATTTCATCAAACTGCTATAAAAGTTTTTATTCTCATTTTCTGTATCTCTCACCATCAGCACCAGTCTTGGACCCGTCTATGCACAGGCCCTCACCCTAGAGAGGTCACCCCGGACCCGTCGGCACACACGCCCCGCAGTCCCGCTCTAGAGGGACGTCTCTGCCTCCCGGCTCCCTGCAGCCTAGGATCAGAACTCTCTCCTGGCCAGTGACTGCTCTTGGAAGAATGGTGCTCGCTGCCCGACAAGGGGAAGAGGAAGGAGGGCACCACAAGCAGCTGTGTCTGTCCCTCTTCAGTGACCCTTGGTCCTCAGTCCTCTGCGGTGCTAACATGAGCGCTCCCTCCCAAGCACTCAGAACCTCAGGACCAGGGAGGAAGGCCCAAGTCCACTTCACCTAGGAGGCAACCTGATTTCAGTGGACACTTATCATTTAAAAAACAAGATTTTAAAAAATTTCAGTCTTTCTTTCTCAACTTACAATCAAGTATAAAGAAGATATGAGGCCTTAAGTTATTCCTGGAAACCCCAGGTCTTTCAAACATTGCTTAGGATACAGCACTTTGATTATATATAGAGTCTAGTAATTGCTCACATTATTAAGGTTTTTAAATAAAGATAAGTATGTGTTAAAATATTTAAAATTAATGAAAAGAGCTTGCATTTTGAAAATGTCCAAACACAAAATAGAATTAGGGGTGTCTTATTTAAATTTTTTTGAACAGATGGTTTTTGAGCAGTAGAAAGCCTTTCCTGGATGCTAAAATGCCTGGGCGAACTGAATTCTACACACGAGGGAGTCAGAAACCATGGTCAGCGTGGCAAGCGTATGTGACACCTGGATTCGTGTCTGCTCCACCCACGTGTCAAGGTCACCCAGAGAGTGGAGGGCAGGGGAGGGGCAGTCGCACGGGAACTATCGGGGGGATCACAGGGGCCTTCCGCTCGGGGCTTCTGTCCATGAGGAGAAAGGCCACAGATGGATAGCACTCGGGATCAGGAGCAACATTCTAATACACAGGGAGCAAAAAGATCACAAATAAAACGTGGAAAATGTGAAATCTGTGACCAAGTATCAGCCTTTTTGTGGTATGTTTTAAATATTTTCCTATAAACTACGAAATGCTAAAGGCTGAAGGGTGACAGCTGTCGAAGACAGTCCCCTGGATTCAAATCCTGATGCTGCGACAGCCTGGCTGTGTGGCCGTGTGAACGGGGGCCGGCTGACGACAGCGCCACACGCAGCCCTGGCGAGGCTGTCGGCAAGGTCAGCACAGCACGGCAGCTGGGAGCAGGCGTCAGCATGAGACTCGGAGACTTCTCCTGGCCACAGTGCCCTGTCCACAGTGGCCTCACGGGCACGGCCAGTATCCCCTTCCTTGGGTCGACACAGCCCGAGACCCGGCCTGCTCCCCTACTCTCTCCTTCGTGTGCTATCGCTACTTCTCTTTCTCTTTAGTTTGAGAAATTTTAAAAATCATCAGCACAAAAATCATGAAATACCTCAATTTCTAGTAAAATTGTCCTATTTGCCATCAAGCTTTTTCTTAAACACAGAAAACCTTAGTATAAAACTAAGTCTCCTCTCATCCTCTCATCCCTAAAAGGTGCACACGTGGACCCCCACGGGAGTCTGGTTCACACGCTGCTGTGCACACAGGCCCCCAGGGCCCTCACGCGCCCAGCACGCGCCCAGGGCAGCACTGCCCTGCCGCTCCGCATGCACCGGCCCCGAGGCCCCGGCACCGGCCTCATCCGCTTGGGCAGCGCTGCTGCTGCGCTCCCGAGTCCTCCCGACCCTCTTCACCCACCTGCCTGGAGCACCTCTTTGCTCCTCCCTCAAACTCTGACCAGGTAAGGATTCTGGCTTCTTTGTTTTGGGGGCACCCTGTGCTTCCCTGTGGTGCTCAGCAGAGCGTAAAGTACCATCAGAAGAGCAACCGAGCTCCGACACAGGAAGGCTGCGGGTGTTGGGCCACACACTGAGAAGACAGACGGCCCGACGCTGACCGCCCCCGAGCCTTCCTACCCCCACCAGCGTCCTCCGGGCTCCCTGCTGCGAAGATTCACTCCAGGTCACCGTTACCAAGTCAGCTACTTTCTGAAAAGCTGCCCATCATGTAGATTTCAACATCTCCAAGAAAAATCTACTTCCCAAAATGTGTACTTAGGTCACCTCCCCATTCCGCCACTAGAAATACACTGAGAAGAAAATTAAGCAGCTCTACTCTGGTTCGCGAAGGCCCAGCATGAAATCCTCCCAGCACCCCCGGGCTCATCGGGTACTCCCCCCCCCCCCCCCGACTAACAAACCCACCAGGGTGACCTCTTCCAAACTCTGCCGAGGGACTGAGGACTGGGAAGGTCCCGCAAGGACCACCACTTTCCTCCCCGACTGCGCTCCGCCACCTCCCGGTCAGGGACACAGACACGTCTGCGGAGAAACGAGACGCAGCCAAATGCCCCCGGCCCGCCCCTCCGCGGAGGGTGCACCCCCACAGCGGCTCTGTGCCTCGCCCCTCGGAGCACAGAGCCCGACGCCAGAGCGCGCCTAGGACTCAACCCCTCAGGGCCGCCAGCCCCCCCGCTCCCCACTGCAGGGCTCAGTCAGCAAGAGCCCTGGGGCATACCGGGCGGGATTTTCCGAGACAGCACACAGTCACTCCAATCCCCAAGGCACCGCCTAGATGTGAGAGCTGGCGCTAGCAAGAGAACGTGTTCATACCTGATGCAACAATGGTGCTGGCCCACAGCGTATTTTCTATGCTGAGACTCTCATGAATGGGTGGGTCGCAGTCTTCCTGTTCACAGAGAACGGGAAAAAATGGCAAGTTAGCAACTTTTTTTTACCTCAGATATGTGCAGTGATAAAAACAAGCGTACAAGCTGGATCAGTAAATGAGCAGTGAAACAGCACTGCAGAAAGAAGGTAAAAAACAAGGGAATTCAGACAGAGGATCCTGGGAAGAGGGCAGAGCAGGGAGCTCCCGGACTCTCTCCCCACCGGGCACCGACCCCGCGGGCCGACTGTCTGATGGGACCATCTGGGGACTGTGGGGTCTGCCGAAGGCTTGCACCGGTCCAGGGCACATCGTCAGTTTGGGTCGCTCCTAGCTCTCAGCACGGTCGCAGCCACCCAGCCACGCGGCAGGCAGCTGTGCACGAGTCTCCGGAGCAGCCCGCAGGCGCCAGGTGGGCAAGACGGACCTGTCCCCCCACGAGCAGGGGTCTGCGCTCTGATCGCTGACGCCGCTTCCGGTCACACGGGCGCAGACACCGAGGCTGGCGGCCATCGCTGTCGCCCCTCCAGCACCCGCTCCAGCGACTCTAAGGACACCGAAAGGGCAAGGGCCCCTTGGCCCCCCTTTGGGAGCCACACATTAAATACTAGAACATTCTAAAACAACTGCATACGGGGGGAATGACCAAGGAAATGCCCAAGGAAAGGCTCAGACGAGACCTGAGAAGACATTAAATGTATACCTCAGACTGATAACCTGGCACAAAGACAGCCTATAATAATAAAAAACTAATCAATCAAGCAATATAATGACTGAAACCCCAGCAAACCCTGAGGAAGGGTGAAGAATTGACTTCTAGAGTTACCACATTATTATACTAAAAAAGAAAAAAAGTGTTCGACAATAACGAGGCATTTAAAAAAAGCACCCAAAAAAGTATTAAAGGAAAATTGTCAATCAACAGAAACTAACCCTGAAAAAGACCTGATGTCAGATACACCAGACAAAGACTTCAAAATGAAAGTATTAAGGATGTTTAAAGAAATGAAGATGTGGAAAATGCCAAGAAAACAATGTGTAAATGAAACGTAAATATGAATAGAGATAGAAAACCTAAACAGAAACCAGAAGAAAATCAAGAGCTGAAAAGTATGATGACTGAAATGAAAATTTCCCTAGAGAGACTCAAGACAGATCTAACCATGCAAAAGAATAAAAAAACCCGAACACAGAACAATGGAGATGACCAAGTCTGGGAAACAGAATGGAAACAGGTGGAGGAAAATTAAAAGGGTCTGAGGGAGTGAGAGACCCCAGGGTACAAACCAATATATGTATTGTGGGAGTCCCAGAAGGGGAAGACAGAGTGAAAAGGGCTGACAATAAGTGAAGAAGTAATGGATGAAAACACCCCAAATCTGATGAAAGACATGCATGTAAACAGTGAAGAAGCTCCACCAAATCCAAGGAAGATGAACTCAGAGACCCACATAGAGACACATCATACAAGTTGTAAAAGACAAAGACAAGGGTGCCAGGGTAGCTCAGTCAGTTAGGCGTCCAGACTCTTGTTTCAGCTCAGGTCATGATCGCAGGGATGTGAGACTGACCCCTGCATTGGACTCAATGCTCGGTATGGAGTTGCCTGACGTTCTCTTGTTCTCCCTCCATCCCTCCCCATCACGTGCTCTTTCTCTAAAATAAATAAATAAATTTTATTAAAAAAAAAAAAGACAAAGACTAAAAGAGAACCTTGAAAGTAGTATGAAAGAAGTAAACCATCACATACAAGGGCTCCCCAATAAGGTTATATGCAGATTTTTCATTAGAAATACTGGAGGCCGGGGGTGCCTGAGTGGCTCAGTGGCTTAAAGCCTCTGTCTTCGACTTGGGTCATGATCCACAGGGTTCTGGGATCGAGCCCCACATCGGGCTCTCTGCTCAGCAGGGAGCCTGCTTCTGCCTCTCCGCCTACTTGTGATCTCTCTCCTCTCTGTCAAATAAATAAATAAAATATTAAAAAAAAATACTGGAGGCCAGAAAGCAGTGTGCTGATATATTCAAAATGCTCAAAAACAAACAAACAAACAAACAAACAAACAAACAAACAAACAAACAAACACCCTTGTCAGCCAAGAATCCTATATCCAGTAAAACTATCCTTCAAAAATCAAGGTAAAATCAAGACATTCCCAGACAAGCAAAAGCTAAGAGAGTAGGTGATCGCTAGATCTTTCCTGCAAAAACTGTTCAAGGGAGTCCTGCAGGTGAAAGAAGAGAACACAGTAACTCGAAACTACAGGGGGAAATAAAGATCTCAAGAACAGTAAGTACATTGGCAACTATAAAAGCAAGTATTATTGTGACAATGGTTTGTAACTATAGTTTTTGTTCTCTACGTGACTTAAAGACTAATACAAAAAAACCTAGTATTGTTGTAATTTTGGTTTATAACTCCAAACCTTGTTTTCTACGTTATTTAAGAGGCTAGTGTATTTAAAAGAATTATTCATTTGCATTTTTAGGCACACAATGTATAAAGATATAATTGTGTGACATCAGCAAACGAAAGGGGTGGGGACAGAGCTACAAAGGAGCAGAGCCTTTGTATGTTATTGAACTTAAGCTGGTATAAATTCAAATTAGAGTGTTCTATCTTCAGAATGTTAAATGTAATTCCCATGGTAACCACAAAGAAAACAGCTATAGAATAGACACAAAAGGAAATGAGAAATTTGAACATTTCCCTACAAAAACCAACAAAACACAATAGAAGACGGTAATGTAGGAAATAAGGGGGGGGGAAAACTATAAGGTACATAGAAAAAACTGAACAATGACAAAACTTAAGTCCCTTCTTTTCAGTAATTACCTAAATATCAATGGATTAAACTCAATAATCAAAAAACAGAGACCGACACAATGGATAAAAACACATGATCCAACTACGTACTGTCTACGTGCTGAGACCCACTTTAGATCGGAACACGCTAAGATGGTGCAAGTGAAAGTATGGGAAGAAATATTCCATGAGAATAGTGAGCAAAAGTGAGCAGGGGCAGCTATCCTACTATCAGACAAATCAAATGTTAAACCAAAAAAGGTTACAAGAGACATTATATGTTAATTAAATTTTCAATAAGGCAGGAAGATTTATATGACTATAAACAACTGTGCATCTAATGAAAATCTATAAAAATATATGAAGCAAAAACTGACAGAATTTAAGGGAGAAATAGCTCAACAGTAATAGTTAGAGACCTTAATATTCCACTCACAATTACGGCTGGAACAACCAGACAGAAGTAAATAGAAAACTAAGCAAAATAAGCCAACTAGATTTAATAGACATATAAAATGTTCCACCCAAAAACAGCATACACATTGTTCTCCAGTGCACACCGGACACGTCCCATGATAGGCCTCATGTTACAAATTAAGCCCCAACCAATCATCATACAAAGTATCTACTCCAACCACAAGAAGATAAAGTTAGAAATAAGAGAATTCACAAAACTGTGGAAATTCAACAGCACTTTCAAAACAACCAATGGATTATGAAGAAATCACAAAGGAAATTAAAAGATACTTACAGACAAATGATAATGAAAGCACAACTTACAAAAACTTGTGAGGTGCAAACATGAGTGGTGCCAAGGGGGAAATTTATAGCTATAAATGCTTAGATTAAAAAAGAGGAAAGATCTCAAATAGATGACCTAACTTTACAACTATGGAACTAGAACAAGAAGAATAAACCAAACCTAAAGCTAGCTGAAGGAAGGAAAAAATAAAGATTGGAGCAAAGACAAATGAAATAAAAACCAGAAAAACAATTTTAAAAGTGAATCAAAGCAAAAGTTCATTCTTTGAAAACATCAATAAAATTGGAAACCTTTCGCTAGTTGGACTAAGAAAAAAAAAAAGAAGACTCAAATTACTAAATTCAGAAACGAAAGTGGGAAAATTATTACACTTAACAGAAATAAAAAGAATTCAAGTTTCTCAAAACTTTTTTAACAGAAATAAAAAGGATGAAAAGAGAATACATTAGTACCCATGTGGCAAGAAATTGGATGAATTTCTAGAACCACAAAACCTACTAAGACTAATCATGAAGAAACAGAAAATCTTAATAGGCCTATATCTAGTTGAGAGATTGAATTAATATAAAAAATCTGACAGAGAAAAGCCCTGGATCCAATAACTTCACTGGTGAAATATACCAAAAATGTAAAGAAAGACAAACATCAATCCTTCTCAAACTATTTCAAAAAATTAAAGAGAAGGGACATCTCCTAACTCTATGAACCCAGTACAACCCTGATACCAAAGCCAGAGACATGACAAGAAAAGTAAAGATCAACATCCTTTATGATCACTGATACAAACTCTTACAATACTAGCAAACGGAATTCAGCAAAATATTAAAAGGACTAAACACGATGACCAAGCATAAAGCGAAGTTGGTTCAACATGTAAGCCAATCAATATAATACATTACATCAACAGGATGAAGAAAAAAATCCACATGATCACCTCAACCAATGCAGAAAAAGCAAATATTCAATACGCTTTTGTGATTAAAAATAAATAAGTAAAAGCATTCAACGAACTAGGGAAAAGAAGGGAACTACATCAACATAATAAAAGCCGTACATGAAAAGCCCACAGGGAACATCACACCAGATGGTCAAAGGCTGAAATCATGATCTTTTTTGGCCAAAGTGCCACTTTCACCATGTCTATTCACCTTAGAACACAGTACCGGGAGTTCTAGCTAGAACAGCTATGAAAGAAAAAGAAATAAAAGCCATGATATTGGGATCGAATAGGTAAAATTACTTGTTTGGAGGTATGATCATGTATGTAGAAACCACTGAACTGTTTGACCTAACAAATGAATTCAGCAAAGCAGCAGGAAACAGTCAACACACAAAAATCAGCTGCGTTTCAGGGGCACCTGAGTGGCATAGTTAAGTCACTTAAGTGTCCAACTCTGGGTTTTAGCTCAGGTCATGACCTCAGGGTGGCGGGAACGAGCCCAGTGCGGAGAGTCTGCTTGAGACTCTCTCTTCCTCTCCCTCTCCTTCTGCATCCCCCACTAAAATAAATGCATAAATCTTAATCAGCTGCATTTCTATACACTACCAAGGAACAATCTGAAAAGGAAATTATAAGAACAATTCCACCTAGCTTCAAAAATAAGAAAATATTTAGGAATTAACTTGAAAGACTTGTACAATAAAAACTGCAAAACTGCTGAAAGAAAGTAAAGAAGACATAAATAAATGGAAACACATCCCACGTTCATGGATTGGAAGACCTGATATCGTTAAAATGTCAAGACTACCCAAAGTGATCTACAAATTCAATGCAATCCTTTATCAAAATCCCAATGACATTTTCTGCAGAAATAGAAAAACCTTCCTAAAATTCATATGGAATCCCAAGGGATCTCAATACCCAAAACAACCTTGGAGGAACAAAAAGAACAAACAGGAAGAATCGTACTTCTCGATTTTGAAACTTACTACAAATCTAGAGTCATCAGAACGGTGTGGTGCTGGCATAAAGACAAGTACACCAGACCAGTGTAATAAGATCAAGAGTCCAGAAACAAACACCTGCCTATATGGTTAAATAATGTTTGATGAGGATGCCAAGACCTTACAGCAGGGAAAAGAGTCTTTCAACAAATGATGCTAGGGAAATTGGATATCCACATGCAAAACAATGAAGTTACCCTTCCCTAATAACACACATAAAAATAAAAGGGGCGCCGGGGTGGCTCAGTTGATCGACTGCCTTCAGCTCAGGTCATGATCCTGGAGTCCCAGGATCCAGTTCCACATTAGGCTCTCTGCTCAGCAGGGGGTCTGCTTCTCCCTTTGACCCTCCCCGCTCTCATGCTCTCTCTCTCTCTCTCTCAAAATAAATAAGTAAATAACTCAAAATGAATCAAAGACCTAAATGTAAGACTTACAACAACAAAACCCTTAGACGAAAACATAGGACAAAAGTTTCATGACATTAGATTTGGCAGTGATTTCTTGGATGTGACACCAAAGGCAGAGGTAGCAAGAGAAAGAACAAACAAATGGAACTTCATGAAATTTTTTAAATTGTGTGCATCAAAGGACACTCTCCAG
>CM052808.1:80023263-80052309 GCA_028533885.1 Nasua narica | reverse complement strand
TTCGTGTTCACAGAATTATTCCCGACAGCCACCACGGGGAAGTGTCCCAATGTCCACGGACGGGTGACTGGATGGGCAGAACGTGGCCTGTCCATCCGACGGGGCATCACTGAGTCCCCTGCAGCTGCTACGACACGGATGACCCTTGAGGACACGGGGCCGAGTCGAACAAGCCAATCCCAATAAGACGAACACTGTATGATTCTAGTTACATGAGGTACTTAGCCAAAAAACTCTCAGAGACAGAAGGGAGAATGGTGCTTGCCCAGGCCTGCAAGGAGCAGGTGCGGGTGAGGGTTTAATCAGGACAGAGCTTCGGTTTTATGAGATGAAAACAGTATGGCGGTGGATGGTGGGGATTCCCGCACAACACAGTGAATGCATTTACTGCCACTGCGCTCTACATTTAAAAATGTTTACGATGGTAAATTTTATGTTATGTGTATTTTACCATTACAAAATGGAAAATTACAAAACATACGGGAATACTTTAAAAAATGAAACCGTAAGTGGAAAGAATGCCTTTTATCGATTCATTTTTAAGATATTTAACTTTAATATAAATAATTTTAAATTTGCATTAAGCCACTCTATGTTCTAATTTTTTCAGGCAGCAAACTAAAATTATATCTTTCAACATGTAACTTAACACCACAGCACTCCCGGAAAAGTATAAAACATTATCACAGTTAAATTATAAATTAACCCATCAACCTCTATGTAGTGGCTATCATAGAATATTCTCTCTTCACCTTTCACTAAGGACAAGGGTTACGCTTCTCAAATGCGCATATATTCACAGAAGAAAAAAGTGTTATCTGTGAACATTTTAAAACTAATACATATCTATCTCTATAAAAAGACAACATTTGTATTTATCTTTAAGATTATTATTACATTAGATATTTTTCATTTAGAAAAGCTCATGGGGGGGGTGCTCAGTGGGTTATAAAGCCTCTGCCTTCGGCTCAGGTCATGATCTCAGGGTCCTGGGATCGAGCCCCGCGTCGGGCTCTCTGCTCAGCAGGGAGCCTGCTTCCCCCTCTCTCTCCGCCTGCCTGTCTGCCTGCTTGTGATCTCTCTCTCTCTCTCTCTCTCTCTCTCTCTCTCTCTGCCAAATAAATAGATAGATAGATAGATAGGTAGATAGATAGATAAATAAATCTTAAAAAAAAAAAGAACAACTCACAGAGAAGTTGTAGGTCACGAACTACTGTGTACAGACCTCAGGCACGGGCACGCATCACTATCACAATAGCAGTAACAGACTCTCACTTTATCTTTACATTTTAATGTGTATATTTAAACACGAAAATATTTCAAATCTGGGAACTTTTCGCCTTGAAGTGACGTCATGGTCTATACTGCATTCTTGCAATTGTGGCTATGGACTGTTTCTAGAATAGAGAATTCCACAAGCACAGAGCCCCGCCCCTGGCAGTAACCCAGGAGAGACCTCTAGTGCGGTGGCGTATTGCTGGTACGCGTCTAGGGGGTACCAAACCCTTCGCTGGCCTGAGTGGCATGCGTCTCTCTCTGCTATAATGCCCCCTCCGTGGAGAACTGTATTTTAAGATCAAAGAGAAATAAAAGTAATTTCGGAAGGAGGAAAGAAACTGAAATTTTCAAACACGCATGTAAGAAACAGAGGTCTATGCTACTAAAGAAAACAGAGGTCATGTTTTCTTTCCGTTTACTCATCAAGCCATTTTTTCTTTTCTTTTCTTTTCTTTTCTTTTTTATAAAGATTTTATGTATTTGAGAGAGAGAGAGAGAGAGAACAAGCAGGTAAAGGGCAGAGGGAGCAGCAGGGAGCCTGATGCAGGACCTGATCCTGAGACTGAGAATATCACCCGAGCCGAAGGCAGACACTTAAACAACTGAGCCAGCCAGGTGCCTTCATCAAACCATTTTCAAATGATGTAAATTCTTGCCATTTTTGCTAATTACCTGGAAAACACTTGCTAGATGTTTGGTAATCTGATTTATTTGTGAAGCATAACATCTAAACCAATCCTGAGAAGTTTCCAAAATATTTCTGCCAGTATTGCAAATACTGATCTTGTGAAATGCTACAGTTTACCCTGAATTCCAGGGAAGGGCTTGGCACACAGCTGCCTCGTGGACAGGAGGCAGCAGGACCGGCCACTGCCCAGCCTCCCGCACACCCAGTACTGGACGGTCGGCAGGTGACTGCTCAGACTGCACCGGCGTGCCCTCCCAATGCCGTCGGAGCGCCCTAAAAAGAAAGCTACTACTCAACAGATGAGACAGGCTTCCTCTATCAAGACTGTGATGCCACTCAGGGTTCCAAACATAGGTGGGTGCTGTTTCTTAAAACTCAACCCATTTTCAGACTAGAGAAGGGTATTAATGTAACTGCGTCAGGTACCTCTGGTGGGAAGAGGTGAATTCACTGGACTGTTGCCAGCACGTACTCGATCCCTAAGCAGAGCCCACTGCCTGTGCTAGAAACGCACCACGAGGAGAGCTGACACCACCTCTCACTGCAGTCGTCCCTGCTCTAGAGCAAGAGCCCAAGAGGGACACACAGAGGGACACGCAGTGCGCCACCGGCACACGCACGGGCGGGCGGAAGTGCGATGGTTTCAAGGACCAGAAAAGAGACGGAGGTCTTCTAAAGAGGAGTTCTTCCACTGGGTCTCAGAATCTAGGAGTTGCACGGATGGCCCTTGATGAAGGGGCCCGTGGCCGCCGCCCACTGTGCGCGGCCGCAGCTTCCGGACACGCGCTCGCAGCTCCCTCTTCAGCCTGCGGTCCCTTGGGAGTTACTGCCTCCACTCCGGTGTGCCAAGCAGAATATGTTACATGCTTGGCTGCCCTGAGTAGGGTTAGCTCCTATTGATAATTACATAACTGCATTCATATACAAATCACTAAGCAAGATATTTAGTAAGTTAAAAAAACCGGCTTACTCTATCCCAATAAAAATGCGTTTATGGGAAACAACTTAAAGGGAAGAGTCAAAACAATAACATCAGTGCTTCTATCAGAAGGGGGGACTATCACTAACCATGTTACCTTATAGAGCTCTACACCAAAGATGATCACACCCTCACGGATTTTAAAACACCTCTGGCATCAGATCAAGCCCCTGCACAGCGGCTAACACACCGTCATTAGAGTCTTTACCATACGGAAGAAAATTCAAGTACCGTGCCCCGGGTCCCCCCACACCACTCCCTGATTCGTCCGTGAGAAATGTCAGGCAAGGGAGCGGCCATTTGGTCCCTTTATGATCAAAACAGCTGTTCAAAGCAAAGAGAACAATCGCCTGAGAAATCAATAATTAAAAAAACCTGCGTTTTCCCTTATCAACCTTCAAAAGAGAAGTATGTCGCCTCTATGTATCAACCATTTTGTACTTGAATTTATTTATAACTGAACTGAAACGTCTAATTTCTGACCCACTGAGAGACGGTCTTAGAGTCCAACTCTGGCCCACACGGCCAGACAGAGAAGCAGCTGTAGAGACTCGCTCCTGTTTCTCAAATATGGTCCACCTGGATTATCTTTCAGTCGCCTGTTCATCTAGGAGTGACAGCCTCGACCCAGCAAACGGGAGGGTATAATTTGGACAAACGACTCACACTCTTATTATCATTTAGAGTATGAAACAAATAAAATGATGCTCTAAGACGAACTCTGACTGATTTTCAGGGATCGTGGCAATTTCCAGGCTCGTCTCCCGCCGCAGGCCGTAAGCGAGGCGACTGTGGTGCTGGCCTGGACCTTCTGGGTGCCGAGCACAGAGCAGGCGTCCATTGTTGCCCCGTAACTGAACAAATCAAAGAGCAGAAACGCGCGGGGCTCCCCCTCTCCTTCCCAGCGCCCCGTATCTTTGCACTCCGCAGGAAGCCAGCGGCCGGCTGCACTGAGCTGCCCGTTTCTGCGGCACGCCTCTGAAGCCCTCCTGTAGGCCAGCCTGCCCACAGCTGGCCACCGCCACGCCAGCACAGAGGTGCAAATAAGTACGATTTTATGAGTTTGAAACTCTTCCTACGGGCCCCTACATACGGGCATTTCAACATGACTAATGCATCACACCCTTTAGTACAACATTTTCCCACTGCGCCAAACTCCAAGACAATAAGGCATTAGAAATATACGCAGGGCAGCTGCGTGGCGCAACCGATTAGGCATTTGACTCTTGATTTCGGCTCAGGTCATGATCTCAGGGCCGTGAGATCGAGCCCTGTGTCTGGCTCTGCCCTCAGGGAGAGTCTCCTTGAGATTCTTTCCCTCTCCTTCTGCTTTTCCCCCCACCACCCCACCTGCACTCTCGCTCTCTCTCATTCTCTAACATAAATAAATGAAATCTTTTAAAATATGTAAATATACACATATTATAAGGCTTTCTAAACTGCAACTAAAGGTTCAATACAATTTAGAAACTTTACAGTTTTAGAACTGTAGCAATTCTCCCTGAAGTTTAGAGTTTAAAACTAGTTTTAGAAACTTAAGTTTTAGAAACTTAAGTTGGTTCTCCCACTGCATTTCTACCATTATTTAATCATGTGAATCCATTTTGTCTATTTCTAACACAATTATGTGTTGAAGAACACATTATGCAGTGTTTTTTCAATTCTATAATAACAATGATGGACTTTCCACTTTTTCTAATATCAAGAAAATTATTGTAAAAGATAGCTCTTTACCAATCTCATATAGTACAGAATAAAGATTGGGAAGATGGGAAAGAAATGATCTCTAAGTAACTTTGTCTCTGGGTTTCCTTCTCCTTAATGTTACACAGTTTGCAAAGATGAAATTTGATTGGGGGGGAGAAAGCAAAACCTTTCGAAGCTGTTTTCTCAACAGTGCACCCCTCTTAACAAACAATACAGATCTGCTTTTGAGAAAGGGAGTATTTTGATCGGAAAAAACCTGAACAATGATGAGTGTGCTGTGGTTTGCAGAAGAAACGACAGCAGAAAGTACACATAAAGAACATTAAATGGGAAGGCGATGTTAAAGGTCTAGAAACACAGCTAATATTTCAAAGCTGGCTAGTTTTAAACTCTAAACTTCAGGGAGAATTGCTAGGTCCTAAACGATAAGCAAATCAATCCTATCAATAATAATAATAACACGAATCATTTCTATTACTCGGGATGTCACACAGCGAGCAGCTAAGGTTATCCTGACATCATAAGGTGAGCAGAAACAGACGTTATTCACAATGTGCATAATTAGACTCTGCTCGGCCAACACGATACAGAGCGCACGGGCTGGCACAGGACACCAAGTTAATTTACTCTGACTCTTACTGAATTACTTAGGCTGATAAACACGTATTCTCTCTCTTGTAGTTCATACTCTGGAAGAGGAATATACGCAGTTGTCACTTCTTTAAATGCTCACTTAATACTTCCGTAACTAAACTGATGAATTCCACTTTCCAGTTACAAAATCAGTTATTTAGCATGGTTTTTCCTTTCCTCCTCTCTGAAAGATGTACACAAAAATAAAGCTTTTTGTCCTTAAATAACCTAGAACTCACTATGATTGTATTTAAAAGGAGTGAAATAAAATTTTGTCAGAAACACCCAATGGAGGCCACTAGGGGCTGCGTCGCCGGACTGCAGCGATCAAGAACGTGCAGTAACTCACACGAGCTAAGCATCATTTCAGGGCGGTCCAAAGCCTCAATCAGATCCAAATCCCGAGACAAGTCCTTGGCCCTCTCCTGGCTCTGGCTGACTAGGCCACGTGGGATATTTACCTCGCTTACGAAACTGGAGCTCGCAGTGTTTCTCTCTCCCCCATGTGCGGTGTGCACAAGCTATGGGCGGCCCGAGGTACTCCCGCGCCTGGACGGCTTGGGGAGGCAGTGGGGACGGGAGCAAATTCAGGTGACTGCCTTCATCCCAAGCAAACCTGAGGTCTAGAGGACTCTCACGTGCACCAATACTACAGTCGCTCTTCCAAGCTGAAAACCCTCAAATGGCTTCTTCCTTCTTCTGACAAGACCTTCAGGATGGAGCCCGGCTACCAAGCTACCCTTGCCCACACCTGCACGCTCGCTCACACGCAGTCTCACGCACTCGGCCACGCACATAAGCCACGCACATAAGCCACGCCCTGTCCTGCGCTCAGTCGCGCACTGTGTGAACTGCGCTTTACAGCCACACCTTGCTCCCTCGCGCTGACTTCAGTGGGATTCCACACTGGCCAGCAGACACTTCCAACTCGTAGCAAGTGATAAGCAATATGAATCTGTCAAACAGAAAGGAAGAAAGCAAATAATATTCCAAAATATTAACAGTGGCCAATGTACTTTTTTTTTAAGACTTCCTCCACTTATTTGACAGAGAAAGAGGGAGCACAAGCAGGCAGAGGGAGAGGGAGAAGCAGACTCCCCGCTGAGCAAGGAGCCCGATGGGGGCCTCGATCCCAGGACCCTGAGATCATGACCTGAGCCGAAGGTAGATGCTCAACTGCCTGAGCACCCCAGGCTCAACTGCCTGAGCACCCCGCCCTCGTTTAATAACTCTTTTTTTTTTTTTTAAGATTTTATTTATTTATTTGAGACACAGAGAGAGTGAGAGAGAGAGCATGAGAGGGGAGAAGGTCAGAGGGAGAAGCAGACTCCCCGTGGAACCGGGAGCCCGATGTGGGACTCGATCCCGGAACTCCGGGATCATGACCTGAGCTGAAGGCAGTCGCTTAACCAACTGAGCCACCCAGGCGCCCTCGTTTAATAACTCTTAACTAATCTTACTAAGGAAGCCTTTGGGAAGGCTTTTTCTCAAATATGCTAAATTGTCTTTAATTAGAAGATGCTCTTTTCATAAATATTTTTACAAAAACACATAAAGATCTTGGTTTTCTCCAAAACTCATCATACACCGCCTCATCTCCCTCATGTGTTTCCATGAACACCTTGAACATACTGTTACTGAAGCACTCGTAAAAATAAAGTTACAAAGCAATGACCAATGACCATCTCCTCTACAGGCACCCTCATTTTTACATCCCTGGAATTTGCTTGTTATCCGGCATCGGCAAGTGCTTTCTCAAAAGATGGAAACTGCTTGCTAATCCTGGTACGTGAGCAAGCGGGAAATGAAGCAGACTACGTCAACAGAACTCTACAGCATTAAAAGTAAACTATAGCCGTATTCTAAACCCTTTAAGTATTATAAAGCATTTATGATATCAGGATATGCCGTCACATCAAGTTCCTGCGTCCTCTGAATCCGACTGGGGAGTCATCGGGGAGAAGGGACGTCAAGTTGTAGCCGGACACCAAGATGGTGCCAAGGGTCAAATGAAGCGCACGCGTGCACGTGGGCAGCCGCAGGGCCGCCCCGTGGGCACGAAGCAGGACACGACGTAGCCATTACAGCGGACCCACTGCTGTCCCGACCCACACTGAGCCGGCAGCGGGACTTCCCTTACTGACCCTACTACTCTCGGAGAGAAGGACCTTCTCCAGAGTAGACATGCTGACCAGAAACACAGTACCGAGTGTCTCCCACAGAGAGACTCCATGCGGGAAAATTTAAGAACCTAAAACATTCTCTAGGCTGTCCCTTTTCAGTTCAAAGCTTCTGTCCTCATTTACGCAAATTTAAGGTTTACTGTTTTTAACTTAGCCACATAATGAATATATTTGTATTTAACAAAAGATTTAACTTACCCTGGTAAATGTGCCTTCAAAACTATGAATATCCAGTTGTGGCTTCTGAGCATAAACATAAGCACTGATTGAAAAAAGGTCCTGGAATACAGAACATCAGAATTAATCACATTATTATGTCAAAGGTACTTGGAAATTTTTCAGTCACCAACTATTATTTTTCATGTTGTCTACCAAAAGTGACGGCTGGTTTTCCTGTGTCTTGTGTGCCAACATTATGCTAGGATGGAGGAAAACTAAGGGAAATCACGTCCAAGCTCAAGAGAGGTGTGGTGATTTCTCTTGGTTCTAACAGACTGCTGCTTAACGACACGTGTGGGTCGAGCTCTTGGGAGAGGCTCAAAACTGCCACGTTGCCTGGGGCTGTGCCCCCGGAGTCCAAGTTTAAAGGCGGAGATACACTTCGTGGAGTTTTGTCATACTACGGAGGAGTATCTGGAAGTTACACAGACGCCCAAGAAGTTAGTGGGACTTAAGTAATCCTCACAAGTCTACTTAAGTTCTACAAAACAATTTATCAAATTCCTAAATTTGCATGTGTTTCTTCTAACAGCTACCGTGTATGCTATAAACAATCGACTTCCTTAAAGCCGCAAACATAGCGCATTTCTCCCATGTGCTTGAACCACATCCCCACGATCCGTATTTATTAAATAAATTGTATGGGAAGGCTCTAACTAGTCACACATCACGGCAACTTTCCCAGAACTAGCTCTGAAGTAGGAAAAAAGTGGGTTAGGTCACCCAACTCACAGGCAACAGATAAATGCTTAAACAGTAAGGCTCCAGAGATGACATTTAAGCACCTAATTTTAAGATAATTTATAAGAGTATGTGTGCTGATTTAGAAATTTTATTTTTTAAAACTCCATATAATTTATTAATGTTCAATTTTAATAAACATTAACAAATTTAATGAATCTAATCAATTTGTTATCAATAAAAATACAAATTTAATCAATTTGTATTGATAACAAATTTTAATTCTTCAATGGTGCATGATTATTTTTACCAGGAGATCACAAAGAATTTATCATACTCAAATGTTCCTCATCTGTGTGGCGTTTAATGACACCAACATGGGATCCTGACGGCACTGCCCACCAGAGAGCCCACGGGTGAGTGACTTCGTATTTCTTCTGTGTGGCGGTCCCACATGTCCTAATGCGACCAGCGTGTAACTTACATTAGGAGACAAAACCCTGAAGCACACAGATGCTTCGGAAGCCCACTGGAGTTCACAGAGGGAGGATGCAAATGATCGTGTGGGTGGAGAGTGACCTACTAAATCTGATATAATCTAAACATGCACCTGTGTTTTTCAAACAGCTTCATGTGGACACAAATACTATTCTAAGTGGGTGAGTTACATCCACGAATGGAGATTATTTACACTGGAACCTTTCACAGTAATCAACCAGAAGTCTTTTAGTTCTCGATATTTGTTGTTGTTTTTTTTAAAGGTTTTATTTATTTATTTGACAGAGAGAGAGAGATAGAGATCACAGGTGGTCAGAGAAGCAGGCAAAGAAGAGAGAAGGGGAAGCAGGCTCCCCGCTGAACAGAGAGCCCAATGTGGGGGTCGATCCCAGGACCCTGAGATCATGACCTGAGCCGAAGGCAGAGGCCCCAACCCACTGAGCCCCCCAGGCGCCCCTCAGTTATTTTTTAAAAAATATATTCTTAATTGGTTATCAGAAAGCTGGATAAGTAGAGCATTATACAGAAATTTAAGAAACCTATCCTTACTACAGGCCTGAAATTTAAACAAGACCCACATCAGTGAGGAGGTCAAGAACTCCAGCCCCCTGCGTCCCCATGCTCCTCGCCAAGGCCACTGCCAGCCCGCCCCCAAGGAGCCTGGAGCGGCCGTGCCCTGGCCTCCGTGCTGCCCCCATTTCCAGTCTCTCTGAAGGAAGACGAGGGTTCCCCTTCCGTCTCATCAGTGCTCTACGCGTTAACAACAGGCGTCTGCCTACACCTGAAGGTAACCGGACATGCTCAACTGGAAAGGGGAGACTTCTAAGTTTAAGGTAAATCCTGTAATGCAAGTGCAGGTCTGATGTAACAATCTAGTGACTACTGAAAAAAACTAAAGGAAAAAGAGAAAAGGAGCCACTCAAACAAGAACTCATCAGACTCAAGCTCACTGTACAGCAAGGTAAAAGCTGTGGATGGCAGGCCACGCTGGTGTCTCAATAGGTGGGCTTCCCCACGTGTCCTGAGAGAGAGGCGCCCCCCCATCTCCGCTGTGCCCACAAGCCCTCCTCAGAGCACGGCTGAACCCGCGTCCGCAGGGCCCGGGAGGCACATCACTTGGAGTCCTGGACTCACAGGCCCCACGTGCCTGCACTTGACTCTGAGCTGGACCTGGCGTGGCCAGCCAGGGCTGTTTCACTCATGGCACGATCAGCGCCAAGCTGAGTGTAGGAACAGGCTCACAAACGGCGCTGGGACCCGCAACAGGTGCAAGAATTCACACCCCCTGGGGGACAATAAGCAATAAGGCATCAAAGCAACCCGGATGGCCAGCTGGGCTACCCGAGCTGCCCACAATCAAGGGCCCGTGCTCTGCTGGGACGTTCTGGGTAGCAACACGTGACCCCTGTGCAAGGCTGCAAGAGGGAGGAGGCCCGGCGCAGCCGGGTGACCCCGCCACAGGCCCCTCTGTCTCGGGAGTGCCTGGTTGCCGCCAACCTGTGGCTGGCGTCCCAGGTCAGCTGCGGTTTGCAACAGCGGACCACGAGCCTGAACTGCGACCCTCACCTCCCTCGTGCATGCGCCCTGGAGTAAGGTAGTTTCATTACTAGATGCTGCTGCCCCAGGAAGTAAACGATCTCTTCCGGGCCATTCACCACATAATGATGGGGACAAAAGCAGTGGTGGAGTACGGAAAGCCATTCTGAAACGGTTTGAAGATTCAGAGTTCCTCTTGACCAATCCCTAAACATGATGGTCTTCAGGACTAAGTTGTATAAAAATATCCTCCTGTACAGGAGCCCGGGTGACCCAGTCTCTCAAGTGTCCAGCTCTTCCCCTCAGCTCAGGTCGCGCTCTCAGGCTACTGAGATCGAGCCTTGCACTCGGCTCCGTGCTGGGCACGGTGTCTGCTTAAGATTCTCTCTTTCCTTCTCCCTCTGCCCCCCTCCCCCCACCCCACGCACACACTCTCTTTCTCTCAAAAAAATAATTTCCTGGAAAAAATGCTTTGTGCTTCTTTTTTAAAGAAGATTTATCAGAGAGCGAGCGAGAGAGAGAAGGAGCAGGTGAGGGCGGGCAGAGAGAGAACCTCACGCAGACCCACCGTCAAGCATGGAGCCCGATGCGGGGCTCCATCTCATGACCCTGAGGTCCCTCGAGCCCTCGGTCTCTTGACCTGAGCCAGAACCAAGAGTCAGACACTCAACTGACTGAGCCACCCAGGCGTCCCAAATGCTTTGTGCTTCTTGCATAAGACCCTTTGGGCGGAAAGTCTGGGCAGACGACGTGAGGCCTCCTGCTGGCACCACACTGGGGAAAAGCCGAGGAGGAAGGTCACCTGTGCTTCTCACAGCTGTCAGCAGGCTCTCCAGCCCAGCAGGAAACCCTCCTGCTGCCAGCGACTGGCATTTCCGTTCAGAGGGGCTGCCGGGCCTAGAGCACATCTGGCAGCTCGGACTTCTCACTGGGACTTGGAGGTGCATGGGTAATAGCTCTGTTCTAGCGGGCTCTGCCAGGGCCTCGCAAGGGCACACCCGGCAGCAGGCATGCAGACCGGCCTCGCCCGGCTGAGTGAGGCCCAGAATAACAACACCGCTGGCACTTGTCCTGTAAAGACACCAGGGCAGTGGGCTGTGCAGAAATAGGAACAGACTTGAGAACGGCCTGCTCGCAGGCGAGGCTGGCCCCTGGGTGGGGTCTAGAGATGCGGTCTTCAGGAGCATTCCCACCGTCCCCAGATAAGGGAGACTCACTGTGCCTGAACGATTTATTCAAGCAGCGTGGCTTATACGGAATGGCTGCTTCCTCCGGGAGTCTGGCACCTCGGCACATGCCAGACAGAGGAATGCCCCATGGGTCTCTCCTGCCCTTCCCCGGTAGGAAGCATCTCACTCGTGTTCTCGGGATGTGCTGCTGAGGGTATGCAGCGCGTCCAACGGGAGTCCAGGGGAAGAGCTCCGGAGCCGTGCGCCTTGCTTCCTCCAGTTTCACCCCGATGCCTTTCACTCGGCTATCTGTCCCCCGTGTCCCGTCGCCGGAATAAGTCACAGTCAGGGGGAGGACTATGGGCTGAGTCCTGGGGGGTCCTCCTAGGGAATCACTAAACCTGGGCGTGGTCTCAAAGGTCCCCTAAAACAGAGAGTTTGCCATTTTTATAGTTCTTGTTTTCATCTTTTGTTATCTGTTTCATTTTGGTTTTGCCTCAGAACAAATGTTTTAGAGAGGCTACCAAACTTAGAAAATCACAGACTTGAAGGCATGAAGACCCAGAGGCCAAAGACAGGGGTGACCACAACAGTCAAAAAGCAGCGGGAGAGGTGGGGACGGGAGATGGGAGAGTGCCTCAGAGGGGCCCGAACTCTGGCATCCTCTGACCCCAACCTCACCGGACCCATGTACAGGGCGGGTTTCCAGCACCCCAGCTGAGGGAGTGAACAAAGACCCCAACTGCAGGGAAGACAGAGCTCAGAGTTCGACTTCAGCAAAGTGAACTAAAGTAGAACAAAACCAAACACAAAAACAGTACTCTTCAGAAGAACATAAGCCAATCCAGAGTGTCTACAATGTATCATTAGAAATGTTGAGGACATCATCCAAACTTCTAGACATGTGAAGACATAAGAACACGAGATCCAGACTCAGGAAAGAATTCAATCAGTAAAAACTAATTCTGAGATGACCAGGTATCAGAATTAAGAGATGAGAATTTCAAAGCAATTTTAGTATCTCAAAGAATTAAAGGAAAATGTTCTCCTAAAGAACACACAATGGGAAACCACAGCACAGAAAAAAATACATATTTAAGGAAAAAGAGCCAAATGGAAATTCTGGAATTAAAAAATACAATATTGGAAATAAATTTATTAGATGAACTTAAGAGCATATTGGAGATGACAGGACAGAGTCAGTGTACTTGAAGAAAGACCAAGAGATAACAAATCTGAAGGCACAAAGAAAAAAAAGATTTAGGAAAGGATATGGTTGCAGTGCCACTGACAAGGTATCAAGAGATCTAACATGTTTACTCACAATTGGGTTCCAGGAAGGAGTGGAGAGAGAATGGGGAAGGAAAACTATTTGAAAAAATAATTACTAAAAATATGCAAAATATGCTGACAGCCCAGACAGATGCATGAAGCCTCGAAAACCCCTACACAGATGAATAAAATTTAAAAAAAGGGAAGAAAACCCAAAGTCTCATTGCTAAAAAACCAAAGAGAAATTCTAAATATACCCACATCAAAATATATATTACACATAGGGAACAACTATCAAAATAACACTGGTTTCTCATTAAAAATAATGGAAACAGGAGACAGCAGAACAAAATATTTAGAGTGCTATGGGGGTGAAAAATCTGTCTTCCAATAATTCAATATTCAGCAAAAATATCCTTCACACAAACAGGTGAACTAAAGATATTTTCAGATAAATAAGAACAAGAATTCACTATTAGCAGACATACACTACAAGAAATGTTAACAGAAACTCTTGAGGCCAAAGGGAAATGTTATCCAGTACAAATTCAGTCTTTAGAAAGGAATGGTGAGGAACAAAAATAATACACAGCAAAAGAAAAACAATAATCCTGTTTTTCCACCTACCTTTTCCTTAAAATACAGATAAAACGTTGGAACAGTTCATATGCAGATATGGTGCATATAAAAAGTATATGAATGCAGAGAAATGTAGATGCACACAGAAAGGGCACAATATGCTTTCAGCCTACAGGACAGGTAGGGTAAATGGGCCCATCCTATGACAAAGTTCTTACATTTTATGTCAAGTGACAATTTTAACTTTTCACAACACACATTTAGTTAAATGCATATTATGATCTCTAGCAACTACAAAAGAAATGCAAAGAGGTATAGCTAAAAAGCCAACAGATAGAGAAAAACAATCCATCTTCCAGTCCTATTTCCGTGTTTTTATTTTAGCCATCGTGTCTTTCTAGGAGGTCTACTTTCCACGTGATCTTTTCTCATAGCTTCTGTTTGAACGGTCATATCCCCTCAGATTTCTTAAAATATATCGGAGATTTGTATTTACTCTCTTCTATTCCTGGACGCCCCAACTTATCCAGCCTTGTCTGATCTCCTCTTTGTGGGGGCCTGAATGGTGGGCTGTATGTCCTGCTCTATCACTTACAGAAAATATTCTTTCACAGAAAACAAGCAACAGTCTAGAAATGATACAACTTCCCTCATTCCTAGAAAACATCTATTCTGCCGTTTACATTGTATTTATTTCCTACTTCACTCCAGTGAGTGGGGAGCACACAAATCTTCAAGGGGCTTAGACTTCCCGGCAGAGCAGGTGTGAATGATGGGATCCTCAAAAAAGTGGTGACTGTAGCAACCCCAGAGGGAGCACCCTGCTGGGCGGGCGGGAGAGCTACCCACAAAGTTTTAGTGTGCACCACCCGGGAGGAAGGACAAGAGGGAATCAAAGAAACTCACCAGAAAACCAACGGAGCAGAGGGTGTGGCGGAGACGCTGCCTGCCACCCTCCCCGACTCCGGTTCAAGACGGGACTCCCAGGCCCTCGATGGGCACATGGCCCCCGCTGAACGACGCAGCGCTCAGCGTCCTCTCCCGCCAGCTCTGGCTGCGCAGGGCGGGACACAACGAGAAGCGCCACGGCGGGAGGGGAGCGGTCACGGGGGACACAGGCGAGAGTCACCCAACAATGATGACACAGCTGCCTTCTCAGCCTCGGACCAGCCACCTCTGGGCTGTCGAATGACGGGAAACAACTCCTCTCCTACTTCTTGGTACCCACAGCGGCTCTGCGACTGCGGTTTACAGAGTATACGTTAACTAATGAAAAGTTATTTCCAAGTTAATTAAGTCAAGCTGGTTTGCACAAAAAAAAACACATTGTGTAGTAATTGTGGGCTTAGGGAAATACAACAAGAATGTTTAATAAGCAGCCAAGCAACTCCTGGGATAAGGCAGGTCTAAGAACTCTTCATCATTCAAATATTACCCTGTCGAAGTATTTTTCAAAAAACAAAGCTCTCGCATAACAGACTACCTTTTGATACATGGACATAAAGAACAATTCTAGCAACAATCCTCATTTCTACACACAGATGAACATTCAGAGGAATGCGTTTCATCTAGTATATTAGACATCAAATGACTGAATAATGGCACAATAATGAGAATGTCATTCGAAGCTTTTCACGATAATTTAAAAATCATTCTGAAGTTTTCAATAATGTAGGAAAGCCTCTGCTATTAGGTCAAGGGCAACATTTGTTCGCATTACTTAAAGGTCATTAAAATACATCCTTAATCATAACATGTGGTTCATTACAAATAAAATTGCCTTTCGTTCAATAAAACTAATTAAATGTAAATGGTATTGTTTACTGCTATATGGATCTTCTGAAATAAATCAGCAAGTCATGATTTATTGTGACCTCACTGTTGTTAATAAATCTGCCTGATCACAAAACCCAGAGGCGCGTCTCCCGAGTATCTATGGGCGCCCGAAAAGCACGCCTTCCAGCCGCCTGTGCAGCAGTGAGAAGCCGAGCTCGCAGCCACAGGCTCCGGGCGCGGTTACTAGCAAGGGGCTTGTTCCAATCTTAACTGTCTGCTCACGTTAGGAGACCAGGGAATACGACAACATCGGAGAGAGTATTCTTGGTGGTATCCTTGGTTCTTTAAGAAAAGCTCTAAGGTTTGCAGGCTGACTCCTTGGGGTAACAACGCTCAACGGATGACGCGACAAACAGGGAAGGAGACCAAATATCCTAAGTCCATTACCTCAGAGACAGAGAAGTCAAAGTGAGCGACAGGGGACGAGTAAACTACTCAATGAAAAACGAAACTGCCATGCCTGAATCCATAATGAAATTAAAGCTCTATTTCCTATGAAATCTATACATAAGTGCCAAATTATATGAAGCTACAAATTTAAATTGATTAATGAACCAGAAATTCAGTTAAACTTCCTTTTTTTCTAGAATTTACTGCGTATTGGTTTTATGGTTATATCAAGACTTAAAATGTTTTCATTTACTAGTTACTTTACCTAAATGCTTACTCACACGATCCAAGTACATCAACCATAACATGCAAAAATTAGCATCACGTGAATTGTATGCTGTAACTTTGCAACTGTTTTTGAAGTTTATACACATCTGTCACAGATGAAGATGAAGAAAAGATCCTTATAACAGCATAACAAAATGTCACTTCCTGTGGGCAAAGAGGACACTCAAAGGTCCAGACGGTAACCGAGGGGGATTGTAACTACTCAGAATAAGCCATAACTTTCACGCGATAAGCTGTGTACCTTCCAAGGGTACAACTGTGTGCACCTGTGCCTGTCGAGGACATCGGCCAGCTGCAGGCCACGGCCACCCCCTCCCCGGCAGGGCGCCCACCCCTGGCCTCCACCGTAGGACGGATGGACGGGCCTTGCCAGCGTTCTGCATGACCGTCGTCACCTCAGGGGCGCCTAACGAGGCGCGCCTCGTTCGTGAGCTTGGGCTTTGCTTTCAGACATATTCTTTCACTTTCCTTTCTACCACTCTTAGCAAATTAAAGCTACTACAAATGATCACCTAGTGCAAGCATTTCCACCTGTCCCCGCCAGTGACTCAGGAATTCTTGCCGAAGAGACCTGGACGGAAAGACTCGGGGTGGGGCCCCGTCTGTGCCTGAGAGCAAAGAGAAATCTTTCCCAGTCAGTTACGATTCCTCACGCACCTCTCAATCCTGGAGGGTTTACTGAGGATGTTTCCTGAGCCAGAAAAAGAAAAACAGGACACGAAAGAGATACACACAACTGAGAAATAGTAGGACCAACCCCGGGTCGGCTCAAATCCCATCAGGAAGCAACAGGCTGCAGGAACATCTCGTGAGAAACACGAATCCATTTTCACCAACGGTATGAGAACTGTAAGCTAGACGTCCTCAGGAATACGATGACAGTATAGCCTGATTTCGCCACAAGCAAAGCAAAGCAAAGCAGACAGAGGGCACGGGCAGTCGGAGTGAGCCTCGGGAGGAGCTGAGGAAGGAAGGGACCGGGGGGCGGACTCGCGGGCAGGGCACCAGGAGGCCCGTGTCGCACGACGGGAAACAGAAGCGGTCACTCGCCACTCTTACAGCAGTCTTGCGGCCGCGCCGCCGTGATGAACCCTCCTGCTCTAGGAGGCGGCGCGCGGGGGAGGCTTTAGCAGCCGTATTACCAGAAACGCTAACGACCGGCCTCTCCTTTCCCCGGACAAGCACTTCGAGTGGTTCCAGTGACAAATGAATGTTGGCAGGAGAACCACCTTCTGATCACAACAAAAAAATCGTAAGCATAAAGGAAAACAAATGACTTCCTAAATAAAATTTAAAGTATTTACATGGCAAAAGAGATTCGAAAGCAAGAAGTTAAGAAGCAACACACACCTGGCAAAGGTAGGGAGGGAGAGGCACACTCATGCGCTGATGCTGACAGTTTACAACGGTGAAAACATCGGAGGGCAGTTTTAAATTTCTGCAAAAACAGTGAGCTATTCAGTATGGGATACTGGGCTGGCCAACAAGCTGCTTCCCAAATAAGTTTGATTTCCCACTCACAGCTTGACTCGAAATAATGCTACATGGACAGGAGATCTTGCATGTAAAGCAGGAGTTGTTTCCAAAATAATCATTTAAAATATAATCATGGAGAGGAAACACTCTAAACGTAAAGCCAAAGGCAGCAGCCACTTCATTTTTACAAGTTGTTTTACTGAAACGTATCTAACCTGTAACACGTGCAAGATCCGGGTCCACACCACGCTGACAGGACACAGCTGTGCCCAGAGTGCCGCCCCTGCCCCCGGGGGCCTGGGCACCGCCACCAGCAGCCGCTCTAGGAACACATTAGACTTCCCCGGGGACAAGAGAAACCATCAACGAAAACACTCAGACAAGACTGAAGCGGGACACTGACCCACGATGAACAGAGTGCACGTAAAGACCTCTGAAAACACACAACAGGAAAATAGGCAGGCACCATGAACAGAAACTTAAAAAACTAAAATACAAGAAACAGATCTTTGACCTCACAAAAAAATTAAATGTCAATGTAAACAAAATGCCATTTCGGGGCGCCTGGGTGGCTCAGTTGGTTGAGCGACTGCCTTCGGCTCAGGTCATGATCCCGGAGTCCCGGGATCGAGTCCCATATCGGACTCCCGGCTCTGCGGGAAGTCTGCTTCTCCCTCTGACCTTCTCCCCTCTCATTCTCAGTCTCTCGCTCTCTAATAAATAAATAAAAAATCTTTAAAAAAAAATGCCATTTCTACAGCTATGTGACAGGAGAAGACGGATAGGCTACCCAGAGACGCACATGCTGCTGCAGTATTTGGGGGGGGCACATTTTGGCAACAGAATCAAAGTCCTTCCACTATGTCTATCTTTTGATTTCTAACACCCTCTATAAAACAACAAAACTGTTAATGTTCATATTCGCCAGAACTAGCAGCCTGGTTACTGAAGCTGTACTTGATCAAGTACTAGGCAGCCTACTGCCGAACAGGAAAAAAGTATACGTGGCACCACACAGCCACGCAGGTGCGTGGTGAAGGGCAACGTGGAGAAGGGGCACTACCGGGAATAACTTTTACCCAAATGTGAATGGCACCCAACACTAACAAGTAAAATCATGACTGTTTTCCATCTTTTTTATGATGTACATATTATTCTCAATGACATTACTATTACAAGCAGGAAAAATCAATCTCCATTTCTTTTTTGCGAGAGTGAGTTCTAAGACGAAGCACTGGCTGGCCTGAAACACAGCCGGCGCGAGTGTGTCCCGGGGCCCACAGCCTTCCAGCAGGGATGTCCGCCAGAAGCAAAGACCCAGGAATCTGCGGTTTGAAAGTATGACACTTGAGGAACAACCTTTTAATTATAATTGCAATGTCACATAGATTGGTTAGTCCACGAGACATTGCCATTTCTCGTTAAATACTAATCAAGGGCTTCTATTAGCTATGCTGTTCCTGATATGAGACCGGCACTTCCACCAAAACACTGGAGAAACAGACACAGTACGTGAAACGGCTGTTTTCAGACACGGACCCAGAGCTTCTGAGAGCGTCACAGGCCTGGGACACCCGGGAGAACACCGCACAGACAGGACCCCGTGGGAAGCCAAGCCCCAAACAGCAGTCTTTCTAAATTTAGGGACAGAGATCCGAGCTCTGGAGAGCAGGACCCTGACAAGGCAACAAAGGGGAAGGGACTGCAGGCTACTGCACGGCGCTCACGAGTCTGCTCACTGCTGCCGCCACACGGCCGGGTGGGAGACACGAGGTCTGGTCAGGCAGGGTGCACCCAGAGGGCCCAACCCCGAACCAGCCCCAGAGAGGACACAGAGTGGGGGACAGGCCGAGCCCGACCGGCCAGTTACAGGCACCTTGGAACAACCAAGAATTTCCGAGGTTGGGCCAGAAAGCTCAAGCCCTTGTACTAGGATTACACCAGCATCACAAGAAAGGGGACTCCAGGCCCTCCCTAATAAAGTTCAAGCACAAGTCAAGTTTATTCATGAGCTGTGAAACTAAGAAAATAAAATCAATGGTTTTGAAAAAAGAAAAAATACAAACACTTATAATATCGAGCATTCAATTAAAAAGTTACCAGACATGCAAAGAAGCAGGAAATGGTGACCTGTAACAGGAGAATAATTAAAAACTGGGTGCCTATGTGGCACAGTCAGTTAAGCGTCCAATTCTTGGTTTCAGCTCAGGTCGTGATCTCAGGGTCTTAAGACTGAGTCGCATGTTGGGCTCCGCGCTCAGTGGGGAGTCTGCGCGGGATTCCCCTTCTTCCTCGCCCTCTGCCCGCCCCCGCTCCACTCACACACATGTACTCTCTCTCCCAAATAAATAAATCTTGGAGGAAAAAAAACTAGAAACATACCAAGCAATAACAGAGACAATGGAATTAACAGATAAAGAATAAGTATTATAAAATGCTGGAAGATTAAAGATTCAAATGAAACTATCAACACATCACGAAGGAAAGAAAGGTATTTAAACAGTAACGAAAATGAAACAAACACAGAGAGCTTCCAGATATTAAAAATACAGTATTTGGAATAAAAAATTTGCTAGATGGTCTTAATAGAAGACTAGATACTTCAGAAGATAAAATCAGTGAATTCAAAAACAGAGCACAAAGTACCAGATCAAGTCACAGAAAGTAAAGAGCAAGGGAGCTCAACAACCTGTGGAAATGACGAGCCGTGTAACACACATATTGCTGATGTCCCAGATGGAGGGGTTTCGGCAGAAAGGCAGGAAAAATAAAAGCAAACGTTTCTGAAATGGGGAAGAAAAAAACCCAGAAACTCTGGATCCGAGAAGCCCAACAAACCCTAAGCAAGACAAATTAAGACACACACGCCAACTCCTGAAGAAGTCATCACACTCACGCATCTTTAAAATGCCTAGAGAAAGAGACAGAAGGTAAAGAGGAGACAACATACGCTGTAAGGCAAGCAACGACAGCTCTGAGATGGTAGGCAGAGACAAGGAAAACTGTCCAACAAAAACTTGAAAACCCTCTTCCAAAAACAAAGGTGAAAAAAAAGACCTTTTTATTTATTTATTTATTTTTTAATTTATTCGACAGAAAGAGACATAGCGAGAGGGGGAACACAAGCAGGAGGAGTTGCAGAGGGAGAAAGCAGGCTTCCCGCTGAGCAAGGAGCCCGATGCGGGGCTCGATCCCAGGACCCCGGGATCATGACCTGAGCTGAAGGCAGACGGTTAATGACTGAGCCACCCAGGTGCCCCAAAAAGACCCTTTTCAAGTAGAAATTTCACAGTTAATCTAGCAGACTTCTCCTATAAGACATACTGGAAGAAGTTCTTTGATCTGAAGGAAAATTACATTGAAAGGTAGATCCACATTCAGGAAAGAGGACTCTGAAACTGTAAATGTACAGGAAAAGTGGAAAAGAGGGCTTTTATTTTTTTAATACCTTCTTAATATGCTCAATATCTTTTTTATAAGATTTATTTATTTTTAGTGGGGGAGGGGCAGAGGGAGAGAAAGAGAATCTCAAGCAGACTCCCCAATCAGCAGAGAGCCTGACACAGGGCTCAATCTCACGACCCTGAGATCATGACCCAAGCTGAAATCAAGAGGCAGATGCTTAACCAACTGAGCCGCCCAGGCGCCCGCATGTCTGACGACTTCGAAGAAAAAAAATATATATATTCTATTGTGTGGCTTTTAACATGTAGAAGTAAAATATATGACACAATGACACAAAAGATAAGAAGAAAGATGTGGAAGTCTAACTGCAAGTTTCTTAAATTATATACAAAATGGTATAATACCCTTTGGAGAAATACAATAGTAAGTTAGTAACACATATTGGAAACCACAAAACAACCACTACAAAATAGAACTAATGGTTATCGACAATAATAGTAATTAAATAAAAATCTAAAATAATACCTAGGATGAAAAAAAGGAACAAAGAAATGAGATAAGTAGAAAATAAATAGCAAGATAACCACCTTTATCTTAACCGTTATTAATAATTATGGTAAATGAACTCATTAAAAATGCAACAACTGTCAGAATAAGTGAAAAAACAGTATCTACTTGTGTTATGCTAACAGGAAACCCACTTCATATATAAAGAAATAGACATAGTAAACATACAAGCATGGAAAAAGACAGGCCGTGCAAACACCGATCAAAAGAAAGCTGGAGTCACTATATGGACATCAAAGTAGACGTCACAACCAAGAACACCCCACAAACACCGAGCAAAGTTCACTTCATTAACAGCAAATGAGAATTCTGAATGTGCATGGACCCTAAGAGCAGTGCTTCGATGTATACAGGACAATGACTGACAGCACAAAGGACAAAGAGTGTATCTTCAAACTCTTCCTTCATTCATTAAGAGAACAAATGGTAGAAAGCAAGTAAAAATATACAACATTGAAACAACAGTTTCCACCCACTTGACCTAATGACCACTTAAAGGCTATCAACAGAACAGACGAATGTGCTCTGTAAACAGGCGAGAGCACTGACCCAGAGAGACCCAGCATGAGCTGGGCTGAGGCACAAGTCCCCACCTGTGTTCCATGAACATGACAGAATTAACTAACAACCAAGTTACAAAGGACATCAAGAAAATCCCTCAGCACATGGTAAGGAAGCAATGTTTCCAAATAAATGAAGGGTGAAAAGAAATCACAAAGGAACTAGAAAACATTTTTAACAAAAACATAATGAAAATACAGTGTATAAAGTTTATGTGATACATGTTAAGTAATGCTTAGGTGAATTACAGCTCTAAAGGCTTCTAATAGAAAAGAACAAGGTAAAAAAAATCAAGAGTCTAATTTCTGTTTTAAGAAGTTAACAAAGAAAAGAAAAACAAACACAAACTAAGTTAGAATGAAGGAAAGAAATATCAGAACAGAGGACAGAAAATGAATAAACAATAAAGATT
This sequence comes from Nasua narica, assembly GCA_028533885.1. Classification (NCBI taxonomy): domain Eukaryota; kingdom Metazoa; phylum Chordata; class Mammalia; order Carnivora; family Procyonidae; genus Nasua; species Nasua narica. The sequence goes on along the minus strand of CM052808.1, from coordinate 80,029,952 downwards.
ATCAAAGATACCAAAAACAGGTTCTTTGAAATGACAACTAAAGTCAATTAACCTCTGGTGAGACTGTACAAGAAAAAAAAAAAAAGAGAGAGAGAGATAGAAATTACCAATATTGAAGATGCAAGAGGGTTAGAAAATAGTAACAGAACATAAGGAATTTTATACCATTAAATGTGGCAACTTACATGAAATAGACAAACTCTTTGAAAAACACAAATTTCCAATGAACCAAAAATCCGATTAACTCTACTATCTACTTCAGAAATTCAATTCATAATTAAATATTTTGCCACAAAGTAAACTTGTAACTCAGATAGTTTCAAGATGTATATGTTCAATACTAAAAGAAATTAATAAATAAAACCAATCTTACACCAACTACTACCTCAACAAATACAGGAGGCAAAAAGACTTCCTGACTCATTTTATGGCCAGCACACCCCCAGGTAACAAACCAAATGCAGTATGATAAAAGCAAAACAAATACAAACAAAAGCAACATCAATATTCCTTGTGAACATAGGCACAAAAGTCCTTCCCAAAATAATAGCAAATCAAATATGCAACATAGGAAAAGGACACTTATCATGAACAAATGTGATCCGGTTTATCCCAGGAATAAGAGGTTGAGACAATCAGAAAAGTCATACAATCATGTCAAACACAGAAGACCTTTTAAAAAATCCAATCCTCATTTATGATAAAACCTCTTGGTAAACTAGGAATAGAAAGAATTTCCTCACCCTGATATGAGGAATATAAAAAGAACCTACAGCTACCATCATACATGGTATTAAAAGGTTATGTGTTCCCCGAGATTGAAAAGAAGACCAGGACGAATGGTCTCACGGCTTCTGTCCAGCAATGCATCAGAGACGGCAGCCAGTGTGATACGGTAAGCTAAAGAAAGAGAAGGCTGTCCACGCACACGTGCATACAAGAGCTATATTGTCTTCCGTGCTCTTGACATGATCACGTACAGACAGCATTCTAGGGAGTTACACAAAAGCCACTAAAAAGACACGAACAGATATTTCACCAAGGAGGATACACAGATGAAAAACAAGCACAAGAAACTACCCAGGGGTGCCTGGGCAGTTCCGTCAGTTCAATGTGCGACTCTTGGTTTAGGCTCAGGTCATGACCTCGGGTTGTGGGTCCCAGCCCCGTGTCGGCCTCTGCGCTCAGCCAGTAGTGGTGCGCTTCGGATTCTCTCCCTCTTCCTCCTGCTTGCTCTGCATTCTCTCTTCCTCTCTCCAACAAATAAAAATCTTAAAAAACAAACCAACAAACTGCTCAGCCTTGCTGGCCCTTATAGAAACACAAACTAAAATGAGGTATCACCACACACTTACTGAAGTAACTAAATAAAAAAATGACGCCACCAAACATTAGCAAGGCTGTGGAGAAACTCCAGCACTCATGCATTGCTGGAGGGAGAGCGCCGTGGCACAGCCGCTCTGAAAAGCACTTTGGCAGTCTCTGCATGCGCACTTTCCCACACACCCTGACTTGTGACTTGACGACTTCCTAGCCTCTCTCTCGTTCCTGTCCACCGTGAAGTGGGCAAAGGTCAGCCGCTTAGTGAAAAAGAGTCAATGTCAACCTCAACTATTACCTTTATCAGTTGGTCCAACAGAATTTGCTTTTCCTCGTTCACAATCAATAAGTTGTACTAACCCACATCACATAAATTATACATAATATCCTACAGAATTTAAGTAAATCGTCCCAAAATACTGAGAATCATCTGAGTGGTTGGCCTCCTTGCACTGACGGAGAAACTGAGCCAGAGGAGTTGTCTGGACGATTTTCAAAAACCACTTCTGACTTGGGGAGTGAAGGAGGCCAGGGATGGACAGGAGATACGAAAAACAGGACATACTTTGCATATATCTAGTTTCGTCAACTCAATACTATACACCACAGGAGCATATATATGATTTTTTAATTGGCAAACACCAATACAAAAATGGGCAAAAGAGAAGGGCAAACTAACACATAAATACAAATTTCTAGTGAACATGTGACAGAAAATTTCAACCACACTGGAACAGAGATACAAATGAAAACAATGAATGGTCTAAATTGTCTCTATCAAACTGAGATTTTTTTCTTCAATAGTTATTTTAACTGTTTTGAAGCACATGCACCAATAATCACCTTCTGCTGGTGACAGGGATCTGGACACAACTCTTTTGAGGTGACTACTGCGAGGTGAAATCACAGGTGTTCCTTCACACACTCCCTGTTATACTTTTCAGAATTTACCTGAAAAAGGAAGACTTGCTATTTACATGCCTCTTCTTAATGTTTATATTTTAAAAAGACAAAAACTAGGAGTTGCCTGCTTGCTCCCAGCCATGACAGGGGCACAAGGTTGGCTGATGAGCTGAGAGGGGTCACTCTTCAGCGCAAGGGTTAGGAAGCCAAGGCCTGGGGCTCAGATCTGGCAACCTGCACTCTCTTCTGCATCACCCCTGCGGTAAGAATGGTTGTTTATTTTGCTTTGGTTTTTCCACCTTTAAAGGGTTGGGGGGAAAAAAGGAGTAGGAAAGACAGGAGGTGAGGTTTAGCCTGTGACAGACATATTACATGACCCGTGTTGGTACGTGACGATGAATAAACGGACAAAAGAAAGAATCAGCAACTGCTCACTAGTGACCAGGTTTTGCAAGATATACATAAAACTCATAAAGGAATAAATTTTAATCTAGGGTCCACCTAAAGCATAGACAACCAAAAATACCTAAAGAACCAAACATTTCCCAGTCTTCCACATGTCAAATGTACACAGTTCCCAAAAGGTGCGGTGCACACAAGAGCGAGGAAGGCTCCTGCTGCTCGTGGTAAACCCACAGTCCACCATCTGCACGACAAGCCGCCACTCCTGCCCAAACCCAGCCAGGCCAAGGAAGTGAGCAAGTCTACACCACCCAATCTCCCTTGCCTTTGCCAACAAGTGCTTGAGGCAAAGGTCACGCGTAGACCACCTCACGTTTTCTGTTCGCTCCACCGCGTATCAGGTCGTGTAGGAAGAACGAAGCTCCTCTCATTCCAACACATACTAACGTCTAACACAAGCACCAAATGGCCTCAACTGTGGCTTATGAGAGATCGGTGAAAATGCTGAAATCTGTTAAGTACTGTTCTCTCTAATCCCACCTCTTGCCTACCTCCCAGGACAAAGGGGCATTGGGCAAAGACCAGGCAAGGTGCCTGGCGGAGTCCTGTCCCTTCTCTCTCGGGCACAAGGCCCAGTAACACTGTCCCTCCTCGCCCAGGCGGTCCTCTACTGTCCCAGGAACGGCAGAGTGGACGCGCCTCTCCCCAAAGGGAGGCTAACTTCGTCTGCGTCCCATAGTCGGCCGACCGCCGAGTCGGGCAGTCAGCAAAGACACACTCATTCGTGGACTCGCTAAACCCTGCCGGAGGTGCTCAATCTTAAAGATGCCTCAACTGCGAGGCTTAAAAGTGCAAACCAGGAGGGAAAGGAAAGCGAGAGAAAAGAGAAGAGGACCGAAGCATCGGGCCAACAGGAACACCGCCAGCCGCACCTGGAGCAGGTCACGTGCCAAGACACCACAAGAATTATTTTGGCATAATTTTCAATGATCCTTTGTTAGCAGTAAAAGAACCGTTTTTAAAAATCAGAGCGTCGGAGAAGCCAGTCGGTGCTCCCAGGAACGGACTTGCCGCGGGGGAATGGGCACCCCCGGGGACACGGCGACGACTAACCCCGGGCATGCTTACCCCCAGGGCCGGCAGCCTCTGCGTGCAGCTCACCGCCACCTTCAGCTTCCAATCGGTTTCACCATCAAGCTGATCAGTTCGGATAAAACACGAACCTTGGAATGAGACAAGAAGATTCCAGAGTTACAGGTGCCTGAAGACCACAAGCGTGCGGCACAGGGGGCTACAGCAATGATGCGTCCAGAAATTCACATAAACCGAAGTCCTCAAAAGCATTTGTGTCTTTGATTCACAAACAAGTGTGCCGAGAAGACACAGGTCACTAACTAATCACTTACCTGCTATGTGGTGTCCTTGCCTACGGAGGCTTAATATTATTTAGTGCTTTATTCTAGAAAAACTACTTGGATCATTTATACCTTCAATTCATGTTTTAGTAATAAAATAATAAATACACAAAAATATCCAAGAGCGTGCCATAATTTTGCTAATTATCTGACGTACTACCATAAAACATATGTTCAAAAATAAAAGCACAGCTAAAATGCCAAAACACAGGTAAGATCTACTGTCACAGAAACCTATCAAATTTTAAACGTGAACAAATATTAAATAACAGAACTCCATCCACCCTTTGACCACGATAGCACACCATTTCTCAGAACCTATCCTGAGAGAGAAGAGCGAGACACAAAGTGACACACAAGATGATCCTGTGACGTTATTTGTCGGGACGAAAGGCCGGGAGCAGACTGTGTGAGAATCAACGAGTAAAAGGGAGCACGAGCAGCCATATAAGACAGACAGGATGGAGGACGGGGACAGAGCACGGACAGGAGACAGGGAGGGAGGGAGGAAGGGAGAGGGAGGGAGGAAGAGAAAAGAGGAAGACCTGATAGTCACAGTGAACGATCTGCAGGGTGCAGGTCGGTACGTGAGGGAAGCACGTGCATTGTGAGTGGAACCTCCCGCCGAAGAGGGAGGGAACGAGCGGGCGTGGGCACGGGTGACCTCTGTAGAGGGAGGACGGTGGGAAGCGGCTGTTTTACACTGCTCACTCTGAAATCATGTGTGTTTTACATAATTAAAAAAGCAAATTACATCAAACTTTTAAAAAGCAATCCCTAAAAACAAGCATATAAAACAAAATAATGTGTTTCATCACCAAATGAACTCAAGTGACTTAATAAAGTAGTCACAGAAAGCCCCACAAGCGTCTGTACATCTTGGTGACCTAGGACAAGCACCTTATAAACAACCGCGAGGCCCTGAGAGGGTCCGGCGTGTGCCCCATCCCACACAGCCCTCCCCCCTCCTAACACCACTGCCATGTGCACTTCCTCGATCGCTCTGGAGCTCCCCCCCCCCCGAACGTACATGCTCAGACACTGCCGCCGAGCCTTGTCCATTCTGGGCACGTCTCCAGCGCCCTCCCTGCTCCCCGTCTGGATGTCACTGACCGAGCAAGCACGATCCAGGCCAACCGTCTCCCCTTCCCCTTGTGGGTCCCGTGACCCTGGCTCCTGCACCCAGAGCCCAGTCCGCAGCCCAAGGACCCACAGCGGCGCTGCCCAGCTGCCACCCAGAGGCACCCTGTCTGGGCTGTGCTCTGGCACCAACAGCCCTTTGTGCACAGGACCCACACCCAAGACTGCAGTGCAGGCTGAAGAAAGTGGAAGGAAGCCTATCCTCCCTTTCCAGCTTTTAGCGGGACTAAAATGTAAAAGGAGAGGCATCTGTTCTTTGGATTCAGTCTGGTCACCAGATGAGACACTTCCTGTAAGAAAGCATTGGTTCCTTTTGTAACTTACCCACATTTCAAGACAATGAGCTGGTTGGCTGCCGTCCTCAGGAGGCAATCAGGCCCACGTGTGCGCATGCACATACGTGCGCGTGTGTGCACTGCGCGAGCAGCAGTAGTTGAGAAGTTTCACTGCAATGCCATTACTGTTATTACCGAGTCTCAAGCTGACCTACTGTCGGGGGGTGGGGATCTGATTTCCAGAGTTACCACTTATATAGGTTAAAATGTCCAGTGTTCAACAAATGTCAACAAGCACCCAAAGAAACAGGAGCGTATAGCCAACAGAAAGGGAAAAAAGGGGCGCATGGGTGGCTCAGCTGGTTAAGCATCTGCCTTCACTAAGGCAGTGATCCCAAGGTCCTGGGATCCAGTCCTGCAGCAGGCTTCCTGCTCAGCAGGGAGTCTGCTTCTTCTCCCTCTCTCTACCCCTCACGCCTGCTTATGATTTCTCTCACACACACTCTCTCTCCCTCTCTCAAATAAATAAAATCTTTAAATAAATAAAATGAAGGAACAAAAAATATAAAGATATGTCCCTGAAGAAGACCTGATGTCAGACCTACTAGACAAAGACTTGTTTAAAAGATGCTCAAAGAACTGAAGAAAGATGTTAGAAAAGTCAAGAAACAAATTATGAACAAAATGGAATTAATAAAGAGAGAAAACATAAAAAAAAAAAGGAAAAGAAAGTCAAGAACTGACAGCACAGTACAGTCATCATAATGAAAAATTCCCTGAAGGGAGCTGAAGGCAGAAGGAAGAATCAGCAAACTTGAAGACAGGACGGAAATGGTCCAGCCTGAGGAAAAGAGAGAAAAAGAACTGAAAAACCACGAGCAGAGACAGAGGGATCCGTGAATCAGCACACACGCTGTGGGAGTCCCGGCAGAAGTGGAGATGACGGGGCGAAGACTGCCTGGAGAAGTAATTACTGAAAAGATCCCAGATGTGATGAGACATGCAAGTACACATCTACGAAGCCCCAAAAGGGTTAAGTCAGATGAAGTCTGAGAGACCCACTGGGAGACGCGTCATAGCCAGACTTTTAAAAGAGGAGGGAACAGTGAGAACAGCAAGAGACAAGAGACTCCTTGCATCCAAGGGATCCTCAGTAAGATTATCTGCAGATTTTCCATGAGAAGCTTTGGGTTTCAGAGAAGGTACACCAACATGGTCAAAGCTATAAGAAGAA
>CM052808.1:79960628-80022763 GCA_028533885.1 Nasua narica | reverse complement strand
ACTGGCAGAGTAAGCGACAACACATAATCCAACCTTATACTGTTTAGAAAAGACTCACTTTATATCCAAAGACACAAAGAGGTTAAAAGTAGAACGATGGCAAGAGACACTCCATGGGAAACAGTATGGCAGTTCATCAAAAAATTAAACACAGAATTACCAAATGAGGCAGTAATTCCACTTCTGGGTATAAACTGCTAAGAACTGAAAGCAGGGTCTCAAACAGGTAAGTGTACACTCGTGTTTCAGATGTTCATAGCAGCATTATTCACAACAGCCAAAAATGAGAAAAACCCAGTGCCCACTGACGGATGAATGGACTGAAAAACAAACCGGAAGTGGTCTATCTGTAGAATGTGACATTATGGAGCCTCCCAAAGGAAGGGAATCGTGCGCTGTGCTACCACACGGATCAACCTTGAGGACATCATGCTTAGGGAAATGAGCCGGTCACAAACGACAAATACTGTAGCACTGATTCCACTTAGGTGAGTTTCTTAGAGGGTCACAGTCATAAAGACAGACAGCAGAATGGTGGTTGCCACTGGCTGAGAGGAGGGAGAATGAGGAGTTACTGTTTAATGGTGTAGAGTTTCTGCTCTACAAGATGGAAACAGTTACCCAGATAGATGACAGGGGTAGCTGCATAATGATGTGAACATATTTAATAAAATACCACTAAACTGTGTATTTAAAAATGGTTAAGATGGGGCGCCTGGGTGGTCAGTCGGTTGAGCCTCTGCCTTCAGCTCAGGTTGTGATCTCAGGGTCCCGGGATCAAGGCCCTTGTGGGGCTCTCTGCTCAGCAGGGAGTCTCCTCCCCTTCTCTCTCCCCCAGCTCATGCTTGCATTCACATACTTACTCTCGCAAAAATAAGTAAATAAAGTCTTTTAAAAAAATGGTTAAGATGGTGCAATATTCTGACTTATGAGAAATACGTATTTGGTCATTCAGTTGTGGTCTTCCTCCACAGTTCCTGGCTCTCTGCTCCCCAAACCCTCAAAATCTCCCAAGTGTTGAGAGTGATAAAGGTGTCTTTTGTTAATGAAGGTGACTTTTGGAACCCACTCACTCGGGGGGGGGGGGCTGCTGCCAGGAGGTCCAACCATGAGATCAGAGGGTGGCAATGGTGCACCCCATGCCTACTCTGGGGAGGGGAAAGGGCCTGGAGGTTAGTCAGCCAATGATCGATGATTTAATCAATCGTGGCCGTGCAGAGAAGCCTGCATAAAACCCAAAAGCACTGGGTCCAGAAGCTTCCGGGTTGGCGAACACCTGCAGACTGGGAAGAGGGGCTGTCCCCAGACCTGTCCCTGTGCACCTCTTCGTCCGGCTGCTGACGCTTACCCTTTAACCAGCAGGGAACCGTGAGCGCCTCCTTGAGCTCTGTGAGCCGCTGAGGCAAACGCAGGAGGAGATCCCTGGAACCTCCAGTTCGCAGCTGGCTGGTCAGAAGCAGAGGTCCCCGCGGGGACTTCCGACTCGTGTCTGAACTCGGGGGCAGGAGGCCGTCTCACAGGACTGAGCCCTTCACCTGCGGGACAGGCTGCTAGGTCCAAGGCAGACAGGGTCAGAATGCAGCCGAATTCTCAGACCCCCTGCTGGTGCCCCAAGAACTGCTCAGCTTTGAATGTGTGGGACTCTCTCTGCCTCACGCTGAACTGGGTCCGGGAGCCCAGAAAGAGGTAATGAATTTTATATTATGTACATCTTAACACAGTAAGAAAAAAAGATACACTTAAAAATTAAAACCACTGACCAGCCTTGAAAAATAACAACAGAACAGTAAAACCGTGGTAGACAAGGCGGCGTGGCTGCGCCGCGGGAGCGCGCACATCGGCGGGGCAGGTCAGAGCCAGAGCGAGCCCCCTTAGCATAGTCAGCAGCGACAAGGGGAAAAAATCGTCCCTTCAGGGGACGTGCTGTGTCAACTCAACGCCCACACCCAACAACAGCATCCAGACACAGACTTTACGTCCTTCTCAAATATTAAGTCTAACACGGGCCACAGACCTGTAGAAATGTAGAATACAAATAAACGTCCTGGACGAAAACACAGGAGAAAACCCAGGAGACCCTAGTATAGTGTGGTGACCGCTTTTCAGATACGGCACCAGAGGTGCGAGCCAAGAGAGAACTAGGTGTTGAGCTGGACTTTACTAAAATTCAAAACTTCTGTTCTGCAAAAGACGGCATCAAAAGAATGAGAAGACAAGCCACAGACTGCGAGGAAGAAGATTCACAAAACACACAGCCGACAAGACTGTTACGCAAAATATACAAAGAACTCTTACATCTTGAAAATAAGAAAATAACCTGACTGAGAAATGGGCTAAAGACCTGAACAAAGAAGACACATGGATGGCAAATAAGCACATGAAAAGGGGCTCCACATCATGCTGGGCCATCAGGGAGACGAGTTACGAGCACAGAGAGACATCACTGCACACCGACGACAAAGGTCCGCGTCAGAGCACCGACATGCCCGGTGCTGATGGGGACTGGGGGGGGGGGGGTGGGAGGACAGGGTACCGGGAACTCGCCCTGGCCGCTGGTTGGGGGAGGGAGCAACACGGCGCAGCCGCTTGGGAAGACAGTCTGGCAATTTCCCACCAAGCTAAACACAACCTCACTGTATGATCCAGAGATTGTGCTGCTTGGCATTTACCCAAAGGAGGTACGAACTTAAGTCAACATGAAAACTGCACCCGGTCTTTCAGCAGCTTTTCTCCTAACTGCCAAAACTGGAAACAGCCAGGACACCCTTCGATAGGTAAATGAATAAACGGTGGTGCAAGCAGACCATGGACAGTTATTCGGCGCTGAAAAGAAATGAGCTGTCAGACCATGAAAGACGGAGAAACCTCGTAACGCATACCGCTCAGTGAAAGAAGACAATCTGATACGGCATTCTGGAAAAGGCGAAACTACAGAGTAACTAAAACGATCAGTGTTTGCTGAGGGATGAATAGATGGGCACGGAGGAATTTCACAAAAATATCATGAAGCCAAACACTCTGTAAGACACCATCACGGCAGATACGAGTCTTTCCACGTTTGTCCAGGCCCACAAACACACCCCACCAAGAGGGAAGGCTCACGTCAGCTGCGGACTCTGGCTGGGCTTCTCAAGGGGAACAAACACGCCGTGCCGCTGGGGCCTGCTGCATGATGGGGAAAGTGAGACGTGTGTGAGTGCAGGGGTGTGTGGAAAATCTGTGTACGTCCCTCTCACCCTTTTGAAAATCTGTGATTGTGCTAAAAAAAAAAAAAGTCTGAAAATGTATTTTAAAAATGCATTCAGATTAATATAGAACTATATCAACCAAAATACTACAAAGTTGATTCTTTAATGGGTCCTCTACAAATGTATTTTCTCTTCCTTATGGTTTTTCAATAACATTTTCTTTTCTCCAGCCTACTTTATTGTAAGAACATAGCATGTAATACACCCAACATTTAAACGTGGTGATGGACTTGATGTTATTGGTTAGGTTCCAGCCAACAGCAGGCTATTAGCAGTCAAGTTCTGGGGGAGTCCAAAGTCACGCGTGGGTTTCCAACTGCACGGGAAGCAGGGTGGGGGTAAGCAGCCCTAACCCCCGGGCTGTTCAAGGGTCAGCTGTACAAACATGAGATCGCTGCAGGAAGGAGAGAAACGCTGCAGGTAACTGCCACGGCGCTACACGCACCCGCTTTAACCGGAGAGGAACCGCTGCAGAGACGGAGCCTGCCCTGCTCGGACTGTTCTCGTACTTCTATCTCAGGGCTCCCTTCTGCTGTCCATCAGTGTCGGCCCCATCCATCAACTTCGCAGACGTTCTACCGCCGATCGATGTGGCTCGGCGGCGGGGCGGCTCTGGTGAACGGCTGACTGCATGCGCGGTCATTTGCTGGCGCTCACGCTATGACAGTTATCGGCTGACTGCACTTCCTCTCCACTTCAGCAGCTAATTTCATCAATAACTTATCTCATGGCCTTTTCCCTTTTATCCAGAAGACAACAAAACAGAAACATTAAGTAAAAGGGGTTTTATAATATTTTAAACTAATTATTTATTAGTATTGATGGCATAACTTTCAGTGTCCTGGATGAAATGGGTTTTAACTTTAAAGGAAGATACAGAAATCGCAAGGTTACTGGGGGAGGGAAAGTGGTAAGCAGCCTTACGAAAAAGCCCATGGCGGCTCACAGACTGTAGTCATCCAGTAAAGAGAGGGCTCAAAACTTCCATTGTAGGGCTTCTAAGTTGCTTAGATTCAGAAGACAACCAGATGATGCTGATTGAGTTTTCTGATATTTAATAGAACCTGTTAAAAATCACTTATCCAGGGTGCCTGGGTGGCTCAGTTAAGCATCTGACTTTTTCTTTTTTAAAGATTTTATTTATTTATTTGAGAGAGAGAGAGAGAACATGAGGAGAGGGGTCAGAGGGAGAAGCAGACTCCCCGCCGAGCAGGGAGCCCGATGTGGGACTCGATCTGGGGACTCCAGGGTCATGACCTAAGCCAGAGGCAGTTGCTCAGCCAACTGAGGCCCCCAGGTGCCCCAAGTGTCTGACTCTTGATTTCAGCTTGGGTCACGATCTCAGGGTTAGGACACTGAGCCCAACATCGGGCTCCACACTTGGCATGGATTCTGCTTAGGATTCTCTCTCCATGTCTCCCCTTCCCGCTCTTTCTCCTTCCACCAAATAAATAAACAAACAAATAAATAAATAAATAAATCACTTATCCATACGTAAAGTAGCTGAAATAATATGGTATATAACAGTTAAATTGTTAAAATATTTTCAAATGGTTAAATAAACTATTAGATATTAGATAAACTATTAGATCTGTATAATTAAAACAACAAAAATAAAAGCGGACAGAGGCAGGAGGCTGTGCATACTGACAGATGCTCCGGGGAGTTACGGAGACCTTCCAAAATGGAAACACAGACTCGATAAAGATTCTGCAGCAAGTGCAGCAATGCCACCAACTACACGCAGCTGCTGTGCACACACTCAGAATCCGCACAACATCCACTACACTGAGAACACTCTTCTGGGGACCAAAGGTCGTACTGATCGCAGTTGAGGTCATCTATCTCACAATGAGAGAAGGAAATGAGCAAAATCAAGAGTAAAGCAAGTTCTGGGAGACATGCGTCACATGGGCCGAGTACCCAGACTCAAAATTCTAAAACAGAGCCCACACTCACTCATCTGGGGCACAGCCAATGTCCTATTCTGAAAAGAGATGGAGCAGCTTCTGTCAAAGAGGGACGGGGTTCAGCTGGAAACGGAAATGGAAAGCAGCTACCACCCACACAGTCTACGGTTAAGGGAAAGAAGACCTGCAGCATCCAGAAAAGTCTCCTTAACAAAGCAGGGCACTAGCTCTGTGAGGGTAATTGTCTGTTCTGTCCTCACTGGGACCCTCTGAACCTTAGGGGCCAAGGGGCCACCATACGGAGACCACTGGGGGGTGGGGAGGAGGAGGGACAAAGTGCCAGGGAGAGGAATTTGGGACGCGGGATTTAATACAAGTATACTTCTTTGGGGCCTGGCTCATTTAGAAAACACCTTCTGAAGATCGTCAGGGGGAGAGACTAACAGAATACTCCAAACTAAGAAGAAGTGAATAGAGTATCTACTTTCTTGATTAGAAACCGCTCCACAGCCACCCCTCAAAAAAATATATGTATATACGCAGAATAAAAAGTCATTTCTCTCTGAACAAGGAGGCTACTAATACTTACTGGGCATCTGCTAAGGACCAGTCCTGGCCTATATATATTTGAGGACCTGTTAGCCAGTCGGTAGGGAACGTGACCCCATTTCAAGCTTAGAGGTGCACTGCCCCGAGGTCTCACAGGGACGGGCAGGAAGAACGGCACAATGCCATCCGGAGGCCCATCTGACTTCAAACCCCTCTGCTGTCATAATCACCTAAAGTTCACCACAGTTGATCAGTGAACACTCTGAACTCTGTTATACAAACATCAAAACTGTTACCTGGGTGCTGCCTGTTGTTCAGACAGGTGCTTCTTTTTCAGTGACTTGGCTGACCTAATTCTGTGAAGCCCACTTACCCTGTAGCACGCACCGCCCACGTCCCTACCCGGGCTTCTATTCCTGGCTTTCTAGGGGCTGCTCCCGGCGCCACACTTCCTGCTGGTCAAAAGTGAGTCGAGTCCAGCCTTTTCCGCTGGACACACATGGCTTGGCCGCCACGCTCCCCAACCGGGAAATTCCCTCGTGACTCCACCCCTAGTCCCGTTGGGGGTGGACCGGCGGCTTGTGGGTTGTCTCTGTGCACCACTGGACCGCAGCCATGGTGCTGGCACACGGACCCTCCTCTAGGCCAACACGGAGGCACATGATTCTACTTGTACGCTCAGCTTTGCAGGAGCTACTGCTGGAGTGGGTGGTACCTCCAGAGCCTGGGCTCCGGGCCCCTGGGACAAGCGAGGCTCTGGCTCTGCTGACGGATGTGTGTCCTGGGGAACGTTCTCGAGACCGCCCCACTCCGACTCCTCCCGAGCGGAGCACGCCAGCACACGCACGCAGCGCTGAGGGGATCCTGTGCGGCTTCTTCTGGCTGGCTCTCCCTGGTTCTGGCGGTAAAGTTTCTTGCTGGGCTGCTATGTCCTTCGTTGGTGTGTATCATGGAACCTCCCTCTGAACGACTGGCCACCAGCTCTCCAATGCTTCCCCCAGCAGCCTTACACATGAACTCCAGCAAGGGCCGCAAAGATCTGGGAAGGACCCGGGCCAAGGCATGGGAGAATGGAATGGGACAGCAGCCAGCTTTATCTGGAGTGGCGCCCTGCTTGCTCGCGGTGCCGGGCTGAGGGGAGGCGCTGTGGTAGCCCCTCCAGGCATCTGCCCGACAAGCCAGCGGGTGGGGGTAACTGGCTGAGGCTCCATTACTCCCGGCTTGTCAAAACTGGGCAGCGCTCTTGCCTCTGAGCGGGAGCTGGCGAGCAGAAGGGAGGCCCGGTCCCTGGGCCCGGGGAAAGGAGCGGCTAGTGGGGACGCTCCTTGCAGGATGGCGCCCCGGCCTCAGTCTGGCAGCGGCAGGGAGATGGGACCAGCCCTGACTTCTTGGTGGCGCTGGCTTGGAGTAGAAGCGTCTCCCCTGTGAAGCCAGATGCCACAGAATCAATTTGTTCTTACTGAGAAGATCTCTGAAGAATATTAAAACAATTACTCTCAAAAGAGAAATAACTGAACACTTAGAGATTCTCTTTAATGAAAACAAGAAAGTCCTCTAGTGCTTTTCAACCAGGAGTGATTCTGCTTCCCCGGAGGGCATGAGGAAACTTGTGGGGACACTGCTTTCCAACCTGGGCAGGGCAGGGCTGCTACTGGCGTCCAGGGCCCTGAGGCAGGAGGAGGGTTCGGCAGCCCGCAGCCCGTCGGACAGACCGGCCCCGGCAGAGCGAGGGCCCCCAGCGGCAGCAGGCTCTAGGGAGGCTCCTGGTCCCGGGCCGGCAGGAAGGCCAGCCTTGGGCTGAACACCAGCTCTGTGTCTCACTCAGCGACGCTCCCTGGCCAGTCGCCTCACCTCACTGGAGGCTGCATCTGCCCAGCGGGGGAAAGGGGGCCGGACTGACTTGCGAGTCGCGTGGGAAAACCTAGAGGCGAACCTACTGAAGTCGGCCAGTGAGCGCCACACGCCAGGAGCGTACTCAGCTACCTTTCTCAAGTCTGGGGGGCTAGTGAAGGCAGACGTGTCAGAATGTATCTTCCCCGAGCCCAGGCCAGGACCCCCCTTACACAACGTCCTAACGCTGAAATGGCCTGTGCAACCACACCCGCGCTAACTTCACTCTCCCTTGAACTCTCCGGAAGACACGGTTGTCCTACAGATACGACGAGCACTTTCTTGCCCTCCTACGGCTTTTTTCTGCTAGCCAATGCACTTTCAACTCATCACAGTTCAGGATCTGAACTGTGCCCCCGTAAACCCGTCCCCAAGGACACCTCCAACCCGGAGGCTGCTCTCTGCCGCGGGCACCGGTGCTGCCGGCACGATTGTAGGAGCCTCAGAGGCCAAGACGCTTCCTAACGCGCCCTAAGACGGGGGGCTAAGAAATGACTTCTGAGTCATCTACTACATCGAGTGAAGACGGACCCAGGAAACCTATGTCTGATTCCATGTACTTTGAAAGATACAGCTAAAGACATAAATACATTTTGTTATGCATTACTTGTCAGAAGACTTACCATAAGGAGAGTATTTTACAAACCAGCTTCACTAAAAAGGAGTACAAGAAAATTTGTAGTGGATGTTATTTTACAGTTAAAACAGTTTTCCAAAGTCGATTTTTTCCCTCTTAGATAGATGCATGTATAAGAATGTGCGTGTGTGTGCCTGTGCGTGTTCTCATTCAGAAGTAACCACAGGAGGACAAGATTCGAGATTCCGTCCGACACATACTTTGAGAGGTCAGTGCCAACAGCTCTGCTCTAGGTCTGCTTTCTAACACAGAAAATAATAAGGGAGAACCTCTAGAGAGTCTCTTCTATTGCCAACATTCTACGTTTCTAACAGTGAGAGTAATACTCAGGTTCTGCAAGCTTCTTAAACACTGGAAGCAATACAGCTGCCTTTCTTTAAAGAAGAAAGGATATGCTTCACTCTGTTTTAAAATTTTAGGGGCAGTAGATATATTACTTACCTCTGAGTACAGCTAACATCACTAACCTCGTAGTAACTGACAGGATTTAAAGAGATGAACTGTGGCAAAATCAGGAGTACGGCCAACTTGCCGTGTGTGACACGTACTCTAGCTAATAATGTTTACCGGCAAGCACTAGCCATGCTGGAGGCCAGCGAAGGCTCAGTAAAACTGAATTATTAAATTAGTCGGCTTATATCCAGTTACAGACTTCTTATGAATACTTGATTTTATTTTGTATAATTGACAAGAGCTGACAGGAAAGGACAGGTTTAATGACAATCAAATTAAGATCAACCAGGCCATGTGTCACACAGGAGAGCTGCCTCCAGTGGTGATAAAGTAACCGATTGGACACGATGAGACTGAGCACCGGAGTCTGTCATATACCGTGATAAGTTATCCTGTAATATTAGATTGTCTGCAACAGCTCACGAATCCAATAGCTCTGAAAGAGTAGGTACAGTATATGCCCAACACAAGAAAAATAGACATTGACTTCGCATATGTAATACCAGATCGTTTGCCATTAAACTTAATTTCTAAATCATTTATATGACTTAATGACTCTGCATGAAATTTTTAAGCTGGTGGGAAGATGAATAGCACCGAAGAGAGAATGTGGATGAGTACAGTGTCATTTACCTACTGCTGCCCCACTAACAGGTGACAGCTGAGCTATTGTAATATGTCCCAAACACTTAAACTATAATGTCATCACTTAGGAGGAAAGTGAAAAAGATATTGGCATGTATAAGAGATTGATGAAAATTAGTTCTAAAGCATTAATTTCTCTTAATACCACTAAAAGAATTGTGTGCATTCAGGAGATATTTGATCTGAATTAAGAAACTGATGAAGCAATTGATTAATTGGAATTCAAGCCGTAAGTCCCCAGATCCATCAACAGCTTCATCTGCATTTTAAGCAATTAGATGCCGGCCCCATAGAAGGCCCTGTGTTAATACACGGTCAATATGACACCACAAAGAAACTCCTTGAGCTGCAAATGTCCAAGCTCAGACACACCACAGAGATTTAAGACTTTTATACTGGCTAGGGTTTGAATATTTTTATTTTTTTTATGTTTTAAAGATTTCATTTCTTTCTTTGACAGAGAAAGAGAGACACTGAGAGAGGGAACACAAGCAGGGGGATCGGGAGAGGGAGAAGCAGGCTCCCTGCCGAGCCCGATGCAGGGCTTGATCCCAGGACCTGGGGATCATGACCTGAGCCGAAGGCAGACGCTTAACGACAGAGCCACCGAGAAGCCCCAGGATTTTTATTTTAACAGACAATGCACTATCAGATTCTTCTGAACTGAAACTGAAAAGTAATAAAATAATATCAATAGTGTTAGTTGATACACAAAAAATTCTGAATATGTGTACTTTTGAAAAGGAGACAATTAAAAAACTTAAAATAATCACTTAAGGTTGCAGAAACAGAATTTCCAAAGCTAAGAATTCCTGATTTAAAGCAATATTATGACTCACGTTTTATCCAGTTGGGAAGCTATTTGGTAAATTTTAGAAAAAGAGGAAAAACAGCATGAAATAGCAATCTGACATTTTAGTATCTGTATATCTACAATCAGTGATGATTTTAACAATTTAAATTTGATAGAAAAAATTAAAAAACTGAAAAATATAATAGAACTGTAAGCTTAGGAGCAGCTGGGTGGCTCAGTCAGTCGAGCATCTGCCTTCGGCTCAGGTCATGATCCCACGGTCATGGGATTGAGCCCCGAGTTGGGCTCCCTGCTCGGCAGGGAGCCTGCTTCTCCCTCTCCCTCTGCTGCTCCCCCTGCTTGTGCACTCTGTCAAATAAATAAATAAAATCTTAAAAACAAACAAAAAACTAAGCTTTAACAGACTAGAGTAAGGTCCTAAGTCAGATCCAATAATACAGCATACATGCTGCTATGCTATACATTTTTCTGGGGAACAAGGTGATAATTCTCAAGATTCTCAAAGAAAGGGGCGCCTGGGTGGCTCAGCGGGTTAAGCATCTGCCTTTGGCTCAGGTCATGATCCCAGGGTCCTGGAATCAAGTCCTGTATCGGGCTCCGGCTCAGTGGGGAACCAGCTTCTCCCTCTGCCTCTCTGTCTCTCATGAATAAATAAATAAAACCTTAAAAAAAAAAAAAAGCATCTGCCTTTGGCTCAGGTCATGATCCCAGGGTCCTGGGATTGTGTCCCCCATCAGGCTCCTCACTCAGTGGGGAGCCTGCTTCTCCCTCTCCATTACCCCGGCCCCGGCTTGTATTCTCTTTCTCTGTCACATAAATAAATAAACAAAAATCTTTTTAAAAAGTTAAAAAAATTCTCAAAGAGATCTAGGACCTCCAAAATATTAAGTGTCGTTACACTACAACATGTCCCTATGACATGAAACCCAAGGGAAAACAAGAGGGAAAGAAGACGTTTTTTTAAAACGTCATCAGTTTAGATAGAATGTTATTTATCCAAAGGTAATATAATACAGAGTATCTCATTTGCCTAATGCTCTAATATTCTCTCTACGTGTTACTGCTGTAAGTTACTCTGAGGCTGGGAACTAAAATTGCTGTTAGTCACATGGTCTTCAACAAAGCCTTCGGGTTGTTCAGCCCTCAGACTCCTCTAGGAAATGGAGAGTTCTCATCATCCAGTTTTAAAGTGCTGGAATTCCTTCATCTTTTATCTTCTAACAAAACCTTTATTTCTTTTAAGTTAATTATCTGAAAACCATTTCCGCATTTGGGATAATATTCTTAATCTCATATATATTTTTACCACAGTCGTTAAAAAGACAAGTAATATAAAAGCATCTCTCAAACGCAAACACTGTGGCTATTCGTTATACGGAATACATTTCAAAACAAAGACAAACATCATGAAGAAGTGGGTGATGTAAACAGAGATAGCAATGGAAAAATCTCTGAAAATCCATTTCTCCATAACTCTAATAGAGAACATCAGTAAAAATCATCAAAAGCAAGTTTTTCAGAACTCTGGAGAATAATCAAAGACTTACGACAATCCCGGGTGCATTTATTCAAGAAACACAGCTAAACTGAGCTGAGAATGAGCTGTGTAGTGTTCTGACTTCTTCCATTCCCAAACCTCTTCTCCCTACCCCGCAGTTCCACAGTAGCTGAGAAAAAGGATGATTCCAGCAGCCACTGACGGGCACAACGATCAGGCCTGGAGTTTCCCAAATCCATGCCCAGAGGACTGTTGTCACCCGACCAAGTCGGGCTTTGCCTGGATTTGACCCGGCCCAGAGCCTTTTACTGAGAACAGGGTTTTCTCTGGACTGTTTGTCAAAAAACAATCAGTGGCAACTGTTGAACACCCCAGCTACCTTGGGTGGTGATAAAACTGGGGTAAACAAAAAACAAAAGAAAACCTGAAAAATCAGATGACTTCAAAGAGGCTCTGAAAAATTGTAACATATTCCGGGGAGTCGAAAAGCCACTCGCCCACGCAGAGCTGCGCTCATGTCCAGGAAAACCTGAAAGGCCTTGAGGTCTCATGCTGGGGTGACCTTGAAGCTCTGTACAAGCAAGAAATGCGAGCAAAAGGCAGAGCTGTCAATCTCCTGCCGCAGCGCTGCGGCCGGGATGGGAACATGAGCGACTACGGTGGCCCAGGCACTTGCAGTTTGGTGCCCAGATAGGTCTCTCTTCGAGCGTCGCCTGGTCATGGGAGAGGAGGGAGCTCTGCTCCCCGAAGTCAGGAACCCGTGAGGGAAACTGCAATCCTCAAGAGGCAGCTTCGAAGACGACCCGTGTCACGGACACCGAGCCGGCACTGGGAAGAAAAGAATCGATGGCCACAAGAGAGGTGACGACCGGGCCCGGAAGCTGTCAGCTGGCTCCCTTTGGCAGACCTCAGAGCACAGCCCATCTCACTGGACAGGAAAGGGAGTCCAGCTGTACTTCCGAGAAGAAAGGGAAACGGACTGAAGAGCAGCGCTAGTCTGCGCCACAGAAGAACGAGAGCGCCCACTGCGTAACACACCGCCAAGTCGATGCACCAGGTGGACGCGATCATTACGCGGAGCTGAACTCCTCTGTTAAG
Organism: Nasua narica; assembly: GCA_028533885.1. NCBI lineage: Eukaryota > Metazoa > Chordata > Mammalia > Carnivora > Procyonidae > Nasua > Nasua narica. The sequence goes on along the minus strand of CM052808.1, from coordinate 80,010,021 downwards.
GGCAGCCTCCTCCGACGATGTAAACAACCATAACCACAACTGATGAAAAACATAGCTCCCTTTAAAAAAAGGCTGTTCACATACGGAGAAAAACTAAATCAACAACTCTAGTGCCTGGATGGCTCAGCTGGAAGAGCATGCACCTCTTGATCTCAGGGTCATGAGTTCAAGCCCCATATTGGGTGTAGAGATTATTTAAAAATGAAAAAAAAAATTAAAAAAATAAATTAACAACTCTAAAATTTAACTACGTCCTTTCTAGAGTTTTCACGGCACTACAAATAATAATACATATGTTGAGCTTCCAATAAAAAAATAATATGCTGAGCTTCCTATAAAAATACCGTCCATTTCTTCAACAGAGTCAGAAATGCAAGGCAAAAGGAACCTGGGCATTACCCGATGAACCTCCAATATTTCAGACATGAAGAAAATGTGTGACATGTGACTAGGTCATATAATTAAGAATTGCCCAAAGGAAATTGGGTTTCCTGAGATCTAACACACAGCTCTTCTCCTTGGCCACATAAGGCTTCCCTTTCATTTCCCCTTTGCCACCTTCTCACCGGTGAAAGCTCAGGTCATATAAACACCATTTATCCCGTGAAGCCCACTTCGACTCAGCTACACAAACTGTCTGCTTCCTCTCCTGTTACCACCGCCCATCTCATAACCCTTCAGTGTCTGTGCAGTCAGAGCACCGCTGTCGGTGTGTGTGCAGCCGTACATCCGTAGACCACGGTCTCTCTGAAGGGAACAACTCAGTCTCGCTTGTCTCGAGGGACACGTAGTGGCTGACACACAGTAACGGTAAATAAACGTTTGCTAAATTAATAAAACTGCAAATACAGGACAGCAACCAAATTTCAAGCAACATCATCATTTAATTACTTAGATATCAATATAACTTTGAATGAAAGGGCTCATTTGATATAAAGGTTATAATAGGATTATATATATATATTTTTTTTAAGGAAATTTTTTTTATCTATTTTTCCCCCCAAATACTTTTATTTTTTCAGGGTTCCAAGATTCATTGTTCATGCACCACACGCAGTGCTCCATGCAATACGTGCCCTCCTCAGTACCCACCACCAGGCTCGCCTTATTATAATAGGATTATATTTTTTAAAACATATACAGTAAAGATCATACTAAATATCAATAGTTAAATGTGATTTAGAATGAATTCAATTATCATTTGAAGAAAACCTTTCATAAGAATAAATTTAACTTTTACCTTTCACAGTGAAACTTAAACTGCTAAGATACTAAGTGAACAGCAATTTAAATACAAATACACATACCTCCTTTTTCTGATGTCCTAAGGAATACCATGTCCGACGGAATTCTTTGATTCTGCAGAAAGTAATATGAAACACTAATTACCTACATGCGAGTTCACAAAGTAATACCATTCCATTGCAAAGTAGAAATAGCTAGTAACAACCACTAAAAAAAGGTTATAATTAAAATTTATACCGAAGCAATTAACATTAATAATTTGTATAATTATTTGTATAATTTATATTTAATTTAATGTTTTAGTTGGCCTTTTTTATGATCCTTTCCCCTGTTAACAAACCATGAAAACAACATTTGTGATGACTTGAAAACTGCTCCTTTTCTGAAAAATGTTAAATATTGCCTTTTCTGTGGTCTCTTTTGTTAACTGAACTCATACATACAATATAGCAGTTTTTGCCCTGTAAAAAATTATGTCCTCCCTAGTAAGTAACCCTAGGAAGTGAGAATAGAATTCTTCCAAAACATAAAACAGAACACATCATAAATAAAAGATTTACTAAACGTTGAATAAGTAAATGTACAACTGAGCAAACAAAAAGTAAGCCCTACAATCTGAGAGAGAGACTCTCTCACAAGACAGGAAAGGACAAAACCTCAAAGGTACTTGGAATATATAAATTTATAGAAGTATTCACTAATCACACATTTAATCATTACTAATAATTTTGTCAATTGGAAAAGCTGTATCAAACCAAAGAAAAAATACATAGGAAGAACACTTCACACAATTTCAGGAAGTGCGTGTATATTTTTTGAGACCTAAGTAAAGATTTACTCATACATGATAAAGAAATGGATTGTCAGTAAGCAAGCAATAAAATCAAATATAAGTCTTTAAAGGTGAAAATGAGATGCTGTGGGATAAAGCTACCTCTTTATAACATCAATAAAGAAGGGTCAATTATTAAGATCTAAGAACTCTTAGGTCAAAAAAGAAACACAATGGAAATTAGAAAATATTTTTAACTGAATGGTAACAAAAACTCAATTTCAGGCAGCAAAGTGTGTGAAACCATTCTGCCAAAGCCAAAGGAAAATGTTAAGAGGAAAATATATACAATTAAATGCACACAATATATAAGGGAAACTAAAAATACAAGCTAAATATCCACTTGAAAGCAGGGAGGAAAAAGCCAGTGAACCCCAAAGAAAGTACAAGGATGTGAGCAAACATAAAAACAAAAATTAATGACCCAGAAAACAAGTACATAAATACAAGTAAAGAACAGCAAGAAAGTATTTTTAATGCTCATTTCAGCAATAAGAAAAACTAAGGTTAGACTATAACTAACAAGACAAGCAAGTCAAGTTCTCTACACAAAAACTATCAAACATTATTGAAAGAAGTTAAATAAAACCTAAACACACAGAACACATCATTTTCCAAAATCAGAATGCAAAGATGTCACGTGCCCATCAATTGATCTATTGTAACACAAACCCAATCAAAATCTTAACATGCTTTTTGGGAGGAACTGACAAGGTATTCCTAATATTTAGAGGGAAATGCAAAGGCCAAGAATGAAAAAGACAAATGGGAGAAACACAGAAGGTGGCATCTGCAATATAACAATACTAAAATATTAAACTAGAGCAATTAAGACAAGATGGAATTCTACTAAAATAGGTGATTATACCAATGTGAACACAGAAACTCCAGAAGGGAGGCTCACACAAAAATGGACACCACATTAATGAGAAAGGTTGCTCCTGCAGACCAGTGAGGAAATTGCGGTCTTTGCAATAAACAGTATTGAGAACCTCAGATATCTACGTGAGATGACAAGACGTAATCAAGACTAAAGCTCTGTATCAATCAAAACATAAGAATCTATTCCAAATGCGTTCCACTTCTAAACGTCAAAGTCAAAAGTGTAAGGCCCTAAAAGGTATTATAGAATATTCTCACGACTTTTTGGTAGGGAAGGATTTCTTCCCCACCAAACCTAACAAGAATCCTCCTTCTCCACAACCAAAAATTTAAAAAACAAAACAAAAATCCCCAACTAACTATAAATGAAAAGATTAATAAAATGGACTTCACCAAAATTAAGAATATCTCAAAAAAAAAAAATTAAGAATATCTCTTCAACAAAGCACACCAGGGAGGAAAAACTACTTGCAACATTTAACTAGTAAGAAACTCCCAGCCAGAATACATAAAGGCCTATAGACTATTAAGAAAAGAAGGGATAACTTAGAAGAAAAATGGCAAGCGATTTTCACAGGCTCTTCCCAAATAAGAAAGATTCCGAAAATCATATGAAAAGGTGTCCAACTTTATTACTTTTCAAGAAAATGCATGTTAAAACCACGACTACGACATACATATTGGAAATGCTAAATTAAAAAGGCTGATAATGTCAAGTGTTGGCAAACACGTGAAGCAACAGGAACTCTTACACACGACTCATGAGAGTATAATTGGATATATTACCTTGCAAAATCATTTGCAGTATCTACTGAAGTGGAGCATCGCCTACCCCAAAACCCAACACTTCCACTCTGTAGGTATATACACAATAGTAATGTGTGCTCAAGTCAGCCACCAGACACGAGTCAAGAATGACATGGAATTCTCATTCGTAAAAGGCAAAACTAATAAGCTACCCAAATATCCAGCAACAGGAGAATGGATAAAAGACACACTATGTAACAACAAAATGAATGAGTTATGGCTACACACAACCAAATGGAAGACTCTCACGAACCATACTGGGTCAAAAAAAACCCCATCCACCCAAATACACCCCTTCGTCCCACTGAGTTTTCTAGGCACCCTTGCTGAAAAGCAATTAACCACAAATTTAAGGCTTTATTTCTGGACTTCCAATTCTGAATTTATACCAGTTCTATGCTGTCTAGATTACTGTTAACACTGAATAAAGTTTTGAAATGGAAAAGTGTGAATACTACAATTCTATTAATCTTTTCCAAACCTTTTTCATTATTCTGGGTCCCTTGTATTTCCATATGAATTTTAGAATCAGCTTGTCAATTTCTGCAAAGAAGTCAGCTGGAATGTTGAGAGGGATAGCATAGAATATGTAGATCAGTTTGGGGAGTACTGCCATTTTAACAGTACTAATACTTCTAATCCATGAATATAGGATGTCTTTCCATTTATTTAGGTCTTTAGTAGGTCTTGACACTGCTTTTTAGTTTTCAAAGTACAAGTTTTACACTTCTGTTACTTATTCCCTTTTCTCAAAATATTTATTTATTTATTTATTTATTTATTTATTTATTTATTTACTTACTTACTTATTTATTTATTTATTTATTTATTTGAAAGAGAGAATGAGAGAGGGTGAGCATGAGAGGGGGAAGGTCAGAGGGAGAAGGAGAAGCAGACCCCCAGTTGAGCAGAGAGCTCGAAGCAGGACTCGATCCCCGAACTCCGGGATCGTGACCTGAGCTGAAGGCAGTCACTCAACCAAGGGAGCCCCCCAGGCGCCCTCTGTTGCTTATTCTTGACAATAATTTTGTTTGTAAGTACTTTATTCCTTTTAATGCTATCATCATAGAATTTTTTTCTTAATTTCACTTTCAGACCCTTACTCTTTATTCCCTCTCCATTTTATCCTCTGTGAAGCACTCATAGATAAACTAGAGAACCTCAAATGATCACTGGATGCTTTTTATTTTTCCCTCCCCTCAAGACAACGAGCCTTATAGGAGCAGACACCTGTGTCTCCTTAACATGACACGCCCTGGGACGCACAACTGTGTCTCCGACCCCCACCCACCCAGGGTATCCGGACTGTGTCTGGTGTGGGGCTAGTACGAACAATGCAGGCATAAGACTCACATATAGGCTCCTGTGCAAGCTTAAATGAACATTTTTTGTGGGAAAAGGTCCAAAAGTTCAACTGCTGGGTTATATAATAATTGTAGATTTAACTTTTAGAGGAGACTAACGATCTTCTAGAATAAGTGTAACATTTGATATTCCCACTAGAAATATGAGTGATTGACCTTCCTCCCATCATTGCTAGCATATGGCATCGTTACCAGTTTTCACTGTAGCCATCTTGCTCCTCATGCAGTGATCCGTCACTGTGTTTTAATCTGCGTTTACAGATTACTAATGACATGGAATATCTTCTCATGTGTTTATTCTCCATCTGTAATCTTCTTTGGAGAAATGTCTCTTACATCTTCTGTTCGTTTTCTAATTTGATTTTTCTTTACTGTTGAGTTTTTACATATTCCAGATATAAAAATTTCGTTTGCTATGTAGTTTCTAGCCTGTGTTTTCATCATATCTTTCATAAGCACAAATCTTTTTTATTTTAATGAGATGCAATTTTTTTTTCTTTCATGCGTTGTGCTTTTGGTGTCTAAGAACTTTTCCTACTCTAGATTCTGATTTTCCTCTATATTTTTTTCTAAATTTTAAACTTTCACAATCTTCACTTAAATCCATGATCCATTCTTTCTTAAATTTTGTTAACATACAGTGAGTGCAATGTTGGTTTCAGGAGTAGAGGTCAGTGATTCATCACTTACATTCAACACCCAGTGCTCATCACAAGTGTCCTCCTTAATACCCATCACCCATCTAGCCCAGCCCCCACCCGCCTCCCTCCATCGACCTTTAGTTTGTTCTTTATCATTAAGACTCACTTATGGTGGGGCACCTGGGTGGCTCAGTCAGTTAAGCGTCTGCCTTTGGTTCAAGTCATGATCCCACGGTCCTGTGACTGAGCCCTACATCAGGCTCCCTGCTCAGCGGGGAGTCTCTTTCTCCCTTTCTCTCAGTCCTGCTTGTGCTTGCTCTCTCAAGTAAATAAATAAAATCTTAAAAAAAAAAAAGTCACTTATGGCTTATTTCTCTTTCTCCTTTTTTTCTTTTTCCCCTTCCCATATGTTCATCTGTTTCTTAAATTCCACATGAGTGAGATCACATGGTATCATGGTATTTATCTTTCTCGGATTGCCCAGATGTCCATCGACTGGTGAATAAACATATAGTGTGTGTGTGTGTGTGTGTGTGTTGCACACACACAGGAATATTACTCAGCCATCAAAAAGAATGAAATCTTGCCATCTGCAACAATATGGATGGAGCTAAAAGGTATTATGCCATGTGTAACAAGTCAGTCAGAGAAAGACAGATTCCACTATCCATTCTGGCTTACTATCTATGTAAAGTGTAACACTTTGATTGGGTTCCACCATTTTCTTAACCCATGGATGTCCACAGCTCCAGCCTCATTTGTTGAAAAGATTAACCCTTCTCCATTGTAATTGCTTTTGCACTTTGTCAAAAATCACTTGAGCATCTGGGTGTGTCTATTTCTAAGGTTCTCGACAATGTTCCACTGATCTGTTTCTACCCTTCTTACAGACTGTGTTGATAAATACAGCTAGGTAGTATGCCTTAACATCAGGAAGTGATCCTTCTCACTTTATTCTCCTTGTCAAGCCTATTTTAGCCATTGTAGCCTTGACAAATTAGTTTTAGAATAAGCTTATTTTGTCTAAAAAAAACAAAAAACAAAAAACAAAACCTCGCTGAGATTTTAATGGGAATCGTATTAAACCTATATTCAATTTTAGGAAAACTGGAATTTTCCAATCCAAGACTAGAGTGTCTTCAATTACTTTCATGAACATTGTTATTTTCAGCATACCTAAGATTTTGTTTTCATAGTAGTGACTATAAGAGTACTTGATTTTTAATTTCAGTTTTCACATGTTGGAAATGGGATTGGTATTTGAGTGGTGATCTTGTAATTCGCCACTTTGCTGAACCTACTCATTATCATTAGTTCCAGGTTTTTCATCAGTTCCTTGGGATTGTCCATATACACCATCACGTGGTCTGCAAACGGGGACATTTTTATTTCTTCCTTTCCAATCCGAATTCCTTTAATGACCTTTACTTGCCTTATTCTATGTAGCTAGAAATGTTAGTTAACTAAGAGTGGTAAGAACAAACATCCTTGACATACTCCCAATCTGAAAGGAGAAGCATTCAGAATTTCACCATCTAGTATGATGTTGGCAATATGTTTTTACAGATGTCTTTTAAATATAATTAAGGTAATTACCATCTAATCCAAACTGTGGAGAGTTTCTATCACGAATGGGTGTTGGATGTAGTCATATGCTGACATGATCACGTAATTTTCTTTTAGCCTCCTCACAGAGTGGGTTACCCTGGGTGATTTTAGAATGCGGAACCAGCCGTAAGTACCCGGAGTACTTCATCACGATGAAGAATTTTCTCTATATATTGCTGATATCAACTAGCAATTATGCCCTTAAAGAATTTTTTGGTGTCTATATTCACAAGGGATATTTGTTTTCTCTTGTTGTGCTTGCTGTCTTTCTCTTGTGCTGGTAGGAGGATGGTAACTGGACTCCTAACACAAGCTGCACAGTGTTTCCTCCTCAGCTATTTTCTGGAAACTACTTTGTAAAAATGATGCTAAGTCTTCTTTAAAAGTCTCAAGGAATTCTTCAATGAAAACATCTGGACCTAGATACTTTCTTCTTGGAGACTGTAAATTGCTAATTCCCTTTCCTTACTATTTGTGGAGAATCATTCCTATAATGTGTTTCATTCTGACTGAGTTTGGATAGTTTGTGCTTTGGGAAGAATCGGTCCATCTCGTCTAAGCTGGCATATCGCCTGGAGTGCAGCTGTGGGTGGCATTCCATAACGACCCTTTCAATGGCTCAGGACCAGCAGTAATGTCCCCTCTGTGATGCCTGAGATGGGTGACTGCTTCTGCCTTCACTGACTTACTATCTTGTCTTCCTATTTTCTGTTATCATTGATCTGCTGTGATATTTCTTATTTCCTTCCTTCTGCATGCATTGGCTTAAGTCTGCTCTTCTAGTTTCCTGAGCTAGGAACTTAGATTATTAATTTGAGATCCTTACTTGTTTCCAATGCCAGTACTATCTACGATGGAATTCCCTCAGCACTGCTGTACATGCATTCCGTGTACCGTTGTATTTTCATTTTCATGCAGTTTATATATATATAAATTATATATATATATATATATATATATATATATATATATATATATAGTTTTCTAGAACTTATCCCATAAGTAGAGTACACTGTTTACTTTTCACATATTTTAGAGCTCTCCTATTGTTGTGCTGTTATTAATTACTAATTTGAGTCTACTGGGATAAAACAACCCACTACATAATTTCAAATTCTTTTCCATTTTTTGAGGTTTGTTTTATGGATATGCTGTATCTTGGTGCATGCTCTATGGACACTTGAAATAAACGTGTGCTCTCCTCCTGTCTGCGAGAGTGGTCTGTATACGTCAGTTAGGTCATGCTGGCTGATTCAGTGAGGACCATCTCCGTCACTGCTGACTTCCTGCCCAGCACCTTCTATCCAGTGCTCAGAGAGTGGGGCTGAAGTTCTCACTCATGACTGTGGATTTGTCTATTTCTTTTGTTCAGCTCCAACAGCTTTTGATTTCATGAATTTGGTGATTCCACTACCCAGTGAGTGCAAATTTAGGATTATTTTCTCTTCCTGATGTGTAAGCCTAACTATCATTAGGAGATGTACCTCTTTCTCTCTCTCTAGTCACTTTCTTTACTCTGAGTTCTACTTCAAGGGATATTAATAGAGGTCCTCCCACTTCTGATCAATGTTTTATGGTTGAACTTTTCCATCCTGTTACTTTCTTCCATCCTCCCGGTGTCACTGGATTTGAATTCCTTGTGAATGGCTGGGTCTCGCTTCTTTATCCACTCTGCCTCAGGACTGGTACATTTAGACTGTTCAGAATAAAAGTGATTAGAGTATATATGACACATTAGAATGTAAGTCTGCATTTTATCACTTGTTTTCTGTGGGTTTCCTCTGGTATTCATTCTTCAGTTTCAAATTTCCTGCTCTCTTGCATGTTCCCTGAACCCTCTCCAAGGGTCCGTCTTAGGGTCTCAGACTGGATCTCTCTGCATAGTTTTGTAGTGTTTGTTCTGGGTATCGAAATATACATGGCAATATTTACTTATTAAACTGTTTAAAATATTTATTAAATTGCATTACCTCAAAAAAACAGGATAAAGAAACTGCCTTTCAAATTTAGCTGTTAAAAAAGAAGATGTTTAGGCTGAGTAATGACGGAGGACTCTCCAGTGTCACCTTCAATCCTGCTCTGCACCTGTACTCAGGATCCTCCTCAAACACCCAGACTTCAGAGCTGATGTAAGGACCTGGGCAATCAATGATCCGGACAACCTTCAACTTCTAAGTCTCCTGCTCCAAACAGTTGCTCTACTTGACACATTCCTCAAGTATTAATATTTAGGTGACATATTTGTCTAAAATTTTAGGTACGTCTTAAGAGAGTTCCAAGATAACACGCCAGGAACCAATCTTCGGGTTTTCTTCTTTGCCCAGCACACATGATCTAACCTTGACTCTGCACGGTTCTACTCTACCACGTTCCAAGTGCAAGTCCAAGAGCTGCCTCTCCCCCAGGGAGAGTGTGAGGCTGGAAAACGAGGAGTTTAAGCCCAGATCCATCGAACACGAAAGCCCACAGTCTCCTCTCTCCCACTGTCCCAGGCTGCTGCCCTCCTGTGAGCATTCCCAACACTTACAATACGGGTCCGAATTTGGTCAGCACATTTTAAATACCCACACGATGACTATCAATACACTAATTTTAATTTCACACTCAGATGCAGAATTAGAAGGGCTCCTCTCCAACATATAATCCACCATGGAAACATCCAAACATTAATTTCTGGGTAGTAGTATGGTCAAATAACAGAGAAATTACTTTTCTGGTTAGTGGTAAGTGTTGCCAGGATCCTTAAGTAAAAAGTAAAGGGCAAAGCCATTTGCTACCGTATCGCTGCCATTTCATTATGATGGTTATATCAATCGGTAACTTGTATCACGACAAAAACCACAAAATTGGTTTAACAAATATAAATCCACTACTAAAAATTTATCATTTTATAGAAATTACTGGAAATTATATCTCAAAATTCTAAATACTTAAGTTTTTAGGTAACCAAAATATGTGGAAATTTTTTATATGAAAATGAGTGTAAAACTGGAAGTATAAAAAACCTAAGCCAAGCACAGGGGCAGCCCCTACCCTTTAGTGTACAACATTTCCTAGACGTTAGTGGAAATACTTTAGAAGCCCTTCCTCCAGCTCTGCTACCGAATCGTCAGCAGCGGGGCGGGCCGCCGGCACACATGCGTGTGCGCAGCACGGTGTTGTGCGGAGCACTGCCCACATGTGCTACCCGTGGAGCACCGCAGTGACAGACAGACACCCGGCACCACCACGTTCAAGCTAAACGTCTATGTGCGCGTCCGCACAGGCCCACGCGGCTCCTCGACCTCCCACAGGGGAGAGCACACCTGGGAGGCCAGAGACGCTCAAGGGGAAGGCCCAGACATAGACCTGGCTGTCTATCTTTCACGTCCACCGACAGGACTGAAGATGTGAGCACTTACGACGTGGCCAAGAAGGGCTCACGTGTCACTCAGTAAAAATGGGAGGACTGAAGGGCGCACCACTCCATCAACCTAGGCAACAAAGGGAAGAAGAACGTGCATAAACAGGAGAGCAGAGGAAACGAGACGGAAGAATGAGAAGGACAAAGAGCGCTCCCTGACCCACGACGGGAGACTCCATCCAGTCTCCACCCCCCACCATCAACACCGTAACACCTCTTAGGAGGGAAAGAGAGGTGATGGGCGTCACTGCTGACGCCCGGCCCGGCCCTCGAGCCCTTGCTGCCGGCCTTGCCACCTTCTCCTGGCGGGCCCCTGCGACCCGCCCTGGGGAGGGCCCTCCTGCCACCCTACCGTGCACAGGAGCGAGGGAGGCCTCCAGGCAAAAGCGCATGGAACAGAGGCCCCAAACCTGCCAACGGCCTGAGTGAGCTGGAGGTGATGGCCACCCGGTTGACCACGGCCCTGAGAGGACCGGAGCGAGGACCCACAGCAATCCGTGCCCCGATCCCGACCAGAGAAACTGTGAGGTAATGGACGCTGCTGTCAGACTCCCACACGGCTCAGTCACCTCACAGTCAACACTTACCCTCCAGAACCACACAGACACGGACGCGTAAGGTCCGTGAGCTCACATGGTGCTAGGAGTCAAGCAGAGCACAGACGTCACCTGAAAATCCACCCGCGGACCAAAAGCTAGTAACTCACGGTGTCCATACAACTAACTGAATGCTGTACGATGAGTTGTAAATCACTATGTTCAATTTTGTCCCATTTTGTAAAAGCAAACAAACATACCCAAAACCATTCTCTGCATACAGATTCCTGTAGCAATACAGAGCCCACTTGAGTCTTGAGGAGAAAGACCTCGTACCAAATGTCCCCGAGGTGCTCAGGACGGGCCCATGGCCTACACGCCAGCCGGCACCAAGGGCTCAAACTATCCTTGTAAGAGGATACATTGTAAGAGGACTATTACAACTTCTCAAACAAGAGTTTTTTTTAAGAAGTTGTTCTAGAGCCTTAAAAACAGCAAAGCAAGGAAAAAAGAAAAAGAAAAAACAGAGGCTATCCACTTGTCCCGTTTCTCAGGGAGTCCGCATGTGCCGAGGCTCCCACCCGCGGCAGCCGGCCCACCCAGTCACCCCCCACCCCCGCCCCCGGGCACCCAACAATCCCCAAGTCTGACGCTGAGGGGTTTTCCTCATGGCCTTTATCTCTGTATAAAAGGAGGTTTTAGAAAATGAAATATATTCTAAATAGGTTCTAACTAATATAATTCTTTAGTCAAATGAAATTATTCTGATAATGCAATATTAAGCAGTTAAGACATGTCTTATTTTAGACAAAATACAATTTCACCTGCACACACTGAAATGTACAAAAGCAAAACAGTCTACAGAAATATCCAGATTTTTCTTCATGTATATTGTATCTTATACAAAGAAGTTAAGATTTAAAATAACTGTTTCAAACAATTTCCTTCAGATTCAAAGTTACTGCAATCAGGCTAAATGTTAATCACGGGCATAGATAGGTCTAAAATATATTAAAAATGCATCAACCTTTTCCACTATGATGAGGTCTCCAACTTGTATGTCTGAACTCTTAACTTGCACTTTACCTTAAAAAAAAGAAGAAGTATAATCAACTCAAGGAAACAATAGCACACCAGAGTTAAAGTTTCAATTAACAAATAATACTTAAGAAATAACTTTCAGGGAGGGTTGGGGGGAACAGTAGGAATTTATCTGTACTTTTACTTTCAAAATAAATTTATTTCACATGGATACAGTCACTAAAAATTAAGTTCTCTTAGTCAGCTCCCAAGTATAAAACAGTTAACTGTCCCGCAGTAAAAGACATGGGGTGTGGGGGAGGGCTCCAACCAGAAGGTTCTTCCCAACCAAATGTGCCGTTCTTTCAGGTCTGGGTCCAGTAATGACGATCAGAAACAGCACTTAAAGATGACTTCATAAGTGAATAACACGAAGATGTAAAATCTTTACAAAAGAAGTACAGGAAATGATACATAAAGTCAGGGCGCACTGGCAGCTCTGCAGATGGCTCACACTGGTAACTGACACGGGTGGGGTCGGAGCTTTACTGAGAAGTGACTCTTCTATTCGATACAGCGGTAAACTCCTGCATTGTCTATATAATACCTACTAGGGTAATCATAAAACGCTATATAACGTTAACAGCATACAGGAAGATGAAATGTGTAATCTGAGACACCATCCTACATGAATAACGAAACTTTCTCAAGTTCTCTCTCTCCCGGGGCCTCTGGACCCTGCCCCTCCCCACAAATCTCCCTTTTAGAACCGGCGACAGCCTTGTGCGTCTATTTTTGTGTCTCTTTTAACATGGGAGAGACCTGCGTCTTTACATTCCATTTAGTGGGAAAGCTAACCACATTGCCAAAAACTAACATTACCAGCCATACCACTGACTTTTTGACCACATTCAACTTATTACAAACTTATTTCCTAAATACTTCTTGAAGCAGCAGCTGTGTTTCAACAGTACCACACCTGTCCCTAAAGTTGTGTTCTGAGGACATCAAAACAAGTTTTGTAACTATTGTATTTTCCCATGTTCCTCAATTATACAGTAAACACACAAGGACTAGAACCAGTGGGGGTAGCTATTTTTTAATTCATATTATAAAATAGCAATGTTCTTCACAATGAAATGTGAAACAAATCTTAAAATATCTTTGAAAGTAATAAGTATATGTCTATTAATAGCCAGAAAGTATACTTACAAAAGAATGTCTATTTTAATTATTTTGTCATTTGGTCCCTTCAAGCTTCATGTCTGTGCTCCACGATTATGTTTTCTATAGCTAAGCACCAGGCAGCAAAGGTACTCACTGATCTCAGGCTCCCTGAGTCGTACTCTACAGAATTCCTATCTTATCACTTAATTTTATTTTCTCTCCTACTATTCAATCCACTTTTCCTTCCTTCTGCTTTTCTATATTCTCTGTAATGGACCCATTCAAAAAGGAGAGGGAGAGAAATAGCTGTTAATGTAAGATAAAATAAATGTATTAAGTAATCTGTAACAGTAATTTACATATTACTTAATTAAGTAATTTACATATTACATATTTGTAATATGTAAAATAATTAAGTATTTTGTAACAGAAAATACATCCTTTCCTGACTCCTTAATCAAGATCTTAAGTTTCTGAGAAAGAGAGACACTACTCTGTCACATGAAAGACACAATCTATATTTAATAGCCTTTAGTTTGGGGGCATTAGAGTGATTTTTCTTCATTTCTATGGAACTTACTTACAATTACATGTTTAAGGAAGACAGGTGATGGTAAAATATAGTGCAGAAAGTTCTCACGTTAAGAACATGATAGTATGGAGTTATAAAAAAAAAAAGAATGACAGTATGAACTAAACAGGGGAAGGTTATCGTGTCAAATCAGTATGGCAATCTGCCTCATATACCTGCTCAAAGTATACATTTCTGAATTTTGAAGAATTGGTCAAATTGCTTAATGGCTCTTGGTTCTCTAACAATTTTAATTAATCTCTGCGTGAGGGACTCCTTATACTTCCTCTACAGCCTTGGTCACATGAACTCACTGACTTCTCTTTCTTCAAGAGCAGTTAGGGCATCGGACAGAAAAGATCTAGAAACACTAGCTCCCCAGGCCCCTTGCCCACCTCCCGCCCCTGGTGACAGCCCAGCACCGTGACCTTCTCTGCCCAACATCAATAGCTCCTGCCCACATAAACGGATTGACTACTGGCTACCCTTTGTGAACTGAGCGGACAGCTGACCCCCTAGTAATATACTATTATCAGAGTTGTAGGACTGGTAACAGAAGAAAATCCCTAGATTTTACAAGTCACAGCACAAAGAAAAGACAGAACTGCCACCTGCTCTCACAACCCAATAGTGCCATCAACAGCGCAAAGTGTTTTTCAAATGGGCATTTCAAACTTAGTAATCTCAGAGCTACACTTCACAGAAGCAAGCTCTAAACACAGTAACAATGTACAGGCCAGTACTGTACCTAAGGACAGTGGTTCTTAAAAAGGCTGTATTCAGTTTATCTCCAGTACAAGTTCTGGCCTTTTCCTTTCTCATGAAATGGTTAACAGTAGAATGTTACCAAGTAAGGTTAAGAGCCATCTTTCCCTCTCTCTAAATGACTGCAATGAAATCTTTCCACTAAGCCCTCCTCCCAGCAATAACGTTCCCTGCCGCCATGCCTCCGAAGTGTAGCAGCTTACGTGTTTCTCACAGAAGAAAAGCATTCAGCTGGCTTGTTGCATGAACCAAGTTTCACGTGCTCCTTTCAAAGATCAAGAAGTAACTTATTCTTACTCCAAAGCTTCTGAAACACAGACCCTGCCCACTCATCTCAGTGCTACTGAGAATTCAGGTATTCTCACCTGAATAAAGATAATATTCTACTAAATGGCCTCTGTTACTATGAAGTCCCTAATTCAATATGAATTGCAAATGAACTGGTCGGCAAAACTAAGGATTATGTTTATCTCCACCCAAAAAATCTCCACTATTTGACAATTACTTAGAAGATAATTCAGATTTATATCATTATACACGTTTTTCACGACTAATCCCAAATTAATTTTCTGGCTTTAAAACAGTCTACATTTGCTATCAGTGCTGTATCCTACAACTCTCTGGGGTCCAAGTTCTCTATACTTGCTGCTGCTTTTGGCTGGAAGCCCCCCCTTCACAGCCCTCCTTAATCCCAAGCAGACGGAGCCTCGCGGAGCCTTCAGGGCCCACACGGGCACCAGGGGTAGGCGCGCACACCTCCCCACGACGTGCTCATCTGCTGTGAGCAGACAAACGGCGGTGTCTACGAAACCCAGATCCCGTGACAGGTCCAAAGCAGAGCTGGAATATACTTTTATGACATTCAGTTTGTTCTTTGCAAATGCATCAAACAAACTTACCCCACTTCAAAACAAGAGAAGTTTATGACCAATCTATTTTTATTCAGTTGAACAGGTCAGGTGTCATAATGGACTAATGGGAAAGTAGCTGTATAAGCCACACTGAACTTGGCACCGACACCAACAAAGGATGAGAATGTATTAATTACTTCTTTTCCAACAAAACACACACAGGTAATAAGAGTGGGAGATAATGAAGCAACTTTTTGATCCCATGTTAAGGGTGCGGCACCACAGAAGGTCACCAGCGATGGCACGTGTGGCCTCCTGGGCAGACAGCTGCACACACCGGCAGGCTGCTCGGCTCGTCTTCGCTGTTTGGGTGGGACTGGACGCCCCGACCAACTCTCACCACTTTAAGTGGCTGTGGAGGTAGAAGCAATTTAACATGGGTTCTGAAGCCAAGGGGGTAGCTGGGAATGTAATTAATACATTTATTTACGTATATAAGTAAACCATGTTTTGAAGAGACCTATACTCTGAAAAGAAATATTGCTGAGAGAAATTTTAAGACTTAAATAAAGGGAAAGCTCTATCTCATTCATGGGTCAGAACACTTAGTATTAACAAGATGTTAATTCTCCCTCAAATTTATCTATAGATTCAATGCAATCCCAATCAAAATCCCAAGCAGACATTTTTACAGAAATTGACCAGCTAATTCTGAAAATCATATCGAAATACATAGGACCTAGTCCAGACCCTGAAAACGAGAAACAAAGTTGAAGGGAAAATACTACCTGATTTCAAGAATTATTATAAAGAAACAGCAACCAAAAAAGAATGGTATTAGCATAAAGAGAAAGTAAGTGGAGTAGAAGAGAGTGCCCAAAAATAAACCCACACATAAAAGACAACTGTTTTTTTTAAGGATTTTTACTTAATTATTTGAGAGGCAGAGAGCACAAGCAGGGGGAGCGGCAGAGGGAGCGGCAGAGGGAGAAGGAGAAGCAGGGAGTCTGATGCAGGACTTGATCCAGGACTCAGATCATGACCTGAGCCGAAGTTAGACACTTAACCGACTGAGCCACCCTGGCACCCAAAAGACAACTAATTTTTGAAAAAAGTGTAAGGCAATGCCATGTGAAAAAGATCACTTTTCCAGAACATGGTGCTAGAAGCATCTGGATATCCACATGCAAAAAAAGTACTTACATGCATACCTGGTACTGGTACAAAACTTCACTCAAAACGGAGTTACATAACGTAAATCCTAAAATCAAAGAACTTCGAGAAGAAGAAACATAGGAGAAACACAGCAAAAAATCTTTGTGAACCTGAGTTAGGCCAAAAGTTCTTAGATAGGAAAGCAAAAGCACAATCATAAATGAAAAAAATGACAAATCAGACTTCGTCACCCAGAACATCACAAGGGCTGGGAACAGCGCCAAGGCTTAAGACCAAGGAATTGGCAGCTGAAAAGCAGCTGGAGTGAGGCGTAAGAGGAAAGACAGGAAGAGTGCCTTGCGCCAGGTGAAGCGGCCCCAGGCCCCGGCTGAAACGCCACTAGCACGTGACGGGGCTGCAGAGGAAGAGCGCGCTCAACGCAGGCAGAAGGCACACCGGAGCGGTCTGCAGCGGAAGCCTGCGGCAGTCAAGGAACCTGAGGGCCAGAGGCACAGCGGACAAAGTCTCATGACGATGAAGGGCAGCTTCACAGTCTGCTGCTGCCCCGGTAAGTGGCGGAAACAAAGACAGGCCTGTGAAACCCGTCTTGGAGCACACAGGCCAGGACTCTGCTCAGGCCGGGGGCGCACGCTGACTTCTGCGATAAGCAGGCAGGGGAGGGAGGCACGTGGAACCCCTCCCCCCACGAAGGCTGGGGACAAAAGTGGGAACAAAATGGGCAAGGCCCTGGCTGCAGGAAACCTACACCCCAGTGAGCCGACGGAAAGCCGAGAGTGAGATCAAATACAATGTTGTGTGAACTGCAGTCATCACAGCCTAGGAAATAAAAAAAAAAGAGAAATACTGCTCTTTTGGGGTGAGGGTTATAAAGCATCTTGCTGGAGATAATCAGCGTTTACTCTTAAACATTCACTAGCACTAATCGGAGTAGTTTTGAAAAGCATTCTTGGGCAGTAACAAAAAAAATTAAGATGCTCAAGTTAAACACAATTAAATCTTTTTCTTATTCTATCAGTAAAAAAAATTAGCTTTAGAAAGAATATGGAAATAATAAAGTACTATATCGTGGTAGGAAATACTTAAAGCACATAATGTTATTCACTGGATCAATTATATTAGGCAACCACTTCCCTTCTAAAATTATGTCACTGGCTCAAATAGTCTCTACCGTCCATGTAATTACCAGCAGGGTCCCGAGGCTGCCGGGGGGGCCTATCCATACAGACTACAGAGCCCACCAGTCCATACATCTTTTGCCTGAAGCAGTATGCAGAACTAAATAATGAAGCAAGTATCAACAGCAATTCACTACATTTAACTAGAGGTTTTGTAGAAAAGTATAAGGGTTTGAAAAATTAATAAGCATCTCAATACTAAATTTTTTTCAACTAACAGATACAAATGAAAATTTTTATGGTCTTACTACTGAAAGGACACTTCAAGGTCTTGGTTAAGTCTCCTGGTATTTATATAAGAGAAATGTCTATTCTTTGTTTTCTGTGCTTAGGACGAATTGTTACACATCGACCAAATGTTAAAATACAAAATAGTGTTAATATGAACAGTCCACACTTAACAAGCCCTAGACTCCCAATCGTGAAGACCAGAAGCTTTATGAAAAAGCCTTCCTCTTTCCTGGGCCTACAAGGGTACAGAAATCCCAAGGTCCTACATGGGTTGGCATGGCAACGTCACTGAGGGGTATGAACTAAAGACGGTTCCAAATTGCCCCTAGTCTCTCATTTCCCTAGGCTTCCGATAATCCCAGAGCAGGTTCCTACTGCCGGCGTCGACCCCTTGGTAGAAGGAGGAAGAAATCACAGACAAAGATGACGAGCAGCCACGAGCCTATTCAGTGCTTCATGTCTCTCAGGGAAAATAAGAAAAAAAAAAAACTGATGGAGGAAGGCAGGGAAGGAGGGAGCAAGGGAAAGATTTTCCAAGATATTAGAACGTGCTAAAAAGGAACATTATTTAAAAGTGGAATGGAACTGGCATGGAAATCTGGAGGAGTCAGTGAGGCAGAAGAGAAAGCAAAGGAAAGGCCCAAACAATTCTGACACATCTCGCAAAGGCCTGAGAAAAGAACTTTAGTAACATTCGTAACTGGTTTTAAAGGAACTAACTAACAATTTGGGGAAGAAAAAAAAAAGAAGACAGACCCCTTCTCCATACAACACACATCTGATAAGTAAAATGACAAGGGGAATAAAATGTCTGCTATAGGAAATGAACACACAGAAACACTGTAGGGAGATTAAAATACTCATTTAACATTGGAGTTGAATGGACCTTCTACGATTGAAATAAAAACCACAAAGGAAAAGATCAGATTTGCATACATAAAAAGTATAAATTTATCTACATTTAAAAGAAAAAGATACAAAAATGAGTCAAACAGGACAAAAATATTTGTCACAGTATAAATTTAAAGGAATTACGAAAAGGTAAAGATGGACACATGAAAAAGATGAATCAACTTTTATCAAAGATCGGAATGAACAATGAAATGTTAAAAGGTAAGCAGTGAACAAAACACACTGAGAGTGTTTTTCACCAAGAAAGTTGTCAAGTTAAAGAAAGTCTCTACATTGCGCGAGGACGTCAGAAAAAAGAACACGTGGGTACAATGGGGTGCAAGCTGCTGCACCCTCACTGGGCAGCTGTCTGACAAGATCAGGCTTCAGACTTCTCATATTTGATCTGGAAATTTCTCGTGGACTTCATCGTCCCATTTCCTGAGTTCCTACCTTGTGCCAGCCGCCCTCCGTAACTCTGGAGAAAACAGCGCATGCGCATGGCTGCGAAATCCAGTAATTAAGGTGATCGCCAGAGTGACACCAGTTAGCAGAGGGAGGTTCTGGAAGCTGGCACACAGAGGTCCCTACACACAAAACAACAATTACTTCTCGCCTGTGAGAAGGTACTTTGTGTTAGCCAGTATTTTTCCTTATTTTCATGGGGCCCCTAATTTCCAAACCATGCAATAAAAGACATTAAGCATATGAGTATCATGAAAAAATATGTTCATACAGATCCTTTTAGGGTGACCTGAGGAAAAACAATTGGTGAGGAGGGTAATGAGTACATATCTAGTCCCGCTATCCATGTCTACCTCGAACAGCCACAGTTTAGTTTTAGACCCAAACCGGTAAGATAATGAATCTCAACGCCTCGGTGCCCGAGACGCACTGGCTCAAGCACCGTGACACGGCGCAAACGTACGAGTGTGCACGCAACATCCTCCAGGGGGCACTTTCCAAACGCTGCTCAAACCACAGACAGGAAAGAAGACCACAAGACACGTGTGAAAAGGTGGGCACACTCATCAAAGGACTGCTCGGCTACACACGGAAAATATACAGAGAGGACTTCCAGGTATCCACTGTCCTCCCTCATCTGCACTGTCACCAAAGTGGACTGTTCAGAGATGAAACCACGCGAGTAAGAGAAGGAAAGTCGCCAACACTTCTCTGTGGACCGGATGGCGGCAATCCACCGTGATGACTTCTGAGTTTATCGGCTCCGAGGCAATTTCTGATGACAAAATTCAGTTAACCATTTGAGGATACTATTTTTTAAAAAAGCCCAACTATCTGAAGACATGACTGTGACAAAAGGAAATCCTTCTTACCAGTGGAAAACGCAGTAACTCATGAAACCAGTTACATATTAGGATTTCCCTGTGAAAGTACGCATTGCCCACAAAGTGTAAAAGGCAGTAAAGAGGGATTTTAAGATCCCTTGATTTTTCAAGGAAAAACTATGACCCAATTTCATTAAAAGATGACAGAATTTAATTAAGATAATTCATGATATTTTATGTAAAAAAAAAAGCCAGGAAGAAGTAGGTGACAACAGTGTCAACAGTAAAGGTCAAAGATGCTAAAACAGATGGGAATAAAGAACACAGTCTCCTTCTGTGGACAAAGTTCCTTTTTGGCAAGGACACTGGAACACAAGAAGTATGTAAATACGTAAGTGTTCTTTTTTGTACATACACACGTGCACGCACATGCACCATGTACACAATGTTCAAAGCCGACGGAGTTCCGTCTCTCTTACGTCTGAGTGCTAGAAAGCACATGAGCCAACAGCACGCCCTAAAGTGACGAGAAACAGCTAAGTCGGACTGCCGTCACCACCAGCTGCATGAAGGAGCCACAGCACGGAATTAATTCCAGAGCCATTTCTAAATCTTTTAAGTCCCACATTGGCGTTAGGTGTAAATTCGGAACATACACCAAAAGTGGGCAACATGATGTCCTACTGAGATCTGGTGGCGGAGTAAGACAAAAACAAAACTCTGAACTTCTGCTCTCTGTTGGAATATTGCACGAGCTCGTTAAAAAGCAGAGTCCAGGACCTGCCTGTGCCTGGGTCCCGTGACGCTATCGCAGTGCCTCCCCACGCTGGGTACTCAGCGACTCTCGGGAACTGAACTGACAGCTGGCCAGCGGAGTGACCGTCGCCAAGTGTGCAGCTCAGATACCACTACTGAGCAAGAGGTAAGAGAACGCGAACACAGAATGGCCCCATAATTCAAGGTCGTCATCAGGGATTTTTCTAAAAGCGGCCAACAATTCCATATTCTCCTCCTAGACTGACTCGGATGCTGCCCATGAGGGGCTAGAGAGAAGTAAGAGAGCGGTCACGAACAGGGAGGAGAATCCCCACACCCACAAGAGAAGCAGCTTCCAAGCAACCACATGCAGCTAAGCAAACGTCGTCCCGGGTCGGGGCACCCGGCTGGCTCGGCAGGAAGAGACTGAGACCCCTGATCTTGGGACTGTGAGTTTGAGCCCCACACTGGGTGCAGAGATGACTAAAACAATAAATAAATAAACTTTAAAAAATGACTAAATAAAAATAAAAATCTCAGTGTTCACCGAGATTGTGAAAATATTCTGCTTCTAACAAAGCGCGCTCAAGACAGGAGCGTACTTAAAGTGGGCGTGGTTTTCCTTTTCCACAGAAAACATGCCGCAGAGAACATTTTCCCAGAGTATTTCTACAAGAATGTACCTAAGAACTCCGAATACAAAAAGTTCAAATACTGTAACTATAATATAGTGAACCACAGTTAAGTCACATAAGGAAGCAGCCGTCAATGCCAAAGAACAGACCACGACGGAGTGTTAGAAATTAAGATGAACAGAAAATATTCTTAACAAAAAAACAAATTTCAAACTAAAGTAAATGAGCATTTACATGCATTTTTTTTATATCCCAGATTTTACGTATCTGTCAGTTGCATCAGAATAACCAGCTGCGAAGCAAAGCAGCACAGCTGAAAGCACACTGGGTTTGCGTCAGAATGGTCCAGGTCCAAATAGAAACGCTACCAAAACTGCAGTGGCTCGGGGCAAATCGTGTGGCCGGAGCTTCCAGTCGCTCGCCTGTAACGGGGCAGGAACACCAGCCTACCCTGAAGGGCGGTCAGGCAAATGAGCAAGTTACCTGACACTCCCGGGGAAGTCCAAAAAAGCAGGGTCGTCCTCACCACCACCATCTACATGTGAAACGTCCTTTCAGAGATCAACCAATGGTGACCAATCTTGTCTAAAAAGGTAAATCCGCGGGGCGCCTGGGTGGCTCAGTGGGTTAAAGCCTCTGCCTTCGGCTCAGGTCATGATCTCTGGGTCCTGGGATTGGGCCTGGCATCGGGCACTCTGCTCAGCGGGAAGCCTGCTTCCCCCTCTCTCTGCCTGCCTCTTTGCCTACTTGTGGTCTCTCTCCCTCTGTCAAATAAATAAATAAAATCTTTAAAAAAAAAAAAAAAGGTAAATCTACATTTGTATTTGAAATAAACCCACTGACAATTATTTTCAAAGTATTCTGAGTTGCAGTGTCACGGAAGTATAAAACACATAATTATTACTGTGCCTTCTTCAACATTTTTTACTATTTTTAGGTGACAATGACAGACACAAAATCAGCCTTTCTAAAGGGACTAATACAGCAGCACTGAATACATTCCCGATGTTGTGCAACCTCTATCAAGCTCTAAACATCTTCATCACCACAGAAGGACGCGTCATACCCACCAAGCAGCTGCCCCCACCACTGCCCACACGTCCCCGGCCGTGGCGACCACCACCTGCTCTCCAGCCGCATTCGTCTAGCTGTTCGGGTACTTCCTGTAAATGACAGCATACAGCCCATGACCCTTTGCATCTGGTCTCTTTCACGGTGTGTAATATTTTCAAGGTCTAACTACGTGTACCAGTACTCATCCATCTTACGGTGGGGTAAGAGTCCAGTGTTGGAAAACACTGTCATTTGGCCGTTCACCCACTGAACGGCGTGGCGGTTCTCGGTGTGGCAGTTCTCAGCCGGCCGCACAAATGTGGGCATGTGCGCCTCTGCCTGAGGGCCCGCTGTCAGTTCAGACGGCATCTGGGAATGCCTCGAGTCCTCCTTCGATTGTGAATGACCAGGTTAGGGACATCCAATTCTCGGTGCACTGTTTTTTTCTTTTCCCATCTTAATGATGTCACCCCTCATACTTCTGACCTCCAGAGTTTCTGACTCAAGAGCCCTTCCCTGTGCACGACAGGCTGCTTCCCTCTTGCTGCTTCTGGAGTATTCTCTTAGTCCTTGGGTTTCAACAGCTTAACTGTCACGTGTCTCAGTGCAGATTTCCTTGCTTTTATATTTCTAGGGATTCAGTGATTTTCCTGAATGTGTAGAGTCAGGTCCTTCATCAGATTTGGGGAGTTAATGGGCGCTATTCCCTACAACATTCTCTCCAACCTTTCTTACTTCCTCTTCCAAGATGCCCACTGTGTGCACATTAGGCCACTTGGCGCTCACTACCCACAAGTCCCTTAGGACCTGCTTATTTTCCTTAATTCTTCCTTCTGCTTTTCAGAATGGATAATTCCACTTGAAATTATCTAGTCATTATGAAATTACCTAGGTTGAAGGTCACTGATTCCTTCTGCCTGCTCAACTCTCCTACTGAAACTCTCCAGTGAGTTTTTCATTTAACTTATTGTACTTTTCAGCATCAAAATTTTTGCTTTTTTGCTTCCTTTTTATAATTTCTATACCTTTATTGCTATTCTGTTAATGCATCACTTTTAAAGTATTTTTTGATCCTTTCAGCATTCCCAGTTGTTTCCTTTAGTCCTTGGACATAGTTAAGGCGGCTAATCTAGACTCTGTCTGCTAAGTCCAGGATCTTCTGCGGGGATGATTTCTGTTCATTTCCTCTGAGACTGGGCCACAGGGTTTCTCTGCATGTTCTGTAATTCCTTATGGAAACCTGTACAGTTCGACTATTATAATCCGGTAACTCGTGAAATCAGTCACTCTCCCCCCCTTCGGTTTGTGTTGTTCTGTATACACTGTAGCCATGCGCGCATAGCGACTCTTCCAGACTCGTTTTGTAAAATGTGTATTCTTTGTCATGTGTGGTCTGAGAAGTCTTTCAGCCAGTATTCTGGAAAGGATTTCCTTGCACGGGGAGGAGGTGAGACTAAGAAAGAAAGGGAGGGATGAAGGGAAGGAAGAAGGCAGGGAGCAAGGGAGTGAGAAAAGGGGGACAGCGGAGAGAGACGAGACCAGCCCGCCTCTGTGCCGGGGACTCCAACCCGGAGCCAGGCTGCTTACAACCCAGCCTGAGACTTCGCTGCTCCTCGCACCGAGCCTAGAGACTGGCCAGAGGCAAAACGCTTTCTCAGGGTCTTTTCTGAGTGTGATCCAGCACTGGCCTTGGATGTGGCTTTCAAAAGGCCCCAGTAAACACGGTCACTGTTACATGCCCTGATTTTCCAAAGAAATCCCCTCTCCAGTTTCTTCCGCCTGGCATTTGATACTCTGTGCTGTGTGTTGACTATGATCGTTGGCCCCAAGCTACTACTGCCTTCCCTTAGCCTGACATGGGCTCAAGAAATGCCTACTGGTTTTTGGTTCCTCTGCCCCAAGTGACATTCAAGCTAGATGAAAGAAAGACAAGCAGCTTAAGTCAGTCTCCGTGTGTCCCTGACGGGCTGGACAGACAGACAGAATCTCTGCAGGTAAGTTCTGCCCTTCTCCCGTCAGAGCCCGAGTCCAGAACGTGGGCTGCACTCCTCCTGGCAGGCACCTGACCTCTCCACGTGTCTGAGGGAGAAAGGGCAAAGGGCCGCCTCCTCTGCTGGTTTTCCAGATATCACCACACCACTTAGTTCTGAATGATACAATTAATACACAAAAACAAATCTCACAAATTAAATATCCAGATATTTAATTTAATCTAAATATTTAATTAAATGTGTCCAAATATCACAATTAAAAACAATTTAAAAAATAAGCCAGGATCTACACTATATTCTAAAAAAGACAGACCACGGTTACACATAATTTACCTGGCCATTCTGGAGACTATTTTTTCCAAACTCAAGCTTACGTCTTTTCTACAACATACCTAACCTCTACCACGCCACTACTTTCACCACCAAAGCTTCTCAATAATTAAGCATTCAATTAAGCCACAAAAGAATAGTCTTTTCAATAAATGGTACTGGGACAACTGGATACTCTCATGCCATGGAATGTGCACCCATAAGACACGCTATACGCAAAATATCAAATGAAAGTGGATCACACATCTGAATGCCAAAGCTAAAACTACAAAATCCCTGGAAGAAAATAGAGAAGTAAATCCTTGTGACCTTGGGTTGACAAACCGTTTCTTACCTACAATCCCAAAAGCACATGCAACAAAAGGAAACGCAGATGAGTCAGACACCATCCACATGAAAACTTCTGTGCCCCAGAGGACACTGAGAAGAAAACCCATGCCACAGAATGAGACAAAGTATTTCCAAACCAAATACTGACAAGAGACTGAAATCCAGATTACATAAAGAACACTTATAACTCAATAATTAAAACATAACCCAGTTAAAACAGTAAGCAGAGAATCTGAATGAACATCTCTCCAAAGAAGACATATAAACGCCCAACAAGCACATGAGATGCTCAACATCACTAGTTCAGGGAAACACAATGCAAACCACAGTGAGATACCGCTCCACACCGAGCAGGAGGCCACAATAAAGAAGACAGACAACAACAGTGCGGGAGAGGACAGGGAGAAACCTGAAGCTTCACACATGGCTGCTGAGGATGCAAACAGTGTAGCAATTAGGAAAAGAGAGAGCGTGGCAGTTTATCAAAAACACAGTGACCATATAATCCAGTAATTTCACTTCTAGGTATATTTACAAAAAAACAAAACATGTTCATGCAAAAACACTTGTATACACAGACATTCGTAGCAGCATGACTTATAACAGCCTTGAGTGGAAATGATCCAAACGTCCATCTACAGATGAATGCCTGAACACAACAGGGAATACCAGAGTGGAGTATTACTTGGCAACAAACAGAAACAAGCCTGAGAGGTGCCACGACACCAACGAACCTTGAACACAGGATGCCCAGTGAAAGAAGCGTGTGACAAAAGCTCACATGCTGCACGTTCCACTTCTGTGACCTGTTCCTAAGAGGCAAATCCCGGAGACAGAAAGCAGATGGGGCGGAGAGGGGGTTGCCTGGGGCTGGAGTAGGGTCAGAAGGGGCAAGAATGGAATGACGGCTAATACGTTCAGAGTTTCTTCCCCGAATGTTAAAGATGTTCCAAAATTAGGTGGCGGTAATAGTTTTATAACTCTGTGAACATACCAAAAACCACTGAACTGTATACTCTAAATGGATAAACTTTATGTTATATGAAATATATCCCAATAAGCTATAGAAAAATTTTTTGGAGAATTACTTCAAATAAAAAAAATTCCGTGTACAAATGTCCACATGCAAACAGAAGATACAAACTCTACTCTAAACCTCATTTTTTTACACAGGCTTCAGAGTTATTATACTTGTCTAGCTTTCAGTGCCCTCCTTCACTGTCCTTTACTGACATAATGACCGTCATAATGTCTACCTACAGTGGCTTCTCCCACACGCTTTCCAATACATCACTTCTTTCTCATCGGGACTGAGAGACCAAAGAAACAAGCTCCTTAAAAACACAAAATTAGGCAAGGGTTAAAGCCCTGAATGAAGTCAGGGAGAAACAGGCATAAAGCAGTCATCGCTCTGCATCATGACATTTATTGTAAGCTCTCCAAGTCCCTTCACTTAAGGCCCTGGTACTATAAATGTCTGGCGACCTTTATGACTGTTTTTAAAATATGACGTGAACATCTGCCTTCGGCTCAGGTCAGGATCGCAGAGTCCTGGGATTGAGCCCCACATAGGGCTCCCTGCTATGTGGGAGCCTGCTTCTCCCTCTCCCACTCCCCCTGTTTGTGTTCCCTCTCTCGCTGTGTCTCTGTCAAATAAATAAAATCTTAAAAATATATATATAACGCAAACACAGATTTTAGGTAAGGTGGTATTAGGCTTCATAGAAAATGTGCATACACCAGTTGGGTTTCACATGTGACTAAGTACCTTGAAATTATAGGCATTATATTATAAAAAAAATAATTAGATACCATATTTAACTGCATACTATTTTCAATAAGAGAATTAAGACGTTATTTTTCATTTATGTTAACTCTAAAATGATTACAGTTAGCAAATGATAAGCCAGATCAAAAGGGTCTTGCTAACCTCTTACTGTAAGCTTGCTGTACAACTGTGAATTCACTTCCTTGTCTCGCTGAAAACGTCGAAATTCATCGATTGCTTCCCTCATGATAGTAACAGCCAAAACAAATCCCTACGAAACAAAATAAAATACAGTATTGAGAAAACTAACTTTAACAAGAAAGTTAAGGGAATATTCTTCTTACCAAGCAGTTTTAATTTACCCCCCTCAATTTATGTTACTTCTAAAACAAAAACTAAAACAAAGAAAAAAGACAAAAAGTAGTAACGAAAAGCTATAAGAGAAATATAATACATAGTAAAAGGTTTACAATTCTATTCCCAAAAAGATTTCTAAATTTGTATCATAACATGTACTTTAATCTAAACACCAGAAAAACTTAGTAACCCAAAGAAAAATAAATCAACAATCTTAAAAAAAACACACACCAAAAAACAGGAATTATATTTGGAACGCTCGAGCCCTGAAACATCCCATTACCAAGGCTGACATAAAATCTTGTACCTTCTGCCCTTGACCCTCGGGGGGGGGGGGGGGGGCGCGAAGGGCCGCGGCCGAACCGCAGCGCCACAGCTTCGTCCCCTGCCGGAGCATGGGCGCCACCACGGGGCTTGTCGCGTCTCGTTTTGTAAGCAAAACCCTCAACGGACCAACTTGAAGCTACATAAATAAAACTGTGATGTGCTTGGGACCTGTTGTGAAATCTGTTACGCCCGATACGTCTTTCTCAGAGGTTACACGCGTGTTTTCCGACACGTGGCGGGAACCCCATCTCTGACCACACACTCTTCAGAAGGCTGTGTGTTACTGACGCGCACCCCCAGACCGCTCTGTGAATGACGCAGCACTGGACAACAGTGTGTCACTCCAGGGCTGTGTGTCACCAACAAGCCACATGAGCTGAGCCCTTGCGTTTACTGAAAGGCCACCCTCCCTGCTTCGCTCAGAGCTGTGTCATCACCACCACCTGACTGTAGACTATTCCCATCGCCCTAAAGACCGAATCCCCACACCCGACAGTGGTCACTCCCATCCCCTCCAGCCCCCAACCCCTGGCAACCACTAGTCCAGCTTTCTGGCTCTATGGATTTGCCTCTTCTGGGTGATGTGGCCTGTGCAGCATTTTGGGGAACGGCCAAACTGTCTCCCAAAGTAGTCACCCCCTTAACATGAGCTTACTGGCCACGCATATCCTCACGCGGTAACTGTGCATTCAGCTCCTACCCCACTTGTTAACTGTGTCGTTGGCCTTTTCACGGTGACGCTGTAAGAGCTCTGTGTAGTATTCGGGACACAAGGACCTCGTTAGACATGTGAGTAGCAAATGGGAGATTACAAATATTTTCCCCCACTCTAGGTTATCATTTCACTTTCCTGATGGTATCCTCTGATGCCCAGAAGTTTTTAATTTGGATAAGTCCAACTTATTTATGTTTTTCTTTAGTCACTTGAGCTTTTACAAAACATCCAAGATCACAAAAATTTGCTTCTATGTTTTCTTCCAGGAGTCTTACAGTTTCGGCTCTTCCACTAGGGTCTATGATCCACTGTGAGTGGTTTTCTGGGTATGACCTGAGGGAGGGGCGCAACCTCATTCCAACTTCATGCTTTCCCATCAGGCTGTCCGGCTGCCCCAGCACCATTTGCTGAGTGCACCGAACACTGCACTGAACGGTCTTCGCGCTCTTGCTGAAAATTAGTCTGTCCAGATTCTGTATTGTATTCTTTGGTCTGTTCATCTATCCATCTGCCAGCCCCATACCTTCTTCATTACCGTGGCTTTGAAATGAGTTTTGAAATGGGGAAGCAGGAATCCTCCAATGCTGATCATCTTTTCTGGGTTGCAATGGCTACTCTGGGTCTCTTGCATTTCCATATGAATTTTAGAATCAGCTTGTCAATTTCTGCCAAAAAGCCAAGGGGGATTTTGACAGATTGCACTGAATCTGCAGATCAATTTGGAGAGTGCTGCCATTGTAACAATGTTGTCTTTCAACTCCTGAACGTGGGACGACTTTTAGTTATATAGATCTTTGTGGTTTTTTTAATGTTTTATTAGTTTTCAGTATGCAACCCTGAATTTTAGCTAAATCTATTCCTACGTTTTTTTCTGATGCTATTATAAATGGAACTAGTATCCTAATTTCATTTGCAGATGATCACTGCTGGTAAACAGAAATACAAGTGGTTTTTGCGTGTCTACTGTGTACTCTACAACCTCACCACCTCATTTATTGGTTCCAGCATTTCTGAGTATGGGGACACCTCAGATCTCCCGATGACCAAGTCATGCCACTGTGAACAGAGCCAGATTTCCTTCTTCCCTTTCTATCTAGATGTCTTTTAGTACAGGAAACATAAGGGGAAAATATGAAAATCCAAAGTAGGAGATACCAATACTTTTTTAAACTAATTTGGTGTTATCAAAAGCCTTAAAATTTACACACACTTTAACCAAACAGTTTCACTTCCGGAAACGTATCCCCAAAAAACAAACAAAAACAAAAACACAAGGATCCCAGCAGCATCAAATATAAAAAACTAGAAATAGCCCCAAGGCCTACAAATAGGAAATTCATGGTGTGCTCATACGTTGAAATACTGTCTTTCCTTCATTCACAGACGTGGTTAGTCTCAGGTGGGAAGACGACACCCCTTCACCGACACACACCCAGTCACAACTCAGTCTCAGAGACACGACAGATGCGCATCCGCCAACCCAGGGACCGCAGTTCTCTGACCGTTCTCAGGCAGGAGAGCACTTACTATGACCGGCCTGGGCCCACAGTGTGTGCGTCACTCCTCCAATCCCACCTGTGACCGCCTGGCCCCGACAGAGGAGCACGGCCGTCGGGCTCATGTTCCTCGGAGACTGCCAATGGCACCGCCGCAGGAGCGGCTCTGAATCAGGCGAGCGCCGCACCGGCCCCCGGGAGGCTTTCTGTGCTGCGGGTTTGCTCGAGCCCCGCCTGGAACGTGTGCCTCACCTCTCCGCTCCGGGGAGCAGGCCCCAACACATGCATGTCGCCCACCTCTCCGGCTCAATCTACCTGTCGCCCGGAAACCCGTGGCTTGCGGACGGTACAAGTTAACTCTCCATTCGCTAAGTAATTACAAACCACAAATGCATTAGTCCCAGTGCTTCCAAGAACTCTGGAAGTGAAAATAAGCTCTCATTCCTGAAGCAGGAATATTAGAGAAGATCACCAAGGAGGGCCGGGTCCCAGCTTCGGAGACAGGAGTCATGCACTCTTCGAGGACGCGGAGCCCCAGTCTCAGGCGAAGACGCGGGCGCACACAAGCTGCTCTAGGCCACACCGCGACTGGAGGTTCACCTGAACACGCAGATGTGGGGGGCCGGCAAGAGCCCAGGCGCGTCATGCCCAGGCCACCGCGTGCGCGTCCGGCGTACCTCTCCCGAGAAAAGCCCTGAGCCAGCCCGGCAACATAAAGCGGAGGACGAGGAAGGCGCGGCCGATGCCACGCCACCGTTTCCGCCTGACCCACTGGAGTCTACCACGCGTGGCCTCCGCCTTTAGAGCTTCGATCGATGCGTCCGAACAGACCGGTGGCCTCTGGACCATGTGGACAAGGAGGCGGCTCCGCAGGAGGAGCTGCACCTTCCCACGGCCTCGGCACCAACCGGGTCCGAGACAGAAGCTACAGTGACGCCACCTCCAAAGGCCAAAAGCAAACACAAGACGGTGACAGTGCTTCACAGTGAAATGACAGGGTTTGTGCACCAGCCCGTCAGTCACAGTGCAGGACGGGAACGCGTCCCAAGGCCAGTCGGCAGGCCGGGACTAAATCTTACACCACGAAGTGGAATTCTTCCTTCCTACTCCTTCAGACGGCCCAGGAGCCACGTGGAGTAAGTGCCAAGACAAGACGCACTTTTATAAAAAGAGAAAAAATTCCATCGATGTATTGTAAAATCAGCTAGTAACCTCAAGGGATTATTACGTGGCAAAAACTTTTCCATATACTTTAGATGAGTTACCTCTTAAATGCCACAAAACCCTTATGAGGTATGTACCCTTAGCTCTAATTCAGACAGGGAAACTGAGGCACAAGCAGCACACGTCCGTACTTTTGCAAAGGTCGCACTAAATGTGCAGCTTCTAGTAAGTGTGTTTGTCTCTGGACAGCAGGAGGTAACTGATCTGGTTTCCCCTTTCCGGACTCCACCCACACCTACAACGTGCAGACGCTCCGAAGAAGAAAAAGTGGACAGAAGGAAGGACCAAAAATCAGGGTCCCCGCAGAGTGACCAGTCACCTACGCCGCCCGTCTGGCTGCGTGTGAACAAAACAGCAGGGACACAGCTCATGGGGAAGAGGCAGTGTTAACAAGCCAGACCTCCTTCATCTAAGAACCGCTGACATGGAAAGATCTATTCGACCTGATTAACTCTGATAGAAGCAACACAATCCGTTTTGCTCCTCCGATTACACTAGCTTTCCCTCAAAGAGCTGCTGTGAAAGCTGAATGATGCAAAAGGTAATCTTCACTCTGACACAGGAATGCAACAAACCCACTTATTTTCAGTTTGCTCTTCTGTTCTGCGGCAAAATATAACAGAAATTAGATCAGAGCTGGAGCTGGTAAATAACACTGCCCAGAGTACTTGATAAAGAAAGATTATTAGACTATGGCTGTTCTCAGAAATACCCTTGAGTTGGAGAGCAGAATAAACGTGAAGTGCCTCGTTTAAAATTAGCGGACATCAGACCTAAGATTTTAGAACCGCCAGCTGTATGATGCGTTATGCTTCACTGGCAGGTTTCTGGCCAGAGGAAATCTGGAAATGCTAACTAATTCTTTTCTCTCAGCAACCTGAGAAGGCAGGCAGAGAAGACACCAAAACACTGAGTGTGTAAGCACCACGTGCTAGCTCAGGCCTTGAACAGGATGGGGCCAAACACAGTGGTCGAAAGAGCAAGGAAGCAGGAGCTAGGAGAGACCCTTGCTGAAGCACACCTCCTTTACTTAAGAAAAGAAAAAACTATATACACACACACACACATACACACACATGCATTTTAGATGTAGATTTGGTTTAAAGGTTCTTTAACTTTGTCTAGATTAATAAAAAAGATCTTCTGTATATAATATCTGACTTTTCAGTTAAAAAATCCTAAGGTAAGTTTGGATCAAGGAACCCATATACCTCAGCCTGCCTCTTGGGATTCAAAGGTGAACCTAATGTACACAGCAACTTTTTACGATTTTTGCTAATTCAGAGGTTAAGATGTAAAGAACG
Organism: Nasua narica; assembly: GCA_028533885.1. Taxonomy (NCBI): domain Eukaryota; kingdom Metazoa; phylum Chordata; class Mammalia; order Carnivora; family Procyonidae; genus Nasua; species Nasua narica. The sequence continues at coordinate 79,977,281 of CM052808.1, read as the reverse complement.
GTGGCCGCAGAGACCCTAACAAATCTGCATTACCGATTACCTGACGAGAGGCACTGATTGTGGCTGCCAACAAACCCAACGGCAGCGAGACCCAGTGTCATAAAGCAGGCCACTTCCGAGGCCTGACGGTGCGCGAGCAGGGACGCGAGAGCCTGGCCGGTGGCGTCACGAAGCGACACGAAGTGTTACTCAAGTGGGAACAATGGGCTCTTGCCCTTCCTCTGGGGCCGCTGACACCCAAGCGCAGGAGCGCGCCCCAGGGGCTGACGGAGGCCCTTCTGTAAATACAAGTCAATCCTCACGCGCCAACAAGAGAAGGACAAGTACCTCCAACGCCCCCGGCTGCCGGTCAAGTCAGAGGACGGAAATGTCACTCGGAAGCAGGAGGAGAGGCACCGACGCTCACACGCACTCTCGCTCCGGCCGGGGCCGCCACGGTCAAAACTAAATTCCTTGTCAGGAATTCATCTAAAACTAACATTTTCTTTGGTTAAAAGCTACTTAAATCATAGTTAATAGGAAAAGGGGCAAAAGAAAAACAGAAATGAATATGTTTTATTTTAGATTTTTAGGACGATCTTGCGTTCTGAGACAATCACTGCTAACGCGGCTTTCGAGCCGAGATGGGGGTGCCACCGAGGGTTCAGGGAAGCCGCGTGAAGCCGGGGGCAGGAAAGGGGGCCACGAATAAACACACTGACATTGTAGGTGCAGTCGTGTGTACAGCATGAGCCAGTATTTTCTCTGTGCTCTAAAATATCTGTGATGCTGAGCTGCTTTTATCGGAAACTGGGAAAAGTCAGGAGCGGTCTGTCAATGAGACGTCCAGGACGCACACAGCCTGGGTCTCTGGCTCCCGTGCATGGGGACCAACGCACCATCACACTGACCTCAACAGCAAAGTCTGTAACTGCGAAAAATGAGCAGAAACCTCAAAGTCTCCTCTTCTGGGAAGATGGGCATATTCATTCAACGGAATACTTCAGAAAAGTGAAAAGTGAATGAACCAGATCGTATGTGTCATCATGGACCCATTATATATAAATCAATGTTAAGCCAAAAGAGCATGATGTGAAAGGTTATAAACAGTAAGATAATCTTTCTATAAATTTTTTAAATCATGTAAACAATACTGGGTATTATTTTAGCGATACAAACCTAAGTAGTAAAATTATTAAGAAAGACGTAACAACTGAATCTCAAATGCAGAATAGAAGTCGCCTGCAGGGGGAAGAAAGGAGCGAGGAAAAAAGGAAGTCAGTCCCCTCTGTCCTCTCTCCACAGCCACCTGGCCTGACACCCCCCCTGTGGCAATGGGGTCTGAGCTTCGGGGGCTGTGCAGCACCCACAGAGGCAGACGGCTCCCTCTGCCACTCAGGAGGAAATGGGAATGCCCACTGACCCCCCTTCCATCATGTCCCCGTGTCCCCACGCTCAGCTGCACCCCAGCACCCGGGCTCCCCCCGCCTGCACGTCTCTGCCCCGTTCTGCGCACGGCCCAGGCCCTCTGTCATCTGGAGAGCATTCGAGGGCCACCACTCAGACGGGACTTCCTTGACCACCCTAGTTAAATAAGCCCGATGTCTTCCAACCTCGCTAATTTAATGGGTGGAAATGTATTCATTCCTTCAGTGATTTTGTATGTGGACGACAAATGCAGTTACTTTCACGCTCACGTCCACGCTATTCGGAAGTCTATGTGGACGAGAGGAGAGGCTGGTTCAGCTGACCCTCTCAGCGAGATTTCTGTCCCTCTGCCAGTCCTCCCTGGTGCATCTAAGACCGTCTGTGGGAGGCAGCAGGGCTGCACCAACCAGAAGAGATTAACTCGGGAGCACACTGGTCAGATCTCCAGTTCGAAGGGAGTGCTTATGTGGGGAATGTGAGCACTGCTCTGCCCTTTCACTGTGTTTTCTTGACTGGATTATGCTAGTAATCTGCCCCCAAGGAAGCAGTACATTTTTCCAGGTGAGAGGAAGACAGAAGGCACACATTTTGTCTGTATAAGCTGAAAATTAATGAAAATTATTGGCGAACAGCATCAAACCATTGAAACAGCATTATGTTTGAAGTTGAAATACTTGGTGCTAAGTGTCGTCTGCCTTTCAAAAACTTGTACACACTGAGCTGTCAACCTGACGCTGTCTGGACTTCACTGATGAGATACTTGAGCCGAACAGTGAGGGCGGCCGTCCGTCAGGACGCCCGGAGTCACTGCGCAGGCCTCGCGGCATCATTCCTGACGGCGCCGTCAGCGTGGGGGCACAGCGGGCAGGAGAGACAGACCTGGACTCGGAGGGCACGTCTAGGACGCCCCACGGGAACCAGCCCTCACGCCCACCAGCAAAGGCGCCGAGTGGCCTCCGGGCCAAGACCCGCAGGCAGCGCGTGGCCGTGACACTCCTGCGAGGCTCAAAGCACCTCAGTGGCAGAGCTCCGCACGGTTTCGTAACGGAAGTGTGACGACACGCAGCAACGAGGTCACGTTTCTTAAGGTCTGATCAGTTTATCTTTCAACCATCTCTGCTCTTAAAACCGTATACTAAAGAGTTAGTAATTTAACTTAATTTCAAAAATCTTTTCTTTTACCAGAGGAGCCCAGTAGGTGTAGAGATAGCCTATTTTCAATGCTGGTACGAACTGGGAGCAGGATACGACCAGAAAATAGAGATTCAAGAAAAACTTGAATTGTTCATATAAAACCTAAAAAGGAAAAGAAAAAATTAACATAATCTCTCCAAGGAAAACCTTTAATACTTCAATTAAATAATTAAATCAGCATAATATCTAACTACACTTGCATCAAACAGTGAGAATTATAACTCTGACAGTAAATTTAGTAATTTTGACACTGGCTTTCCAATAACTACATCACACGTTTATTATATTTACTCAAAATTATATTTAAAATAAATTGAAAAAAGACAATTAGAACTTCCAATTATGTTAAGAGCATCCTCTAAGAGTTTTGATTTTCTTGTATACAATTTTGAGTTTTGCACACTCTTCTATAAATCTCTGTATGTGTATCAAAGCAAATGAGACAGCAAAACCTTCCCAATGTTAGTAAGTCAATAAATAGGTGTATTTATATACACACAAATGTATATCTTGATAACTCAGGATGTCTTATAATGGGAAAGTTGTATTAAACTTGCATTTATGAAATGGTAAAAAATAGGATTGCCACGTCTCTGAACACGAACATCTGGGTAGCTTTAAAATAACTGAGTGAACAAGCAAAACGTACACAATCTGACTTCACAAAAACGGCCTTAAACTCCTCTATTTACTTTCTCAAAGTATAAGAAATGATGACATATAAAAAGTATGTGAATTGCAGACCAATTCAGGAAGACAGCGACCTATATATCCTTTACAATCTTTTGGCAGTTGATTGGCAATAACATTTTCAAATACAAAATAAGTATCACGCAATAAAACTTAGGAAAGCAAATCCTGAAACTTTGTTTTGATTTTTTAATTCAAATAGTTATCTTTAAGGAAGAAAACCCAAGATCCGGTATATTAACAGACTTCTATTTACAAATTCTCAAATTATTAAATTTAAATTGAAAAGCTAAATGAAACCAAACTCATGTTTATAGATGAGAATAATTCAAATGGCACACCATAATTGCAATTAAACTTACAACCTTGCAAATTTCCTTGGATGCCATTTTATATGCAACTTGGAAGGCATGGAAATTTTAACAAGAGCAGAGCAATGGGTTAAGTACTTATGTTTGACTTAAAAGAGTCTGGAACCACAGTTTTTATATAATGAAGTTTTCTACATCATCATACAGTTGTTTGTGCAACTCAAAAATCAGCTACACTGATAACACGTTTATATTCATAATCATATTCAACTGCTATCTAAAAATGTTTTGTGTCATTTCATAAATTAATCTCAGCAGGAGAGAAAGCTCTCTTTCCTCAGTGATTTCTTTAAAATCTCAGTTAGCATAAATTATATCTATTAGCAATTCAAAAATTGCCATTTGTGCTAAAAATGGCATAGAATTCCTACTGTGCAATTACCAAATGTTTCTAAAATACTACGTTTTAGATGAAAAGCCTAATTTAAGAGACAATCTAAGGAAGAATTCACACGGTAAGAGTCATACAGCCAAACCAACAGGTTCCCTCAGGACATGGGCTGCGCGGGCCGCTGCGGGGACTCGCTCTGGGCAGAGCGGGGCCGCACTGGGGGCTTTACACCACTATAATCAATACTCTATTGTCTACTGAATGAACTTGGTGACCTTTAGGAAAATGTACAATTGCTCTGCCAATCTGTGAGTATTTAAAATTTAAAGAAAACAGTAGCTTCATTCAATAAAGATGAGAATATTTATCTGCCTGTAAGACAGCTTATGTTTTATTGTCCTGACAAAAGAGCTGTCTTTTAATGATGGAGCCAGTGGTTCTGCGTGTTTTAATAAAGAGTAAATTAGATATGAAGCATTCACCAACTATTAGATGGATGGGGGAGGGTGGTGAGGGGCAATCAATGCCCAATATAAAATCAGCATGATTATTTAAATTAAAACATGAAAAATAAAACAGCCCTTATCTCACATTACCAAGAGATTTTCTTGCAAAAGAGCAGATAACTAGAATGTGTCAAAAACCTTGATATAGAAATATAACCAACACCAGCTTCCTTTTGTCTTTAGGAAGATGAACAAATTGGTCTATAAAAATAGGAAATAATGCAAAAAAACCACAAAAATTATTCAATCATTCTAAATACAAACTCAGCTTTGTAACTTAAGCCAAAAATATCACTAGCAACCAAAAAAGTAATGAAATATTTAAATGTCATTACTTACACTTAGCATAATATCTAATTAAAGATAACTAATGACATAACATATATAAACATCATTTATAATGTGAAGTAGAAAATGTATCTATAAATGCTTATAGATACTGAGTCATGTTTGTGTAAAAAATTATTTTACTTCCTTCATGAAGTTCCTTGGCAGGCTTTAAACATAACATTCCACCTCACCTCCAAACAAAACTTACGACTTATTTCCTGATAATTGAGGCTTACTCGATTATTTTTACAGTAATATAAAAATGTTTATCTAAGCCTGAAGTCAAACTACAAATTTTCTTTCACTGAACTCCACGATGTACCCATTAAAAGTGTGCATGAATTATTTAACTATCTGAAACATGAATGGTTCAAAAGCAAAAGGCCACTGATTTGCACGTGACACAACTAACAGGGGAAAAAAGTATTTTAAAAAAACAGTGAAAACAAGCTAGCAATCTCTGATATGAAACCCATTCTTAAGAATGTAATAGTCTTACCCCAGGTATAAAGGTAAACACATTGTATTTCTGATTTTTTATAGAATTTCTGGGATGCTTTTCTTCACACTTTTCAGGATATCCAAGCCACACTGTGCGAGCTTTCAGTTCTCTCTTTCTTTGACAAATATTTATCAGCCAATCACAGCAACTGCAGGAAACAAAAGACACTCATTATGGATGCTTTTTAAAATTTTCTAAATTAATTCTACACATTTAGAGTCAATACTGATTGTTTCTGCATTTACTAAACACTGACAGCTGATCTAATGCTAATCTGTAAAGTTTGTCTTAAAATAGGTGATTCTGATAGAAATCTGACATAAAACACTGAAAGAGACATGTATGAGTGCATAATGACTTCTAGAACCTCAGGGAAATGATCTTCCCTGTTTAGAGCCTCTTACTGACAAAACCATTACCATTCTGAGGCAGTCAGTGCTCTTCTGTGAAGAGAAAAGGACAGCCATGCTGTTTGCAATCGTCAACGTACCACTGGGTGATCCACCGGCAAAGGTCCTCAGACGTCAGGTCGCCCAGGACGTGAGCCCTCTCTCTGGGGTAATCACTTCTTCCTCTCTTAAAGATGACTATTCTAGTAGCAGTAATATAAAATTAAGACTTCGGGCTCGACTCAATATTGAGAAAGGCCACTGATGTTTAAGGGGATGTTCTCATGCGAATAAAGGCTTAAGGGCACTTTCATCCAGCCGCCTTCATCTATGCGATACCACGTCTCAACCCTCATTCTGTCCGCGCTCCAACGCCGGCGGCGTTCCAGAAGCACAGCGCTCCCAATTCCTGGACAGCCAAACCATTATTTTTGGGTAGAGAAAATAAACTTTTCTTCAAATACTGAAGAAAATGGCAAAAAGGTATCAAAATCATCTGAACTAAGTATGAAATAATGGTGAACTGAAACTTCAGCATTAGCAGTTTGGTTCCCGCAAACCTCCAAGCCGCCGAGGGAGCCCCGGGGCGGCCGGTCCCGGGACGCTGCCCCGCCGCATGCTGTGGACATGGCCCGGGCGGGGGAGCCGGGGGCGGGAGGCAGAAGCCCTGACCGTCACTCGGCGACACCCAGCGGGACAGTAACAGGCAACTCTGAGCGACCACGTCCGTCTCAGGAAGTGTGACATCAAATGACACCTGGTCGGCCCACCAGCACTTCCCACTCGAGAACACCGAGTGCTGCCGTGGCGGGGGCGGCAGCCCTTTGCTCCAATCACCCGGACGTCATTCTCCGGAAATCGCCCTACTCCCCAGATCGCCCACGGTGGCGCCCTATAAACTGAAACCGGTGTATGTCTCCTGATTGCCCCTGTTTCTCGGCTGCGCACAGAAAGTCTTCAGCCGGCCAGGCCCGGAGCGGCCGTCCGGGCGTGTCCCCGCCCGCAGGACCGGGAGCTGTCACCCTGCGGGGCCCCGTCGCCACGGGAGCGTAAGAGCCGGGGCGCAGCCAAGCAGGTCAGTTCTACCCCCCGCCCCGCACCTCTCGTACGTCGATTTTTAGGAACAGCGTCCTCACACGTGAAGCATGCTTGTAAATGCCCCGCAGTCACACCCGCGACGTCATTAAAGCGATCAAGACTGCCCCGGTGAGTACTCCCGCCTTTACTGCCTCTTGCTGGGGGACACGACTCGACAGGGCGGCGGTTGTGAAGTGTATTTCAGTAAAATATGAGCGATAAGTGACCCTGCTCGGGCTGCCATGGAACAAACATTAAACAAGGCTTCAAATAAAAGGCAGTACGCTTCCAATTACTACTCCTCACCGCGCGGCCTCACAAGCATCTCCCTCCGGGCAGCACAACCGCCCTCGCCACCCCCCGGCCGGCCCTCCCTCCGTCCCTCCCTCCGTCCCTCCCTCCCGGCAGGCGTCGGCCGAGCGCCGGGGGCTCGTCCCTCGCTCTTGCGGGCAGCAGCTCGGAGCGGCCAGCCCCCTACGCAGCGGCGCACGACCGCAGCGGCGCACGACCCGCGCTCCGTCGCCCCGGCGGCCCCGGCGCCGCCCCGGCGGAAGCAGCCTGACACGTGCCACGACCCGCCGGCGGCCCGACACCCGCGCACTCCACACGGGGGAAAACTGGAGGCCGGAAACATAAGCGCCTTCTCGAAGATGCAACGAGCCGCGGCCGAGCTGGGAGCAGACCCTGCCGGGAGCCCGGGGCCCCCGCGGCCGGCCCGGCACCACGAGGCGACCCGGGCAATCCGCCGGGCAAAGGGGGCGGAGGCTCGACGGGGACGCCCAGCGAGTGTGGTCGCGCGCCTGCGCGCCGGTGACAGCACGCGTGACGGGAGCCGGCCCTCTGCAGCCCGGGGCGCGACGCGTGCAGCCTCGGAGGACGCCCTCCGGGTCCGCTGTCGCCGCGCGGCCCCCCGGAGCCCGTCTCCCACGTCTCCTCCCACGTCTCCGAGCGTACGACACCCGCTCGGGCACACGAGCGCTCGCGCACCGAGGCAGCACCCGCCGGCCGCGCGGCCCTCCACGCGGGTCACCACGCAGTGGAATAAAAACTCCACTTCCTCAGTCACACCGGCCGCGCTGCAGAGCCGCACAGCCGGCCGCCACGGGGCACGTCCCCCGTCCGGGCAGCGCCCGGGGCCACGGCAGGGGCGGCGGGCAGGGCCGAGCTCACCCGGCGGCGCAGACCGTCCCGCGGGGACCCGAAGCCCGGCTGGGGTCCGGAAACATCTGACTGCCTAATATGACCGCTTACGGTACAAAAGTCGGCTCTAAGACGAAATAGAGGGCGGGCAAAATTAAGTGTGTGAAAAATAAATATAAAATGCAGGAAATGCGGATTTTACCAACTCTACGGCAAAAGGCTCCATAAATGCAAAACCACCGCGGGCGTCACAGGAGCGTGGCAGACGACAGCGGGGAGACGGCCCTCGTCCACCCGGGCACTCGCCCTGAAACCAGCGACCCGCTAAGTCCCAAAGCCTTCCCTCTATAAACCCCAAAGTAAATACCAAGCGCTAAAACACACATAACTCAACAGTTTATTAATCTTTCCTCTACAAGTGTGTAGAGGAAAAAAACCAAGATTCCTAGACTTCCAAGATGTGACTAAACGATTTCCAACACTTTGCTACTAAGAACTATCAAGAAACAAAAGTGTTATTACTAATTATTTCCTTATGCAAAAAGAAGCAAGTCGTCACACACTGTTTCACAAAATTAAATGAATACAAGGCTCGACAGTTTACAAGCCTGGAGCGCCACCAGAATCGCCACTGGATGATGTGGACAGAAAACAGGACCAGAGCGGAGGACGGCTAACCTGAATGCCAAGAGTAAAGGGCATAAACCCCAAACACTTAAAACAAAACAAAACGTGTAACTCAAAAAAGTAAGCTTTCCTGAGTTGTAGAGCTAAGCAGGAAAATAAAATGATGGGCAATTATTGAGTAAGATATACTGGTAAGTACCGATACTAACAGGGAGGCCCTAAGAGAGGGTGGCAGAAAATACCCAGGAGCCGCAGACAATCCCACGCAGGCGGAGCAGCCTCGAAACGCGTGATCACCCAGGGACACTCCCCATTTACCTATCAGCCACTGCTACCACGTCAAAGCGACGCTAAATCCAATACCCCACGAAGTATACTTTTCCTTACAACACTGAAGGATTAGAAGTTTTTCACAAATGCTTCTATAATCAAAGTAATACTCTAATATTAAATAAAGTATCTTTAATAGACCAAGATCCTGTCTCCTAAAACTTTAGCCATAGTTACATAGCTCCCAGAGCTGAGAAAGCCTTCCTCCAGAAGCAGCCAAATGTAGACACGGATGATACCCGACAGGCACCCCGGTTACCGAGAGCGGCACAGCCTACTGTCTTAAGAGACTAGTGTCTCCCTCTGCTTCTGCACCACAAATGGGTTGCAGATGCCCTGAAGGTTTAGAGACCATTAAGAACAGGAATAATGCCGGCATCTGACATCCCCCTCCCCCGAACCACTCAGACACCCCACCGTTCCTATGAAAATGCCCTCAGTGGTTCCACTTTCCTAAAGGACAGAGTGACTTTTGGTAAGGAGGGAAATATAAGTCTCATGAGAAAGACCTCAGTGTCAGCCCCAGAGGACTAGCAGACCGACGTGCACCACAGAAACTCACAGGAAGGACAGCCAAAGTTTTGGAGGGAAGGTTACAGAAAATTTTTTTCAATGTGTCAGAGCTGGAATTTTTACCAAGTAATAAAAATGAGAAAGCAGTTTTTAAACCATGAAGAAATTAAAGTTTACTCGGTTGCTGAAATGAGGAAGAATAATTTTAAAATAAGCCTTACTAGTAAGAGTCTGCAAATAGAAATACACTGAAATATTTACAACTCAGTATCAGGTAGGTTGCAATTACCCGATATTGAAATATTTACAACTCGTTACTGTTTTTTGCTACCTACCTTTATTGCAATATTCACCAACATTTCCCCCTACAATTAAACTAAGTAATTTTATGTATCTTCTACTCGTTGATCCAACACCTAATAATGTTATAGTAAACACTGAATTTTACAATGCCTAACATTTAGGGAATAAAAAAGTAGAAAATACTCAAAAATGAAAATTTATAAGAAATTAAGAAAAAAAAACAATCCAAGTTGTTAGATGTACAATTCTTGTTGTGTTTTTAGGTGCAGGTTTTAATTTAAACAATTTCTCAGTATGGCAGATACCACTGAACAAGAGCATGACAATATCTTGGATCGTTTCTCATTCCATATGGCAAAAAAGACCCATATTAGTGCCATACAGTGATCAGAAGCCGCCACCATGGTTCAGTTAGCTTTTTCTACACAATCGCCACTCATGGAAATAAAGACTTTATATACACATTTATTGTATTTTATTGTTTTAATCCCCTCAAAACATGGGTGTTTCTGCTAGCATCTACATTTGCAAATATATGAACATTTTCCTCTAAAAAAAAGTAACATATTACAAACAAAATCCAAAATTTGGCTACATTCCATTTAGTAAAAACAAAGTGCTGTAAAAGACCAAAAATGATTAATTCAACAATAAGGGGTGCCTGCTTGGCCCATCTGGAAGAGTATGTGACTCTTGATCTCAGGGTCTTGAGTTCAAGACCCATACTGGGTGTAGAGATTATTTAAACAAATAAAACTTTTAAAAAAGGTAATTCAACGGTCTATTCAACACTCTGAGGAGCCTCCTAACGTTAGAAGTCCATAGTTCTTGGCGACTACCTGGTAGCATGGCTAAGTGCCAGCCACTCCCGACGTACACAAGGCAATTACACATTTATTACCATTAACCATTACCACCAAAACCATCCATGTCCTCACAGTCTGTGCCCGTCAGTAACCACTCCCATGTCCTCCGTGTTTTCAGCCATCTGACAGCTCCTCTATCATCCATCACTGATTCTCCACGCACACAAGATACAGGTTCTCAGACATCTCAACTCCAGCAATCCTCATGCCCGGTTCCCCTTAGGATGGCGAGACCGGCCTTTATCCACTTAAAGACACCAATCAGGATTAGGCTTATTTAGGGGCGCCTGGGAGGCTCAGTCGTTAAGCATCTTCCTACGACTCAGGTCATGGTCCCAGGGTCCTGGGATGGAGCCCTGCATAGGGCTCCCTGCTGGGCGAGCCTGCTTCTCTGTCTGCTGCTCCCCCTGCTGTCCTCTCTCTCTCTGTGTCAAATAAATAAATTTTAAAAACCTTTAAAAAAAAAAAAGGATGGTCTTATTTGGAGCACACGTCCCCCCCTTAGCGCTTGTCCCAGTGCACAGAGCAAAGTTAGGGCTTTGGTTTGTCACATCAGAACTTGGTTCAGTTTCTGGCTTGACCCTAAAGCATCCCAAGAGCCAGTTCCTGGCTGTAGACAGCGGAGAGAAGGCACGCCCAGCTCCTGAAGAAGGTGCACGCCGCGGAGGAAGAGCATCGGCAATATCTCCGCCCCCCTCCCGCCTCTATGCTCAGGCAGAGCACACAGCTGGGAACTGCACACCACAGCCAGGAATGGAGGAATGTGAACAGGGGCTCCACCCAGACTCCTCTGCTGTAAGCTCTCTCCTCAGTCCCCGCCCTGGCCACCCCCACCCCCATTCCCACAGCCACACTTCCACTGCCAAGCGTGCGACCACGCAGGCTCTCCCGCTGATAGACAGTCATAACATTATGGTGGATGCAATACAAATGCATGACTACTGATTTTCCTTTGTTGGTTATTGATCTCTCTACCAAAGCATGACCAATTTTCCCGTGTTTTCCGTCCTCATCTGAATCCCAGTCACCTGCCCACTCAAATGACCCCATGTTCCCAACTAAGGATAAGAGAAAAGTCACCTTCTCCACCACTACTTCAGTCTTCCAGCCCACCCTTCCCTCTGCCTAAAAGGATGGATATTAGTCTTCCTTCCCCAAACCGTCTCTTTCCCGGAACTGTCCCTGTCCTTCATTTTTCAAAGACCTACACCACATGTCCCTTGACATTTGCAGAAACATCACCCTTCTGTGTGGCTTCCATTATCACAGAACTTCCGTTATGACAGAACTCTGAAACCTACATCTCCAGACCCTGCTTCTGAAGCTGTAGCACACCACCCCAATACAAGGTCGATTTTAATAAGAAAGCAGTCAATAGTTTTAGATGAGCAATCTACTAAACAAACACACACACACCCATAGCTCACGTCATACTTAATGGTGAAATACTGAAAGCTTTCTAGGACTAGGAACAAGAAGCAAGAAGGTAGACTTGCCACTGCTGTTCCATATAATAGCGTATGTTCCAGACAGACCCATATGGCAAAAGAAAATAAAAGAAAAGCCATACAGGTTATAGAAGGAAGAAATAAAACTGTCTCAGTTTGCAGATAACATGACTGTCCATGTAGAAAATTATGCAGAATCTACAAAAACACTCTTGGCACTGACAGTAAGCTCGCAAGGCTGTAAGATAAAAGACAAACATATAAAACCCAACTCTAATTCTGTAGACCAGCAATGAACACATGGAAACCAAAATTTAAAATACCAGTTACAAATACCAAGAAGAAAAAAAAAAAGGAAAGAAATACTTAGGAATAAATCTAACATATATAAGACTTGTGTGCTGAAAACTACAAAAATGCTGATAAGAAGGTCAAAGTTCTCAATAAACAGAGAGAAGTAAACTGTGATCTAGACAATTAAACACAGTAAACATGTCAATTACTCTAAGTTAATATCCAGGTTAAACATGATTCCTATCAAAATCCCTGAAAGGATTTTACAGAATAGGCAAAATTATTCTAAAATGTCTACGGAAAGGCCAAGTATGTAGAATAGCTAAGAGAATCTTGAAAAAGAATCAACACAAGGAATCAACCCACCCCATGTGGAGACTTAGACAGACCGTTCTGCAGACCGGGGGGCACTAGCAGGGCAGATGAGCGGAGAACACAGGCGGCGAACACAGGCGGGGAGCCCGCACTTGTGTGCAGCCAGCTGACAGGAGGTGCAGGCGTAAAAGCAACCAACAATGGCGCGGGGCAGCCAGATACACACAGGCAAGAAAATAAATCTCAACCAAAACTGCCCCCCTTACACAAAAATAACTCAAAATGGATCTAAATGTAAAACTATAAAACTTACAGAAGGAAATCTTTGAGACATAGAACTTGGTGAAAAGTTCTTAGATGTGACATCAAAAGTGCAATGCTCAAATAAAGAAAAAAACAAACATTTGGACTTCATCAGAATTAAAGAGTTTGGATCTGTGCAAAAACTCTCAGAGGATGAAAAGACAAGCTACAAAATGGAAGAAAATATTTGCAAACATCTACCTGACAGAAGACTCACAGGTGAAATGTATAAAGGACTCTGAAAAATCACCAGAATAAAAAAAAAAACCCCAAGAAGAAAATGGAACAGACCTACAGATATATTTACTGAAGAAGACACGCAATGGCAAATAAGATAGTCAACCTCATTAGTCCTTTAGAAACTGCAAACCACCTGAGGCCACAATGAGCCGTCACTACACACATGTTCTGACGGCTAGAGTAAAAAGCAGTGACGACGAGGTTGACAAGGAGATACTGAACCTCCCCTCCACTGCCGGTGGGAATGTGAAATGGTGCGAGCACCCGGGAAACAGTTCAGCACTTTCGTCAAAAACTAAACATACACTTATCATGCAACCCAGCAGCTGCGCTCTTGCACGTTTACCCCTGAGAAAGGAAAACTTACGGCCACTCACACAAAAACCTGTACATGATGATTCACAGCAGCTCTATTCTGAACATCCAAAAACTTGAAACAATCTATATGTCCCACAGTAAGTAGGTGAATGGTTAAACACTGAGCCATCCCCCGGAATGCCAATCGGCAATAAAAAGGACCTATCGATACGCACAACTACTTGAATGGCTGTCAAGGGCACCGTGTTGACTGATATGGGCCAATCTCCCAAAATCACAAATTGAATGGTTTTACGTATTTGACATTCTCAAAATTAAAATTATAGAAATAAGAGAATGGATTAGTGGTTGCCAGAGGCCAGGACCTGGGGTAGGAGAGAGAACAGGACTATGGAGGGCAGCAGCCAGCAGACACCCGCGGTGATGGGACGGTTCTGCCTCTTTCCTGCAGTGGCAGTTACACAGACCTAGACGTGTAGGAAAATGTGGTGAACTATACAGTTTACACCAGCATCAACTTTCCTGTTCGACACTACACTATAGTTACTTAAGATGCAACCACTGGGGGGCACCTGGGTGAATCAGTCCATTAAACATTTGCCTTTGGTTCAGGTCATGATCTCAGGGTCCTGGGCCCGAGCCCAGTGGGGGCTCCCTGCTCAGCAGGAACCCTGCTTCTCCCTCTCCCTCTGCCCCTCCCTGCCTCAGGCTCACTCTTTCTCTCTCAAATAAATGAATAAAATCTTAAAAAAAAAAATGATGCAACCTGGGGGGAACTGGGTGCAGGATAAATAGGACCCCCTCTATACTATTGCTGCAATTTCCTGTGAAGCTGTAATTATTTCAAAAGGGTTTTTTTTAAGATTTTATTTATTTGAGAGAGAGAGAGAGAGAGAATGAGAGAGCACGAGCAGGGAAGAGGGGCAGAGAGAGAGGGAGAAGCAGACTCTCCACTGAGCCGGAGCCGGATGAAGGACTCGATCCCAGGACCCTGGGATCAGGACCTGAGCCAAAGGCAGATGCTTAATCAATTGAGCCACCCAGGCGCCCCAGAAAAGTTTTTTTTTTTTTAATAAAACAAAGTAAAAGTATGAAAATTATAGACCATGCAAACATTAATCAAAGAGAGCTGGTAGAGAGAGAGAGACAAATCAAGAAACAAAGTCTTAATAACAGAGAACACAGAGTCAGCAGAGGGAAGGGGCTGAGGGGGTGGGTAGGGCAGGAGAAGGGGATGAAGCAGGGCGCTTGCGATGGGCACCGGGTGGCGTATGGAACTGCTGGGTCACTCACTGCCCTGCACACCTGAAGCTAATACTACGTCACATGGTAACTAACCGCGACGAGAATAAGGAAATCTGGAATCATTTTACTGAAGTTAGACATTATGAGCCCGCAGAGAGGAAATGTTATCAGAGATAAAGATCAATCCAACAGTAAATTAGTAACCCTACACTCGCATCATCTGAGAACATACCCTAAAATATGTAAAGCCAAACTGACATAATTTAAAGCAGTAGATATATTCTCATTGCAGCTGCAATGCTGCAAGACTCACACAAGTTTCTCAGTAACTGACGGCAAACTTTAAATATGAATATAGAAGATTCAAACAAGACTATTCACAAATACAACTTACTAACATACAGAGCAACACAGTCAACAAAAAAGCACAAATTATTTTCAAATACACACAGAAAATTGACTAACACTGCCCATATATGATGAACCATAAAGCAGGTCTCAACACATTACAGAGACTGAAAGAAAAAAATCGTAAGTACGTTCTTGGGCCACAGTGGAATTAAGGTAACAGTCGATCACGTAGCACCTGGGGGGGCTCAGTCCATGAAGCATGTGACTTCAGCTCAGGTCACGATCTCAGGGTTCTGGGACCCAGCCCCAGTGTCTCAGGTCTCCCAACTCAGTGCGGAGTCTGTTTCTCCCTCTCCCATTACCCCTCCCCAACCGCTTGTGCTCGCTCTCGTGCTCCTACTTTCTCTCTCAAATAAATAAGATCTTTAAAAAAAAAAGAGAACAGTCGATTACAAAAAGATAATTGGGAAAATTCCCGACTGTTTGGAAATTAGGCAGCATGGTTCTAAATTGAACATCAACTAAAGCAGAAAAGACAATGTAAATCAGAACATATTTTGAACTAAATGATAATGAAAATACCATGTGTCAAATCTGAGATGCATCTATTTAAAAAAAAAAAGTACAACGTTGGTGATCTGAGAATCCATCTTAGGAAGCTAGAAGAAGGACAGTAAGTTAGACTCAAGAGTATGAAAAAAAAAAATTAAGGGCAGACCAGACTTCAGTAACACGGGAAGCAGATACTCCAAGAAGGACACAGTGTTGCTCACACGGTGTCCCACAGAGAATGTTTAACCTGAGTCTCACGGTGAGGAGATCTCGGACAAACTGAAATTTGGAATGTTCTATAAATTGAACATTTGTGTTGTGTAGCCCACATAAACATCGGTGGAATAAAAGACAGAGAAACGGCAAGACGGCCCCCGACTCCCGGGGACAGAACAGGCAGGCCACTGAAACGCCACGCCAACCTGGACAGGAAGGGCGCTCCTCGGGCAGGATGGGGACAGGGGACGAGCTGTGCCACGCATCGTCTCCTGAACATGGCATCTGCTCGGTGGCCACACACAGAAACAGCCTCCTCCTAAGACACATGCACCAAACTACTAAGATCAAAGAGGAATTGAAGTAACAAGCAACCTCGTCTGAAATCACTCCAAAAATAACGGTGAGATTTAAGAGAATGGGAAGTAAATGTGGCAAAAGGTTAAACATTAGCGATCTTAGGCAAAGGGCACAGAGGAATTCTTGCAATTTTTCTATAAGTTTAAATTTATTTCAATATATAAGTGAATTTATTTGGAGGCTGGATTTATTTCAAGACAAAAGTTTAAAATTTCAAAAGCAAAGACAACATCAGAAGTTTGGCTTTTACTTTGGAAAACAGTATGGAGATTCCTCAGGAAATTAAAAATAGAGCTACCCTATGACCCTGCAATTGCACTAGTCGGTGTTTACCCCAAAGAAGCAGATGCAGTACAAAGAAGGGCCACATGTACCGCAATGTTCATAGCAGCAATGGCCACAATCGCCCAACTGTGGAAAGAACCAAAATGCCCT
>CM052808.1:79924373-79960528 GCA_028533885.1 Nasua narica | reverse complement strand
AAATCATGGAGGGCATCGTGAGAAGGAAGGGAAGGGCGAATGGGGGAAACCAGAGGGGGTGATGAACCAGGAGAGACTGTGGACTCTGAGCAACAAACTGAGGGTTTTGGAGGGGAGGGGGTGGAGGGGTGGGCAAGCCTGGTGGTGGGTATCGAGAAGGGCACGTACTGCACGTAGCACTGGGTGTGGTGCATGAACAATCGATCTTGTAACACTGAAAAATTAAAATAAACATATTTGGGGAGAAAAAAAAAAGAAGTTTGGCTCTTTGAAGAGAACTGATAACCTCCTATCAGGATTAATAGGAAAAAGGGAGACAGAGATAAATTAACAATATCAGGAATAAAAAACAGTGACATCCCTCCAGAGCCTCATACATTTTAGATTACAGGAATTTATATATTTGAAAGTAGATAAATCCCTTGAAAAGCACAAAGCATCACAAGTGACACAAGAAAAACAAAACAACTCTGCATAGCCCTGCAACCGTTTAAGAAATTAAGTCTAGAATTGTTAAGTACCCCAAAGAATACTCCAGGAATATTGGCTATTTAACCCAGAAAATGTTTTTTGAAAAAACTATACCATTCATTAAAAATTAGTAACACAAGTCAGCGACTTCTAAAACCTTATTTAGCCATGAAATTCCTTCTTCGTATGAAAAGCTTACAATATACAGGAAAGATAAAGACACTCACCGGAAGCTGAGAGGGGGTGATAAGCCTAAATCCTGGTCAGGCTCACTTCCTGATTCTGCGTGGCCGACCTCTGAGGGGTCCCTCAGAGTCCCTGGCAGTCCGCGACCACTGTCTGAATAGCACTACGTGAGCCGACCCAGAAATCAAACCAGCTGTAAAAACACCTTTCTGCAAACTTCTAAAGGGATAATGAGGATGATAAATAAGATACCGTTCTATAATTATTTATAATCCTTTTATGGGCAAAGGGATATAAATTGGTAAGAAAGGCACTGACCACAAACTTTAAACATCAGAAAGACTATAAAAGTTGTAACTTATTCGACATACCCCACTCGAGTTATGCTGGCTTCAGTCAGCTGACATCTTGCCCTGCCTGTCCCCAGGGCTGGACAACACTCAGTGACTGCAGAGTGTGGTTTCACAGACCAGACTCGAAAGCCCAGGGTGAGCACAGCTGATGAGGTTTATCGCAGCCACCAGTGAACTTATTTAAAATACGAGCAGTTCTTATCTTTGTTTCTTTCTGGTTAAATTAACTGAAGAATATTCTTCCAAGTCTAAGCATTCACGTCGAATGAGACACGGAGCCACAATGTCATTAAACCGCATTTTACAGGCCCACATCTGCCTTTCCAGAGGAGAGCAGGATTACAGATGGAAGAGAATGGAGCACCGTTCACAAATGCTGACAGTGACCAGAACTGACCCTACCACGCATTCATTACAAAACCAATCTTTCTCTGTCTTCTAAACATTTCAATGTCTCATAAAAAAAGTGAACTTGAGGACGCCTGTGTGGCTCAGTCGGTTAAGCATCTGCCTGCAGCTCGGGTCATGATCCCAGGGTCCTGGAATCAAGCCCCGCATGGGGCTCCTGGCTCAGCGGGGAGCCTGCTGCTCCCTCTGCCTGCCGCTCCCCTGCTTGTGCTCTCTCTCTCTGACAAATAAATAAAATCTTTTAAAAAAAAAAGTGAACTTGGCTTTCCTTTTCTGATGAGCACTGTTTGCTTTTGAATAATGTTTAACATTCTCCGTGATGTCATCTCATTAGAGTATCTTCTTTAGTTTGATATAAAAATAAATATGTTAGAAGCAGAGCTTATAAATACCTCAATTTTGGGCCTGACAGCACAGGGAATCTGACAGCAAGAGATCACAAACCTGGTGCAGAGGGATTTCCAGCCTCCACACACGAACCACTCAAGTCCTCTTGTCCTTCGTGCGATCCTAGCTCGCGGTAACGTGTGGTAATCACTCTCGTCATTCTCGAAGCCTTCTTCAGACATCATTAGTGGCATTTCATCCAAGTGGGCAGACTCATCTTCCAGCTGGTACCTGGTCAGAGGCAAACACACAGTGCTGAGACAGGCCAAACAGGCTTCTGTCACGGGGAAGGGTATTATTTAAGACAAGAGTTGGTCCAATTCTACTAATCACGCTTGTCTATTCAAACGAAGCTGTCTGTAGAGGAGGCGAACCCTTATAAATAAGGGATGCTACGTTCCTTTACAAAAAATGTACTGAGCCAGGATAAGCAGGAAAGGTAGAGGCTGCCCGAGGACACGGACGGGAGGGTGCGGGGAGGGGAGCCCTCCGCAAAGCCACCTGCGTGAGGAGCTCAACAATCCCACCCACTCATGGTGCTCAACTCAGGAATATAAAAAAAAAAATGAATCATCTGAAATATTAGCAAAAAATGTATACTTCCAGGTCACATCCAAGTACTCTGCTACAGGCTGAGGGGATGTAAAATTCTGCCCAACTTTACATTTATCAAAGCTGTGGAAGTGACTTTTGAACTATGTAGGTGTCTTATGCTGCAAGGTGGGAACACAGTCCCTTGGTTTGTTGTCAGATTTGATACATGCAGCAAGGGTGCTATGTCCCACTTACACTTACTCTCTGTCTCTGTTATTCCCTTTTCTAAACTTTCTATTCAATGAAATAATCTCCTCCACAACCAGCATCCCTTTTAGAGTTCACTAATCTTCTTGTGATTCAAAAAACAGGGAGTCTACTGTATCAAGAACCCACTTATCTCTCCTCAATCGCGAGCATATACACTTTAAAAATAAAAGCTTAACTTGAGAACCAAAAATTCATCAGAAAGTATAATGGAGAGTCCACAAATGCTATCTTATTTGATTTTACATCAAGCCTCCGTGGTAGGTACTCCCTCAATCGTAAACATAAGAGAGACCTCTGTGTCCCAGGGAGATGATGGCAGTCACTGAAACTGAAATTGCCCCTCACACCCTCTGAAGGCCAGACTTTACAGAGGACAAATAAAACCAACCAAGTCCACAACTACAGCATAAATGAGTGCCAGACAATACTACAACCTCTTTAAAGACAACAGCAAACCTGAAACAGGATAAAGTCAAAGAAAATCACAAAAAGCACATTGTAATCAAACTACTCAAAATGAAGATGAAGGAAAAATTCTTGGAAGCAGCCAGAGGAAAACAACTCACTACAAATAGAAGCACATTAATTCAAACGAGCCCACAGACTTTTCATGGAGAGAGATGAGGCCGGAGGACAGGAACTCCATGTCTAAGCGCTGAAAGGGAAAAAGGCTCAACCCAGAATTCTACATCCAGCAAAAAGATCCTCCGGGAATGAAAGCAAAACAAAAACATTCTCAAAAAAAAAAAAAAAAAAAATTCTCAGATGAAAGATAAAACTTGGAGGATGTGATACCATCAGACCTCCTACAAAAGAATGTTAAAGAAAGTTTCAAGATGAAGAAAAATGATACCATTAGGAAACTTGGAATTTCGGGAATGAAGAACACAAAATCTTTAAAACATGTATGACCACTGAAAGCAAAAGCTGCACATCGTCTGGGGAAGTTTTCAGTACAGGAAGATGCGAATGGATATGAGGGCCGCCCTGAAAGCAACAGGCAGCCCCACCGTTTCCATTAAGTGTAAAACACTAGCAGTGAAAAGTTAGAGCTGTGTAAGCTGCAGTCCTTAAGGAGAGCTTCTCAACAGTGGTACCATTAACATTCTGGGTCACAGAATCCTGTTGATGGAGCCGTTCTGGGCATTGTGGAATGTTCAACAGGAACCCAGGCCGCTACACATCTGACGCCAGTAGCAAACCTCCCCAGTCATGACAATAAAAATGTGTCCAGATGTTGCCAAATGTCACCTGGAAGACAAAAATCACTACCTACAAAAAAATACAAATACTTGAAATGTAATGACACATAATGTTAAAAGATTAAAAGTAAAAATATGGAAAAAGATATGATACAAACGCTCTTTCAAAGGAAGAAAAGTAGCTACTGTAATTTATGACAAAAAAGACATCAAAAAAATAAAATGGAAGACGTGCCCAGGATAAAGGACATCATATAATGATAAGAGATCAAATCACCCATAAGCTGTAGCAATCATAAATGGGTATGCCCCTACCACCAGTTTCAAAATACACAAAGTACAAAATACATAAGTAAAAGGAGGAAATAAATCCATAATACTGCCTGAAGACTTCCCAACTCCTCTCTCAGTGACAGACAGGACAAACGGAATATCCGAAAGGGCACAAAGATGTGGTCGACACTCCGAGCCCACCCACCCCAGCTGGCATTTACAGGGCACTCTGCCCTGCACCGCCGAATGTTCCCATCAAGTGCACAACGAACACTTCCCCACAGATCACACCCCGGGCCATAACACAGACTAACAAATTCAGAAGAACTGAAATTAGGCAAAGTATGTTCTCGCACCAGAAAGGAATTTCTTTTAAAAGTCACTAACAGGGGCGCCTGGGTGGCTCAGTGGGTTAAGCCTCTGCCTTCGGCTCAGGTCATGATCTCAGGGTCCTGACATCGAGCCCCGCCTCGGGCTCTCTGCTCAGCGGGGAACCTGCTTCCCCCTCTCTCTCCGCCTGTCTCTCTGCCTACTTGTGATCTGTCAAATAAATAAATAAAATCTTTAAATATATATATATATCTTCTACAGTACATAACAAGCTTTAAATGTATATGAGGTACATACACAAAGTAGAGTATAAACAAGCTTTCTATGTGCAAATGTTGTATCTTTTTAGCAGTCCTTCAGGGAATCTGTGGATGTGGGTGTTCACACACCAGCATGTGTGTATGTGGGTGTGTGCGGGCAGGTGTGTGGGCACGTGCACATGTGTGTGGGCATGTGTGTGCGCACACGGTGCGAGGCAGTCCTTTGCTTATTAGGATTCTGTGAAAAGGTCAGAAGGCAAGACTCCAGAAGCCTCTACCTTCATAAAACTTTATTCTTGAAACGGGTGCCTCGCGGTCAAGAATCCCAACACAAGTGGCATTCGGTGATGGAGAAGACGTCCTTGGACAATAAGGCCAATGCTGACCTGCTACCTAAGCTGCTTTTACCATCCGTTTAACACGTGGTAACTAAAAAATAATCCAGCAAGTGGATTACTGAGTTACAGGTTACTGAGTTATCCCCCACGGTTGGAAGACATTTATAACTTCCCACTAAATAATGTTTCAGTGGAAATATCTGTACACAGGACTTTCTCCCTATTTTTACATGAATTCTTTCAAAGAATCCCAGAACTGTAATTGTTATATAAAGTCATAAGCTCTAAAACACTTGAAATATTATTGCCAACTGCAAATTTAAACTCCCACCACTACAAGTGCTATGAATAACACCAAAAGCAAGTTCACCTCACCCTCATCAGATGGGAGCTAAATACACATAACCCTTCACTTAAATAAGGGGAGGAAGACGGCCTCTTGCCGTCACGGACACTTCTGCTATCACACGGGGTCCCGCGCTACTACCTACACACTGTGGCTAAGGCCGCTCCCATGCTGTCCGGAAAATTCAGTGGAGGTGGGCATATTTGGGGCGTGTGCACTGGGGGCACCCCTGGAACTAGGACCCCCTCCCGTGGTTCACACTCAGCAGCCCTGTGGCCCCAGCCGCCTCACAGGTAAACCTTCACTGGCCAGGAACTCGATGCACATCTTCAGCACACACCAGTAGGCCCATGACTGGTTTTGCTAGTGATGGCCCCCAGGGTCCGCCCCAACTTGTCCTCGCCCATAAACCCTGTCACTCCCAGGGTGTGCACACGGCGCAGCAGAAACGGCGGCACTGTTCATACAGGAACCCACCCCTTCCACCGGATTTGTAAGACCTCCTGAATGTACTAGGGTCGTTTGGGGGCAAGAGCAGGACTTTAACCTACAACCACATGGACTGGACTCTGTTCAAGGGCCTTCGGAAGGAGGTGCGGCAGGCTGACCCCCTGACCGCAGCCCCGGGAGACCACGTGGCTCTTGCCTCCGGAACCGCGGAGTAACACACCTGCTGGAAGTCACTAGATCTGAGACAGTTTTACATCAGCAAAGGGCGCTAATACAGCTGCAGAGCAACTAATGATTTTGTTTTCTTTACATTCGGAGTCAACTTGACAGTCCTGCTTCCCGCTGCCTCGCTCTTTCCTCCCTCGTGTGCAACAGCCCTCGGGTAAGACAGGCTGGGAAGGAGAAGACGGCGGTGCTCTACTCACGGAGGACGGAAGTGTGCCGACAGCCGTGCGCAGCTGCTCCCGGCGCTCCGGTGCTCCGCCGCGGTGACAATTACGCATCAAGGGAAACCGACAGCCGGCCCGCGACACATACAGGGACCACCTGCCCGCACACCGCAGAGCAGCAGATAAGCCTGAGCAGATGGTGCGTGGATCCGCAGCAAACACTAACCGCCCAAACGCTCTTCCTCCTCCCAAGATAAATATAAAAAATAAAAACCACGAGACCTCTGAAGATACTGGAGTTCAGAGAGTCCATTAGGCTGAGGACCTGAAGGAAGGTCACCTCTCCTGGGCTTTACAGGAAGGTGAACGAATGCTCTGCGCGCCATCTGGCCATGCTGGGTACGTACACTCAGCCAACTGTCGGCTGAGCACCAACACGGGCGTGCCTACGCTGCAAACACCACACAGCCTGTAACTCACGGGGCTCAGACCCGTTCATCGGTAAACTTAAAATGACAGCAGTGGCAACTAGCAAGACTGTCACCTCACCCTCGGAGGGGGCCGACTGAGCTCCAGGCTGCAGGGGCTGCGTCCAGGTGGAGGGGCAGGGCGTGTGCGGAATGGCCACTGCGAACGGGAAGGTAGGAGGGGCAGCGCTCAGCTCGGGAAGGGCTCCAGCCAACCCAAGCTAAGGCACAGCTGTCCACAGGAATTCTGGACCCGGACTAGGGACACAGGAGGCAGCCTGCTTCGAGATCATACACACAGCCAACGACTCCCGTAAGAAGAGCGACTAGAGGTCTACACCGCTCTGAGACCAGGATGCCCAAAACAGCAGCCTTCTGAAAAGTAAGACACGGACAGACATACACACATGTAAAGACAATAAGAAAATGTTTCCCATAAAAATGGAAGATTAAATACATGATCTACCTTCAATACCAAAAATACTGCTTTTTCTTAGAGCTGAAACCTACAGAACGGAAAGCAAGAGATGATGACAAAATGTAGAAAGCTAGAAGGCAGATGGACGGATGGTAAATAAGCAGATCCAAGAAAAATAGAAGTCTCAGCACAGCAGCTAGGAAGCAGGAGAACCTCCAGACCCTGGAGGGGCAGGCTGGGTGTCACACGGGCCTTCGCAGTGGGCGCGGAGGGAGGAGAGAGCACGAAGTGACTGCAAGCTACTGAAGAAACATCTGGACCCTCAGATCACCCCTTCCCCCTACCGATCAAAGGACCGCTGCCCTCTGGGGGAGGGCGGGCAGGAGAGACCAGAGGGCAGGGCTGAGGGGGGGACAGTGAATGTGCGTGCAAGCCGGCCTGGCTTGGAGAGGAGGAAGGACAGGAGAAGCCAGTGTTTGCTGAAACCGTCAGGCAAGAATCTAAGCATTTCACATATGTTCACTGAATTCCTAGTTTTAGGCAATTAACACGGGAAATTTTTACTGTAAGAAAGAAACATAACTGAAACGTCCAAGACAAATACGGTCTATCCATATGATGTGACATCACTCAGTTTAAAAGAAAGACTGTGACACGTGCTGGGGCACCAAGCCTGAGAGCCTGATGCGCAGCGAAGTAGGCCAGACACGACAAGACAGACCTTGAAGGGCTCCACTGCAGGAGGTGACGACCACCGTCAACTCCACAGACACCGAGGGACAGAGAGGCTATAGGGACGAGGAGGGGGGCCGGTGAGGCATGTCGAGGGTGCAGAGCTTGGGTCTGGGAAGAGGCAGGAGGCCTGCGGGCGGGCAGGGGGGACAGGGGCACAAGAGCGGGACTGCGCTCCCTGCCACTGCACTGCTCACCTGGGGAGACGTGGGTAAGACGGTAAATTTTACGTATGTCTGACAGAATTTTTTAACAAAGGAACAATTTCTGCACATATTGCTGATATCCGGCTCCCCTGGAAGAGGGCTGTTTCCTCATCATTACCCCCATCTCCAACATACCAAGCTGGTTTCTACCCCGACGGCTTGCCTGCACCGGCCACGAGCACCCCTGCCCGCATCCCCTGCCGGCTGCCACAGACGAGGCACCAGAGTCGGGGCGGTTAGCCTGGAAAAGCCAGATGGTCACCCGCCAGGCCCGTTCAGGCAAGAGTGTGGTCCCCGGGGAGACCCACCACCAGGAGGAGAAAGAACTCCTGGAGACCTCCTGAACTGCACGCCCCGGGGAAGGGGACGGGGGCCACGGAGCCCTCCCACAGCCTGGCACCCCGGGTGCCTGTGCGCTGCGTGGTCCCGGGAGAATCGTTCAGAGCCAATGAGAAACGGGGGGACGTACTAGAGCACGTGACCGTAAAACCATGCCTCATGAACAGTTCTCACAGATAAAATTTTAAAAAGCGAACACTCAGAATGACAGATGAGCAAAGACAACTCTACGGAAAGAAATACAGCTGTACGTGGGGAATTGTGCAGCCCCCGTGGGAAGGCCAACCCTTCCCACACACGCGGGAGGGGCCGCCCCGGGCCAGCGCTGTCCGGCCGGCTGTGGCGGCCCCAGAACGGCGGACAGCACAAGCACGAGGGGGCTGGCCACTTGCAAGGGGACAGCACGGGAAGACTGTCATAAAGGACGAGTGAAGACCAGGAGGAAGCCGAGGCTCCAGAGATGTGCATGAAAGGAGCCGACCACAGAAGGCTGCGGGCGACCTGGAAGGGGCCGCGGAGTGCGCCGGGCAGCTGGAGTGGGCCCTGGGTCAGGGCCGCGGGTGCAGTCCGGGAGGCCGGCCGGAGGAGTCCCACTTTAACCCGACTGGAAGGGGAATAGGCGGACGGTTTTAACGCCAGGAATAACTTTTGTTTTCAAAGGAACTTCTAAAACACACAAATTAAAACAATTGAAAAAAGAATTCTTAACACTTAGCCTTCTTTTTTCCTTGAGATTTTTTTTAATTTATTTGACAGAGAGAGAGAGAGAGATCACAAGTAGGCAGAGAGGCAGGCAGAGAGAGAGGGGGAAGGACGCTCCCTGCTGAGCAGAGAGCCCGATCCCAGGACCCTGAGATCATGGCCTGAGCTGAAGGCAGAGGTTGTAACCCCCTGAGCCTCCCAGGTGCCCCATCACTTAGCATTCTTAACAGTCTTGGATACCGAAGTGCTCTTGATGGCTAGTAAGAGTGTGAACAATCTTTCTGGAGGATAGTTTGTGAAAATGCATCGAAAGCCCTTTTTTTGTAATGTGAATAAATTTTAACCACAGGCTCTAATTATCCCATGAAAACATGAATATGTGAAAACATGAAAAACGTACACCAGATTGACCTACAAAGATGACTGTGACTGCTGTGATGCTTAAAAAAACACCAAAAAACCCAAAAAGCACAGGAGACTATGGTGTCAGTGAGTAGACCTGGCCACATTGTCACGCCTGGAGGAAGGCGGAGGGAGGGCCTTCTGCGGAGAGCCACTTCCAGGAGCGGGGGGAGGCAGCCCCGGTCCTCGCCACCCCCACCCGCCCCCGGGGCCCCCTCATTCCAGTCCACACCCCCACAACAAGAGACCCATCATCTTAGAGGCTCAGGCAAAAGCTCATCTCATCTGTGAGGCCAAGGGCCTAAAACAGAGTTAATAGGTTTCCTCAGAAAAATTCCTTTTTTCTTATTCTCTGCAGAAGCTCATTTCTTTTAAACAGTCAACTAGAAAATGAATATTTATACAAAATGCAATTAAAATTCAAAATGACACTTAAATATATTATAATATAGTATACAAAATGAGATTTTTACTCTTTTTCATTAAGTTCTTTCAGCAACTGTGTTGCATTTTAGCAAAAGTCACAATCTTATCAAGTTTAATGCTGGAAAAGTAGTACAAAGAGTCTGAAAGACAATGAACATAAGCAACATCATGTTTAGTAACCTCCACTTCAGAGATGGAGCCTTTGAACTGGCAAGCAATTTATTCCATTTCTAAAGCAATTTTCCTATTGTATTGAAAATTTTACCTCAGTATTTAAAAACAATAAGATGATGAATAATGGATTTTTTCAGAGACAGGATAAGCAGAAAACCTTAAGTGTCTCTGTTGCCTAGTGTCACACACACTTAATTGGTTTGTCACTCAAGAAAAATCAGCGTTTCCAGCAATTAAGTATAATTCTGGAAACATATTTTTAAAGCGAGTAAAAACAATGTGAACAAAGACGACAGAGCAGAGGACCCCAAACCCAAGAGTGCCGCCACACTAAGAAACGGCGACAGCTCTCTTAGCTGCTGCCAAAGGTTTAGAAAAATTGGGAACTTTCAACCAAACGCTCAAGCACTAGACGGTGCATAATGTACATGGATCTACGTAAAAGTAAAAGTAGGTCAATACAATAACTAGCTCAAACTCACAGTAAGTATCTAACAGCCTTATTGTTTCCATTTTGATGAGAAGCATTTCTGAGAAGCCAAATGATAGTAAAGGGAGAAACCATTTAAAATATGCCTAATGCTTAAACCTTCTTTAAGAAAAATAAATACTGCCCCCTTCGCCTGCATGTTAATAAAGTAGAAAAGCAACAAAGTGCTATAAAGAAATGTGTACGTTTCCTTCATCAAACACAGCTTCCAAGTTCATGTGTGTCACTGATGAGTCATTAATAAGCAGCAAAACTGTATACTGGGAAGTTGGGACTCTTCCCTTCCTACGGTAGCAGAGAAGATAAACAGCAGAATAATTGCTAAAAAAAAAAGCAAGCAAAAGAACGTTGCCTGAATAGGACGCCTTGACCTTAGCAATAAAGACAAGCAAGAAGGGCAAGGCCAGTCAGTCCTCGTGCCCAGAGACGTCCCCCCAAGTGAACTACGTACGTGGTAACCTCGGAGTCACTGCCTCCTCTTCCAGGCGTTCTGTAGGAAACCTCAATACCAATCTCTTGACATAAGAAATTACACCAACACTTTACATAAATTGAAACGAGCTTCTAAATTAGAATTAATGGTACGATATCTAATATTATGTAAATGCCAATCCAGAAATTAAAAGCTAAGTGGGCCAATTAGCTCAGGACGCATAATCCAGTTCCCTAAAAGTGTGATGTTCATAGTCACCAAATCTATCTTCACGCTAATACTGTCAGTTGTCGAAAATGAAGTGAAACATATTTGTTCTGGCAGGTTTAAAGAATTTCATAAGCTTGAGTGAACTATAGATCCTTAAAAACATGTCTCTGATTCCAAGGAGTCCTGGGCCTGAGCACTTGGATAAATGCTATCTTAAGAATCACTCGGTAGGGGCGCCTGGGTGGCTCCGTTGGTTAAGTGTCTGCCTTCAGCTCAGGTCATGATCCCAGGACTAGGACTGAGCCCCACATCAGCCTCCCTGCTCAGCGGGAGTCTGCTTCTCCCTCTCCCTCTGCCATTTCCCCTACTTGAGCGCCCGTTCTGTCAAATAAATAAATAAAATCTTAAAAAAAAAAAAAAGGAAGAATCATTTGGTACTTACAAAAATCTTTTCAGTTGTGAATCATCACAGAAAAAGAGAAGTTTCATCTTTACAACTAGCAAGGTATTTTTTAGATCATCATACTTGTAAAATTTTTAAGATTCAGAGAAAATTATGTATAGACACTCAGAATGAGAAAACTTGCATTAAAAAATTTGTGTTGCCTCTATCAAGAAACACACTAATATTTTAGAGATAATCAGACAATAGCCATCTGTTCTCAGCATGAATCGCTTCTCAAACACTAAAGTTTAACTATTATAATACTGCAAATGGCTCGAGGCAGGGCCAAAAGCCACACTGCGACATGAAGCAAAGAAAAGGTACTAACAGACGCGGATAAACAAAATGATGCCGAGTGTCAGTCATTCTTCTTTCAACTGTGAAGATAATCTGAATGATACAGGTAACATTTAAAAGACAGAAATGAAAAGTATCAAATTAACAAATACCTTACTTTTATCCAACTATACATAATGCAAGAAGAAAATCAATGCCTCACATTAGTTTATAGAAAATGATCTTATAGGGTAATTACATTCTTACTGAACTATTAAATATGCACGGGACACAGTTTCATTCACCTAAGTTACAAAAAAACCCACAAAAAAACCAACCCCCCCAAAGAAATCAAGAACATCATCATGTATTAACCACACTCAAATCATATCTAATTCGTCCCCCTGAAATTTTCGTCAAGTACAGACCCAATGATGAAAAATTTTATACAAGTTGTAACAATTTATGATCACTATATTTTTAAATACTGTGTCCTAAACTGGTATGATTACAATGAAATAAAAGAAATTTCCCTCCCAGGAAAACCTGAGAGCCTTTAAAATACATGACTACAATTCCTTATACATTATGAACACAAAATGACATTTTTACATGGTCAAAGAGAAAGCCTTTTAAAACTCATAAAGCAAGAAAAGCCCACATCAAAGCTGTTTTTTTAAACAACTAATTAGCATTCAATTGCCAATGTAGAGGAAAAAGACCTCATAATATATAAACTTTTGCTCTTGGAAATATAAGACTGTGTTTGCACTTTTTATTTTTTAATCTTTTTTTTTTAGCTATATTCTAATTTATACCACACATTTCCCAAAACGGAAATACTAGAAAAGCCATAATTTTGATATAAAACTTTAATCTACTCACCTTACAGTTCTGAAGTATGAAATTAGAGATTTTTTTTTATATTAAGTCAAAAGTACCCTTAAAACCAGCTTTAAGTACATCTTACTGCAATAAGCAAACCTACAGAGATGAGGGGGCGGTGATGAAAAGCAAGGCGCCAGGCCTGTCTCCGGGGACACCCACCGCCTGTGGTGATGGCTGCACTTACAGGAGAGTGCACTAAAACATTACATTTTCACTCTAAGTGGAAGACCCATATCCAAAAAACTTGTAAGTGAATGAAAAAATAAATAATAAGACTGACTTTAAAATAAAAAGAGTAAAGACAACACAGAACAAAAGTAAATGACTCCACCCTGCCAGTTCCCGGGCAAGACTCCCTTCCCCCACCCCCTACCCGCCATAAGCGCAGCTGTAACCCTGGAGAGAACACAGGGAAAAGTGAAGAGAAGGAGGCAGACCAGGAGGGACCTCGGACCCCAGAGGTCACACAACAGTGAGTTCCCAATGTGTTCCTTCGGCATCGTTTATCCCAAATTGTGTACTAGAGAGTCAGCAGCCTGAAAAACCAGAGAGCCCCTAAGAACAGCCCGGTCCCTCCTGCCATCCCTACCACGGTCACGGGAACCCAGAGGTAAAGGCTCGCCGGCCACACTGGAGGAGGCCACAGGCTGCAATAAACCGGCACTCCTCCCCTGCCCAGACAAGGGGGCAATGGCAGAGCCCCACGGGGCGCCGCACCACCTCTGCCCAGTGGTAAAGGGGCACCCTCTTCTCCCAGGTGTCAAAGGGAACCTGGCTTTCACCCCATCTCCCATAACAATGCCGCACCACCTCATCCCACCTCCCCACCCCCCCAGTCCCAAGTGGTGTCAAAGGAGGCCTGATAAAACAGAGAAGATCTGAATAAAGTCCAGAGCCTCACAGCGTAATACCCCAAATGTCCAGGATACAATCAAAAAACACTCATTACACCAAAAGCCAGGAAAATCTCAACTTCTGAAGGAAAGATAATCAACAGATGCCAACATCAAAGGGATGCATATGTTGAAAATTTTCTGACAACAATTCTAAAACACCCAGCATAAAAATGTGTCTGTGGGCAATGACGAACGTACTTGAAGCAAATGAAAACAAACAAACAGCTATTTCAGCAAAGAGAGCTAATATGAAGAAGAATCTAATGGAAATTCTAAAACTAAAAAATACAATAACGGAGATTTGAAAACTTAATGCATAGGGTTCAGGGGCAGAAAAGAAGAAACAAAGGAAAAATCAATGAACTTGAAAAGTGAACAACAGAAATCACCTCATCTGGAGAGAAAATAGGCTTAAAACAAATGAGGAGAAACTCAAGACCATGTAAGACACAAGACAAGTTCTCATAAGGTGTCTCGAGAGAGGGTATTAGAAGAGATCAAAAAGTACTTAGACAAGTGATGGCCAAAAACTTCTAACTTGACAAAAGATATAAACTTGCAGATTCAATATGCTATGTGAACCCCAAACAGTATAAACCCAAAGAAATCTATGCCAAGACCCATAATAATCAAACTACCGAACTAAAGAAAAAAAGCTTGGAAGTAGTGAGAAATGACATCTTACCCATGGGAAAAGAAAACATTCCAATGACATCAGATTTCTCATCAGAAATCATGGGAGGCCAGTAAGAAGTAACGTAACATTTTCCAAGCGCTAAAACAGAAAAAGGACTGTCCACCCCAAATTGTATTATATCTGGTGAAATTACCCTTCAGGAATGAAGGAGAAATAAGACCTCCTAAGATGCAAGAAAACTAAGAGAATTTGTTTTCAGCAAACCTACACTAAAAAAATAGCAAGGAATTCTTAGAACAGAACTAAAATGAGAAATTCAGGAACTTCAGGAAATAAGAGAACAACAGAAATAGTGAAAACATGGGTCAATATAATAGGCATTTCTTCTCCTTTTGAGTTTTCTAGATTGTTTCGGAGACAGCAAAAACTAACACTGATATGCAACTTTAGTCACATGTAAGGGAAATATTTACATACTTTTGCATATAAAGTAAAGTATTTATTTAATTGTACAAGATAATTACCCATAGAGACGAGTAAAGGGATGTAATGAGGTACGGAGTCTTCATTTTACTAACACTGATAAAATATCAACACCAGAATACTGTGATGAGTCACATACATATAATGTAATACCTAGAACTACCACTAAATAATATCTATACAAAGAGATATAGTGGAAAAACACCATAGGTAAATCAAAATGGAATTCTAAAAAACGTTCAAGTAACCCACAGAAAAACAGGAAAAAGAAAACAAAGAAACAACACAGCAATCAAAAAGGAAAATGATAGATATAGGCCCTAACTTACCAATCATTACACTGAACATGAATGTTCTAAATATATCAATCGTAAGACAGAGACAGGCACAGTGGATAAGAAACATCGGCCAACCATATGCTGATAAGAAACGCACCTCACATTTGAGTAGGTTGAAGGTAGAAGGATGGAAAATTATATGCCAGGCAAACAATCAAAAGAAAGCATGAGTGGCTAAATGAAAGTCAGAAAAAGTAAAGCTCAGAGCAAAAATATTACTAGAGACAGATGGGAATTCTATAATAATAAAAATGTCACTCCATCGAAACAGAGCAATCCCAAATATGTCTGCACCAAATGACAGACGGGCAAAACAGTAAAGTAAAAATTGATAAAATCAAAGGGAAAAATAGACAAATGCACAATTACAGTTAGAGACTTCGACAACCCACCCTCAACGACCAAGAGAACTAGACGATAAACTGACCAAGATAACTAACCTGATCTAATCAACACTTCAGGACATTTCACCCAAGGACAGCACAATCCATTTTCTTTTGGGTCCTGAAATTTTTACCAATATAGATCGCATTCTTGATCATAAAACGAACCACTACAATTATATGAAATAACACGAAGCATGTTCTTTAACCACAAAGAAATCACGCTAGAAATTAGTCACAGGAAAATAACACCAAATTTTCCATACACACTCCTAAGTAACCCATGAGACAAAGGGGAAGTCTCAAAGTAAAACAAAATGCCAAATTTGTGGGACGCATATAAATCAGTGCCGAGGGAAGTTTACAGCACAAAATGCTTACATTAAAAAAAAGAGGAGGGGCGCCTGGAAGGCTCAGTGGTTTAAAGCCCCCACCTTCGCCTCAGGTCATGATCTCAGGGTCCTGGGATCCCGCGTCGGGCTCTCTGCTCAGCAGGGAGCCTGCTTCCTCCTCTCTCTCTCTCTCTCTGTCTGCCTCTCTGCCTACTTGTGATCTCTCTCTGTGTGTCAAATAAATAAAATCTTTAAAAAAAAAAAAAAAGAGGAAAAGTCTCCAATCAATAATCTAAACTCCCACCAGAAGAGACAAGGATGAGAAGAGAAAAATAAATCTAAAAAGCAAGCAAAAAGAAGGAAAAAAAAGGACAGAAGTTAATAAAACTGAAAACAGAAAACTACAGAAAAAATACCAAAAATGAAAGATGGCTCTTTGAAAAAAAATCAAACCTCTAGTAAGACTAACCAACAAAAGAGTGAAGGCACAAACCACCAACACCTGAATGAAACAACATCAAAAAGATAGTAAGAGAACACTACGAAATCAATACACATAAATGTGGCAACTTTCCTGAAAAGGTCCAATTCCTCAACTGGCACAATCACAACTCACCCAAAATGAAATAGTTCATTTGAATAGCCTAGATAACTATTAAAGAAACTGAGTTTATAAATTGAAACACCCAAAAAAGAAATCTCTATGTCCAGATGGTTTGTTTCACTGGAAAATTCTACCAAACATTTAAAGAAGTTAACAGCAACTCTATTCGATGTCTTCCAGAAAGCAGAAGAGAAGGGAACACTTTCCAAGTCATCTCATGAAGCCAGGTATGGGGGTAAAATCTGACAGTCCCTGCCGTTCTATTCATGGAAAAGAAACATTACAGTCAAGTGCAGCCTGTGCTCTGAGGGGTACAGGGGTCGGCAGGAGCCAGCAGGGGCATCTGTTCCATGGCGGGTGGGGCTGAGATCATGGAAGGTTTCAGAGGAAAAGTGATTTTAGATGTTGACAGAGGCAGGAATACAGCCACCGCAATATGGCGCTTTTAAATGCCAGAAGAAACAGCTACCCAAATCCTAATTCAGTGCCTCTAGGGTGAGATGCAGGGTAAGGAAAAAGGAATAAGCAGAGTACAGAGCCACAGTGTCTTCTCATAAGCCTTTTACCCTATGTTACTATGATAAAATACAACCGAACCTCACAAAATAATGTAAAAGCACGACTTCCAGTCAAGATCCATGTCTCCCTGCTCCTCTTACCGAAGTCCAACTATAAGCTTGGAAACGGAGCAAGAGCCAAGCAAAGGAGAGCTCTAGAAGGTGGTAGGAAGGCAGCAGTCAAGAGGAAGAAGGTTGGACTGGCTTGGGACCGAGGACCAGAGAAATGACACAGTAGCAGGACGTCCTACATGCCCTCACCCAACAGACAGGACTGGCGTTCCCTAAGTCCCAACCTAGAAAGAAAAGACAGCCCGGAAAGATCACTCCACCCCTGGAGGGAGCAAGCGTCCACCACCAGCAGCAAGAGTGCAACAAGTACCATGGAAATGGCGTCCTTCCCCATGGACCGAAGACTCCCCTGTCCCGTCACGGGACACTGGTGCATCTGGGCAGCACCCGTTACAGGAACCCTGCCACAAAAAGAGGTTAGAAGCCTCAGAAAGCCCGTGTCCCCATGGGCCTGAGACGCCCCTCTCTCACCAGGACGGAAACCAGGCAGCACCAACAGACACGGCCCCACTTCGGAAGCAGGCAGTCCAGGAAACTGCTCCTCTTCAGGGTCTGAACTCCCCTCCTCTGACACCAGAGACCAGAGCAGCAGGAGGGACCGGCAAGGGGAACCTCAGTGGCCACAGTGGGGCTGAGACCCCTCCCCTAACCAGACACACCACAGCCAGCAGGCACGTGCAGAGCGGGGACAACCACAAGCACCACCATCCCCCATCCAAGGAAGTCTTCTCTTCACGTGGACTGACCATTCCTTCTCTTACCAAGAAACGCTGGGCCTGGGGAAATCGCTCTTCCTCTCAGCAGTAGAAGCAGAGATGAGAAGGAGCCCCAGTACACCACATACACCAAGCACACAAGCATCAGAGCACAAAATTAGCCTGTCCCTGGAATCACAGTCCACAAATGTAGGCCGGGACCTACAGGCTAAGTCGAAACACTGTGCTCACCTGCGAAAGTAAAAGATAGAAACGGAACCCACGTTCTCCGAAAATTAAGAGACGAAATGTCAAGGATAAAATAAAAAACCATCAGTCATACCAGGAACCGGAAGACTCACAGTGTGAGTCAGAAAAGATGAGCAAGAGGCACCAAAACTCAGAGTAACTCAGATACTGAAATGATGTGACAATCATTTTAAGCAGCAAACATAAACATGCTTCAACAACCACTTACAAACTCTCCTGAAACAAAGAGAAATCATAAAACTGACAAATACAATAATGAAAATGATACACTGCTGCATGGGGCCAACAGAAGAGTGAAGATGACAAAGGGGAGAATGAGGGAATTTGACAATAAATCAAGACAATTCACACGGTCTTAACAAGACCAAAGAAACTGAGGGGGGGACCTACGGGAATTACGTGACACTAACAAAAGATCCAAAGTGTGTGTATCACCCAAGTACCAGCAGGAGGGAGAGAAGACAGAGTCCTTGAAGAAACTCCCTAACTTTGGTGAAACAAGACCCAACAGATCAAAAACTCTTACAAATTCCAACCAAGATAAACCGGAAGAAATCCACACCGAGATACATCACAATTAAACTTGTAAAAAGTGAAAGACAAACAAAACCTTGAAAGCTGCCAGAGAGAAATGTCCCATTACCCACAGGGAAACACCACCTCCAGCAGCAGTGAGCTTCTCATCAGGAATCACGAAGGCTAGGTGGATGGTATCCAGTTTTCAAGGCTAATACGAAAGACCTGTCAACCAGGAATTCTACATCCGAAACATCCATCCTTCAGGAATTAAGGGAAAATGAAAACATTCTAACGTGGAAGAAATTTCAAGATTGGCTGTAGGAAGCGCTTCAAATAAAAAGGAATGGGGAAAAAAGAATCTTGGAATACCAGGAAAGAAGAATAACAGAAAGAGCACAAGCATGGGGACTTACATTAGACTATCCTTATAATCATGAGTTTTGTAAATCATATTTGATGATTTAAACAAAAGGTGTAACACCTAATATCAACACACGATATTTAAAGGGTGGGGGGGGAAATGGATAATGGGACCAAACTGTAAGTAAGATTGACACACTCTCCTCCACTGACTAAAATACTAATCCCAACACCACGTGATGATAAGTCACAAACACATAGACTGTAATACTACAAAAACTATACAAAGACCTATACCCAAAACACTGTAGAGATACCCAAAAAAAGTTTAAATAACCTGAAGGAAGTCAAAAAGAGAAACAGAAGAGGAATGAGAATCAGAAGAGAAAATAAGTAATAAAACAGCACCTCCACTCCAATGTAGCAATAATTAACTTAAATGTAAAGAGAGTAAATACATCAAGACCCACAGAGTGCATAATGGAAAACCACCATCCAGCAGAGACTCACTACAAAGTCAAGGTAGGACGAAATCGGACACCATGCAAACATTAATCCACAATAAAGCAGGAGGAGATTTCAGAGCAAAGACAATTACCAGAGACAAAAAAGAACACTATGTAATAAACAATCCCTCAGAAGACCTAAGAATCCTAAACGTGTACGCACCAAATGACAGAGCCTCAAAATACCTGCAGCAAGGGGCGCCTGGGTGGCTCAGTTGTTAAGCAACGGCCTTCGGCTCAGGTCATGATCCTGGAGTCCCTGGATTGAGTCCCGCCTCGGGCTCCCTCCTCAGCGGGGAGTCTGCGTCTCCATCTGACCTCTTCCTCTCATGCTTCCTCTCTCTCATTCTCTCTATCTCTCAAATAAATAAATAAATAAAATCTTAAAAAGAAATACCTGCAGCAAAAACCGAGATGCAAACCATGATGAAAACCTACTGTGAAACGAGTAGCATATTTCCAAATAATGATGTCCCCAAACCGACCACTCAGAATTATTAACGCGATCACTGTAATAAGTAATATCAGGGAGGAAAAAAAAAATGGTACTTCTGGCCGAACACTAAACACAGGCACCTTCTTAGGTTCTCCTGTAACCCTACACCATCCCCAAGAAAACTTGTAAAAAGTAACCCCCAATTTACATCCCAGGAAATGGGGGTTCAGGTTAACGAGATCAAACGGCTGAGCCCATTCAATTCAGCTTCTGGAGCAGCCCAGAACAAAAGTTACCTAAGACTCGAATCCTGAAACAACTGCATATTGAAGTATGTAGTGCTTTTCCTCTTCTGCACCAAAAGTTAATAGCTTCTGGGGCAGCTGTCCAGCTCTCGATTTCGGGTTTGGTAAGGGTCTCAAGTGGTAAGGACAAGCCCCGCCTGGGGCTCCACGCTCAGTGGGGCTCGCACCCCCCCACACACACGCGCACTCTCTCTCAAATAAATAAATCTTAAAAAAAAAAAGTTAATTGCTTCTACCACTCCTTAGGAATAAAATTTCGATTACCTGTAGAAGACAGTTTTTCCTCTTTTTATAAGTCTCTTTTTTTTATAAAGTAAAGCGTTCCTCTCTTTGGCCGAGAACTAAGTTACATGTGAGCTGAAACCAACTAGGGGAGGAGGCTTCCGTTCTAAATGAAAGGTCTGTGGGTTTTAAGTGTAGGACTCAACTGCGGTCCCATTAAACCATCTAACTTGTAAAGTTCCGTTTCTCACCCTAAAAGCAAAACTTCCGGTCAATAAACAATACTTTGCAAACACACGACTAAGGGCAATGCACTCGGCACGTCCACCCAGCCCCCCGCACGGTGACAGGCCGTGCTTGTCCACGCAGGTTTGGGTTCGCGTCTGCACGCGCCCGGTCTGCAGCGGAGCCGCACGGAGCCTCGGACACCCGCAGGCTGTGCGGGACGGACGCACCGCCCGCCCGGCCCCCGGGAGAGCCGCAGCGGCACGCCGCCCCCAGTCCCCGGGAGCGTCCGGCGCCACCGCACCCCAGAACCAGGGCGGAGTGGGGGCGACCCCCGCCCGGCCCCGACGCGGGGTCCGAGGCCTGTCCCACAGGGGGACCCCCAAGAGTGCAGGCGCGCCGGAGTCCGAGGGCGGGGACAGACCCGCCGCCGCGGCTCCGGGCGTCCCGGGCAGCGCGCGGGGGGAGGGACGCCGCGGCGGGAGGGAGTCGGCGCCGTCGTTACCTGCTGGGCCGCTCGGCCCCCGGCCCAGGCCCCGCCGCGCTGTAGTAGGCCGCGCGTTTGCGGCTGGCCGCGGCCGCCGCGCTGCGCACCGGGTACAGAGGGATCTGGTCCGCCATGTTCCAGCCGCCACCTTCCCGCCCCTCCCCGCTCCTCCTCAATTCGCCGCCTTTCCCCGCCCTCCCCGCTCAGCTCCAACCCGGCTGAGGCACCGCCCGCGCGTCCTTGCCCGCCCCCTGCGCGTCGGGGCCCGATGGCGTCACGGCGCGTCGGAGCCTGATGACGACAGCGGGCGGCGAAGGTGGGGCGCAGTAGGCGGCGGCGGTACGAGGCTCCGTCCCGCGTCCGGGCCCGAGGCCGTTCCCGCGCGGCGCGGGCGCGAGCGGGGGCGGGGTCTTTCCGAGGCCCCGCCCCCCGCGCCCTGGCCGGGTGACGTCACCGCACGGCCTGCGCGCGCGGAGGAGTGCGTCCCGGCGGCGCCGTTCGCGGGCGCGGGCGCGGGTCCCGGGCCCCGGGCCCCGGGCGGCCGGCGCTTCCCGGACGCGGGGGACTGGGAGGTCCCTGAGCCCGCCGCGGGGCCCTGCGGACTAAGAGTCCCGAGCCCGGCGGTCCGGAGCGCTCTCAGCGGTGCTGTCGGTCGTTCGAGCCCGCTGTTAATTTCTAGCCTGGAGCCGGGCCTGCGCTCCGGTGCCTCTGAGGCCCCTGCGGTCCGCGGCGCGCCCGCCCCCGCACCGACGCGGGGTCAGCCGTGCCCGCCCCCCGCCCCCGGCACGATTTTCCACCCGGAAACCTGACTTCCGTGGCCCGCTCCGGCCGCGGGCCTGACCGGAACGCCCGGGGCGAGCGCGCCCTGTGTGCTGTGCGCTGACTGCGCTCCGATGGGGAGCTGGAGAGGGAAATGTCGCGGAGGAGCCCGCGGGTTGGAGGAAACCCATCCACACCGCTGTTCGGCGTATTTGCTGGGGGAACGCCCCACAGAAACCGTGCTGGCCGATGGGTTTCCTCGTCCAAGTTGCGGTGGCGTTCAAGGCCTCCCCTAACCCGCCCCCGCAGGGGTCACCTCCTTGATGCGCCCTGGGAGCCTGTTGGGAGGTGCCTTTATCATGGGGTCCCCCCTCAAGAGGATGCTCACTCTGAGAGCCCCAGGGGCCCCACTTGTCCCAAGGGGCAGCCGCCGGTAGGACACCTGTCTCCCACCATCCCACTGTCCGACCTCTTGGCGGACTTCAGGCGACCAAGGACGGCCAGTAGTACCTGCAGACAAATCGGAGGGTCTCTACCCCCAAAATCCCACCTAATAGGATGCTTCCCAGTCGAGACTTTCGGTGTTTCCCCTTCGTAATAAAACAATCTCCTTTCTAAAACCCTTAAACTTCTGGTGAAGTGACAGTGACATCAGAAGGGCTCCCTGGCTGGAAGTTAATGAGTAAACAGCCTTTGGGAATTTTGTCTTGGAGGTAGTTTTCTTTTTCAGAGTTTGAAGTATTTATTTCAATGACTGTTTGTTTATTTTGAAGGTTTCTCATCGGTCCTTTTCCCTATCCATCTATTATTTCATTCCTGTCTTTTGTTTCTTTCAATTTTCTAAGGAGAATAAAGTGTTTTGATTGTTGATTTGTTACCTTTCTTAGCAC
This sequence comes from Nasua narica, assembly GCA_028533885.1. NCBI lineage: Eukaryota > Metazoa > Chordata > Mammalia > Carnivora > Procyonidae > Nasua > Nasua narica. The sequence continues at coordinate 79,937,747 of CM052808.1, read as the reverse complement.
TGGATTTCTCCAGATGTCTTGGTATTTAGGTTTGCAGGCAGCGGGCAGGAGATACCGCCTTCCCTAGTTAGTAGTGTTGAGCGGCCTCCCCCTGCGGCCCAGAACTGGGTCCCACGTGGCATGTCAAGGCTTTCGGTAGCGGGGATGGCATATGCCAGATGCACGGTCCGCTGGCAGTGGGACTCGTTCAGGGTCTGCAGTCTTCGAACTCCAAAGCCCCCACCCTGTTAAAAGGCCCTAGACAGCCATCAGCAATAGGGTTTTGTTAATGGTTTTGTTTAGCTTCCTACTCCATGTAGGACAGCATCAGCTGAGCCTGGGGGGGTGCACCTATCACCCACCCCCACGGCCAGCCTCCCTCCTCAGAAGCCAACGGGAACCACTCTCACCTCTGTTTCTGGTCCAATCATTTTGGCGTTTTCAAGCCCTGCTATGTCTTTCCGTTCTCCGTGTCCGTAATTTATAAATCCATTAGTTTGCAGCAGTGTGGGCAACATAAGCTTCTAGATTCTAGACTCCTCTTGACTAAATATTTTCATGTATTACTTTCTCATTTTAAAAATTTATTTATTTAAGAAAATTAATATTCTTAAGTAATTGCTCCAACTTTCTGGTTCCCGTTTGCTATTTTTGTTGCTTTTTACGTGGCTTGAAAGAGGCCACGTTGTGGACACCACAATCGAAGGACACAGGGACCTCCTATTTGCAGGATGAACGTGTGGCCATTCTTTCTCTTACGCAGACTAGCTGAGAAATATCATGAAGACACCACTTCAGTGAAGTGTCTTCAGTGAAGACACCGTCCTGCGGGAGGACCTTCCTGGGCGGAGAGGCACGTCCGCAAACTGCTGGCTGTGACTTGGGCCGCAGTGGAACACGTGCGTGATGGCAGCCTGAAGTTCTGCGTGGGTCCTAGCAGGAGCTCGCTGGCCCGCCGCAGTGCTCAGCTGGAGCGCTCAGCTGAGGAACTGTTTACAGATGTGTGCGTGGGAAAAAAAACCAAAGCGGTTCGAGGGACTCCCGGTGACAGGTGGGCGGGAAGCCACGAGCACCTCAACGCTCCAAGGAAAGGCAAGAGGAAGAGCACTACTGGAACCAGGCAGAGCCCGGGGTCAGGGCTCCCAGCCTGGACCCCCACCCAAAGGCGCAGGGGGCTACAGAGCTGGGGTCAGCACACTGCTCACAGGTAAAAATTTGGTAAAAATAGTTTGTTTAGACATAAGCACGCTATTTTACCGGTGTATGACCTATAGCTGCTTTCCAGCTACAGCGGTGGAGTCGAGGAGGCCTTACAAAGGGCGAATGGCCACAAAGCCTGTGTGGCCCTTTACAGGGGAGGCTTGCCGGCCGGATGCAGGGCACACCTTGCTGATACCTGGGATGGGGGGGGGGGCGGGCACCGACAGTGCAGGTAGAGGAAGCTTCTATGCGGATAGCACTTCCTAGAGCAGCCGCTGAAGGGGGGTGTCATTACAAGTTAACGGAGGGGAGTGGAGTGACAGAGAGCACTTGACTAATCTCTAGGAACACATGGATAGAGTTTTTAAAAAAAGAACAGATGAAGGAAAGAGCAAACAAAGAAGACAGTAGCATTGCACCTGAATGTCAGTTTCTGTGCCTTAAATGCAAGCAGACTAAGTCCGCCAATGTAGAGTCAAACCGTGGAGCTGGACGACAAGCCAAATCCAAATACGTGCCTGAGGTCTAAGAGGCCTCGTACGGAGAAGCGGAAAGTGGAAGTATGAACAATACCGACCGTGCGCTCACTGGCCACAGTCACACGTCCGTGCGTGTCCCTCACCTCCTCAGACGAGGACCCCGAAGCACAGCATGTGTGCGCAGCTGCCCTGGGTCACAGCCAGAAGCCGAACCCAGGTTCCAAAGGCCGTATCTAGCCTCTAAACCAAACTTGCCAGTCTGAGCTTGGACTCAAGCTTTCGAAAGAGAACGACGACCGCCCGAGCTTGGACATAAGGCGGCAGGAGGCGGGCATGTCCTTTCTTCTCGTCTAAGAGGACAGGCCACCAGAAGAGAATGTACTTCGTTCAACTGACTGTGTACTGTTTAGTCGAGGTCCCCAATTCGTGAAATTGTTAGCGTGTTAGCGTGAAGATTTTTGCCAGTAGAGAAGCAAATAATTTCTGCCCAGGAAGAAAATAGAACATCAAAGGATACAATTTATTGTCCTGTAGGATATTAACCACTTTTGTGTCTAATTCAGCACCTGATCCTAACATATGTGAATCCCAGGTCCTGAAAAACTCTCTGAGGCTGTCTTAAGGTCTTACTCATTGAGTTTTCCCCCATGATCTTCCTCTTACTTCGTAAGTTTATAAAATTTTGGCACATACACGTTATGTATCCACATGGAAGTTACTTGACCTCTTCAAAAACTATGCTTTAGCTCGTCCTCTTCCCCACCGTGGCACAGGATCTAGGTGAAAAGGAGGACCCCACGCGGGAACATCATGTTGGCAGTCTCTGCCTCCATATCTGTGTGGGGACAGACTGACCCAGGCTGGAGGCCAGACCCTTGTGTTCTCCCAAGCTAGATAGGCCCTCAGATCCTTTGGCAGCAGGAGAAATGAAAAGATTGTCTGTGGGGCCGGGGCAGAAGAAATCTAGAGAAAGCTCTAAAGGTGCAGGAGTATGAGTTAAGAAAAAAACTCCAATGCTGGAAACTTTGGCTTTGGGATCCAGGAGCACACTGATCTGGGATCAAATGTGACCCAGGCCTTGGTAGGTGCGGCCTGGAGTTCTGTGTGGTGCAGGGTGGGCCGGTTTCTGCCTCACAGACAGGAGCAAGGACTCGCTGCATGGGGGCCAAACACAGACTCCGCAGAGAATAGGCCACGTGCTGGTCCCAGCAGGTGTGTGATGGGATCATCCTCCCCGGCAGATAAATTCCCATATCTATGCAAAAGGCCAATAAAAACGTCTCAGTGAAATGTTTTTTGAAAAAGGATACTTGAGCAAAAAGAAAGATTTCCAAATGTCAAAGAAGAACCTCATTATTTTTTAAATGGATGACAGTGGGTATCATATCATGGAATTTAAATGTCATTCAGTACGGGGCGCCTGGGTGGCTCAGTGGGTTGAAGCCTGTGCCTTCGGCTCAGGTCATGATCTCAGGGTCCTGGGATCGAGCCCCGCATCGGGCTCTCTGCTCAGCGGGGAGCCTGCTTCCCCCTCTCTCTCTGCCTGCCTCTCTGCCTACTTGTGATCTCTCTCTCTGTCAAATAAATGAATGAAATCTTTAAAAAATAAAAAAATAAATAAATAATAAATGTCATTCAGGGTCATGGGATCGAGCCCCACGTCAGGCTCTGTGCTCAGTGCAGAGCTTTGGTTGAGGTTCTCTCTCCCTCTGCTCCTCCCCTGCTCGTGCTCGCTAAATAAATAAACAAAGAAAATCTACAAAAAGGTGATGTCACAGTTCCATTTTTAGATGTAAATATAACATGGTAAAAATGCGTCGCTTCTAACTTCACAGTTAGAGTGAAAATGTTTAGCTGTCTATACAAATCAAGTGAAGAGATCCGTACTTTTCCAGGGTTCTTTCAGGGGCTCACTGAGCACAAAATTTGAAGACTTGCTATTGTAAGGCACAATAGTTTTTAGAAAAACTACCATAAAAGATGAGTCTTGTGAGAAGCGGTCTTTAAATGCATCATGAGGGGCCCGTTTTAGCTCATGTTATTTCCTACTGACGCATTCTTTGTTTTGTTCTCTGGGGCTCTGCCCAACGTGTGTCCTCCCGCTGCGGCTGTGGCGTAAAGGCATGAGGCTTCACTCCCACTCTCTCTACCCCGAGTCCGAATTCACGACATCCCAACACGGACGGAGGTATGCGACCTCCAGCACCATGTGCCACCTGGAAAGGCTAACTGCCCTCCTAACGTGTGAAGGCTGCAGCCGTATGAGAGGAGAAAACTGTCAGTGTGGTCCCATAAGGTGTTCACTCCTCTTACCACGCGATGCACTCCCATCAGTTACAGCAAGCTCTTAATTTAAAAGATGCGTTTTGTGCAGAATTCATTCCAGCGTTTCATTTGCTGAAAGAATTTTGAGTCCATCACAAAATGTGTGCATGTGAGCATGCGTGCCAGTGCGTGAAAGGGTATGTGCACACGTGGTGCTCACGGGGCACGCACAACGTCAGCTGCACCCCAGAAAGCCCAAGGCCTTGCAGCAGAGCTTTCTCTTGTATGGCATGGGCTGAGGTGCGTGGAGACGAGGTATCTAGAAGAGTCCCAGTCTTCTTTAAACCACGCATCCCATTACTCTTGTAATGGACCGTGGACATTTCGACTATTACATCAAAATGGGAAAAATGTAATTAATGGCTTCTCCCGGAGAGTTTCAAAGGATTGCCTACAGAATAAATAGACTCCAGGTGGACTCTGCGGAGTCCCATTATGGTTGGTTGGGGTTTGGGAGCGATTCGGCTGTTTCGAACCCACAGCTGTGTGACCCCACAAAGTCTGTCCACCTTTAATTTCAACACTGGTGAACCTCGTCCCAGACACTGTACTGTAGTCTCAATGATGACAGGTATGGGAACTCTCTTAAGAGAGCTCCAGAAGAAATACATTCTTGTAGCGAAATCTCCTTTTTGTCTCCACGATGTCAGGCACATGAGGCTGATTCCCTAAACTCTTACCGAGAAGTTACTCATACCGAGGATGCTTATTGCAGAGTGGGAGGCCCACCGATATTGTGTAGGATATTTTCTTTCTTTCTTTTAGTTTTAATTAAATGTTTTTGTTACTGCAAACAACAGACAATGTGGGCACACAACGGCGTGTTAGTTTCCGGTGTGCAACACAGTGCTTCAACACCTCTGTACGTGACCTATCTTTTACCGTGAAATGTCATCACAACATTATTATTGACGACACGCGCTATGCGGTACTTCTCATCCCGTGACTTATTTATCTGACCCCTGGAAGTTTGTACCCCTTGATCCCCCAACCATCACCCCTGCCGGCAGCCCCACTGTGTTCTCTGTGTCCTGCTCCAGGCTCGCCTCGTCTGGCCGAGGAAACCCATCAGGCCCCCACTTTGGCTGAGAGCCTGCTGCCTCGCCACAGCTGGCCCCACAGGAACATTACCCACTGGTGACAAGAGCTATTTGGGGGTGAGTGTCCCCCATCCGCATTCCCAGGGCTGGCTTTGTGCAGGGCATCTGGCCGTGGTGTTCGAGGCTCAGGCCTGGACAAGCTTTCCCACCTGGCCAAGGTTGGTCTGGTCCAGGCCCCGCCCTCCGGCTCCCCTGCACCCCGGCGTCAGCACTTTACCTCTTGGGCCCTCTGTCATTTTGCCACCTGGCCTTGACTGCAGCCACAAGGGGCTGGAGAATGTCAAGGGACCCCCACCCCTTGGCTCAGTGTGGGTTCAAGGGGGTCTCTCAGCAAATACTATTGGAATGAATGGCCCTCCCACCCCGTTGCGGGATATTGTGCCCACGGTACTACAGACTAATCTCCCCTCCTCTCCAGCCATTGTCACAAGGAGCAGGGACCTTCTCTCTGCCTCTCCTGGGACATCCCAGCGTGTGAGCTGGTGTGTGTGGGTCCTGAGGACACACTGAAGGCTGCATTTCTCACCTTCCTGGCTGAATCTCCGAGTCCCAGGGGCCTCCGATCTCCTAAGATGTGAGTGAAGAAGAGGGATGCCGCACGAGATGCCCTAAGTCAGAACTGACGGCGTCTCTCATCCTAACTGCCTGCTCTCCCCTCCAAACTCCCTGATTACGCAGTACAAGAGAGACAGCAATTATTTATAATAACTTTATTAGGTATAATTTGCATCGACCCTCTGAAAGGACCGCACGCTTCTGAGAGCTGCACCGTAAATGTAAGCGCCCGTCCTTGACCCTGCCCCGTCCTCTCCGTGCACAGCAGTATCCCTTTCTTCCTGGGAAGGACAGATACAATTTGTCACCACACAAATTACACGTACTTGCTGTTGACATTCTTTTATCAGATAAATTACTTGCACTTATTATGCTGAAGGCAGTTTCCATGAAATTTTCACATTATGAAAGTCTGGGTTTAGGTTGACACGGAGCACGTCGGCTGTCTTTCGACCATGGACACAGAGATGCGCGTCCATGGCTCTTCTCTGGGATGAAAGCTGGCATTTTTGGCACCGGCAATGCGGCTCTGCGCCTCCACTTGGCCGCCGTGGCATGGGGTGGCACGGGGGGGACCGCAGGACCCTGAGCACAGACGCCCTAGCTCCGCGCTCGCCAGGGACAAAGCGAGGTCTGGAAGGACAGGAAGAGACGTCTAAGTGTCACGCCCAGCAGCGCCCAGCACTTACTCACAAGAAGCTTTGCGAAACGCACTGCTGCATTACAAACCCGCCTTGGAAGGTCCCACACTCTCAGTGACAGACACAAAATTCAAGGAAAGAGCCCCCAAAAAACCTCGTTACTGTTTTTCTTTTAAAAGGGGGAAGGATAAAATTTAAAACATTTTTCAAAGATTTCTTTATTTATTTGAGAGAGAGAGAGAGAGAGAGAGACAGAGAGCTCGAGTGGGAGGTCCAGAGGGAGAGAGACTCTCCAGCAGACTCCTTGCTGCGCGTGGAGCCCAATGTGGGGCCTCGTCCCACGACCCTGAGACTGTGACCTGACCCCAAACCACAAGTCAGCTGCCTAACTGATTGCGCCGTCCAGGCGCCCCAAAACACTTATAAAAACAGGAAGTCTTCTTCCCTCAACAGAACAAGCTGTGCTCAGACAGGAGGGTGAAGGGGTGAGGGCGTGGGCTCAGCGCCGGTGTCCCCACCTTGTGGTGCCTGCTGACGGGCCTCCAGAGGCCTGGCCTCACCGGCTCGGCGGGGACAGAGGTGCCTGCCACCAAGCTGTCAGGACAAGTTAGAGACAGCCCACGTGTGAAGCATTTAGCTTAGTGCCTGGTACAAAGACAGTAATTTTAGGGCGGGGCTATCATCTTGTTTTTTCTCCCCAAATATGTTTATTTTATTTTTTCAGTGTTCCAAGATTGATTGTTCATGCACCACACCCAGGGCTCCATACAATACGTGCCCTTCTCGATACCCACCACCAGGCTCGCCCACCCCCCCACTCTCTCCCCTCCAAAACCCTCAGTTTGTTGCTCAGAGTCCACAGTCTCTCCTGGTTCATCTCCCCCTCCGATTTCCCCCCATTCACCCTTCCCTTCCTTCTCACAATGCCCTCCATGATTTTCTTTATACATCTTTTTATAATTATCAAAAAGCAAAAAAAGGCTCCCCTCACCCAAAAACGGTCACTGGGAAATGGGGCGTTGGCCTCATGTGCAGATATTAGGACCGAGGGGAGCCTGCTTTGGCCCCACCGATCACGGGGTGGGAGCTGTGTGAAAACGCAAAGAACAGGCTTCCGTCTCCCTCCCGAGACGGAACTCTGGGTGGGTGACAGCACCCCCAGGACCAGCCCTCGGGAGGGACCCCGGCGGCTGGGCGAGTGCCCTGTGCCCGGCAGGACAATAGAGACACACAAACACAGCCGAGGTCGGTAGGACGGCCCCCACCGTAAGGATCTGTTTAATTCATTGGCGTATTTGGTGCCGTAACAATCCGGATTCAACAGACTTCACAATGTTTTCAGTGTGATGGTATAAATGACTTCTTTTCTAAAACAATTTTTTCATGGAATGAGTGACAAGTTGGTCTATTTCTATGTAACTGTATCCGATGTTGGATGTGGAGGGGTGGCTTTGGAGATAGAACTGCGGGGTGAGCAGCGGCGGAAGCGTGTTTCAGGAGCTCACATCGATTCACGTGGACGATACATTGTGGGGAATTCCTGGTCCTAATTCCGCTGCGAGAATCGCGAGCCGACAGGGCGAGTGGCGGTGACTGGTGCATTTGTTGTTACACTAGAGGAATTCAGCGGGCTTGACAAGTGAAGGGAGAAGCACATCAGCACACCTTAAAGACTGCTGATTAAGTTCAAACAAATAAAAATTACAAGCTGGTCAGAAAACATGACTTTCTTTTGGCAAACGTGATTTTCTTGATTTTTTCTGCTAGATTGGTTAAACTTCCCCAGACTTTATTCTGCGTGTAATACAAGAGACAGGATGTCTTTGAAGTGAGACTACTGCAGTAAGTTCCACGGAGGGTGGCCCTTCATAGGGTCCCGTGTGGGAGAGCCATGGCACTGACGTGTGCACAGGCCAGCGTGCACACTGCGTGAAGTCGTGTGCCAGCCTCTGGGAGACGGGTGCTGAGGACGCGTCGGGTGCTGCTCGACTGTGGAAATCACGGAGCCCGACGGAGATTCCAACGCGCCGGTGGACAAGCGAGGCAGTGACCCATGCGTCGTCGCCCGGTTTGTGACGACGGCCTGACCAGGGGTCGGGAAGCATCACGTGGGCCCAGAAGTGCTCGAGACACAAGAGCGACAAGAAGACCCCTGTTTGGGCACCTGGACAAGTTCTCGTGAGGCTGCTTTTTTCACAGGAATAGCAAAGGAAGTTGCGGTATGAGACATTTTAATAGGGGCACACAGCTATTAAAATCACACTGAAGGGAAATCTTTCCCAGACCACGTGTTGCATGATTGCACTTCTGTGAAACATCCAGAATGGGTGCCCCTCTGGAGCCAGCGAGGACATGAGTGGTTGCCTGGGGCCGGCCATGGGGTGGGCGAGCGGTGGGCGGCTAACAGGCACCGGTGGCTTTGGGGGCTGCAGGGAAGCTTCTAAAATGAGCTCGTGCTGATGGCCCATGAGTGCGTGAAAGCCACTGGACGTACATGGTGCATGCTGAGTTCTTGGGAGTAGAGTTCGTACCTCAGTGACGATGTCAGGTGAACCTTCCTTCTGACATCTGCAGGGCCGTGATTTACTGTGATGTCATCGTTTGCTGGCGCATCCGGGCGACAAGCTCGGGATTTGGTCCAGTTTCCAGGCCGGTTAGTTTACAGCCGAGCAAGTCTACGCAGGGTGAAATGAAACGCTCGTATTAGTCGTGCTCAAGAATTCGGAGGGGCAGTCAGAGTTCCCTGGATGTCAGGACACAGAAAGGTTCTACCGACTTTCATTTTTTAAAACTAAAAGATTTGGTGTGTTGCTTTTAGATATTTTGCGGCAAAAAGTGTCATTTTACTTGCTCCAGATGTTGTCTGATTCTACAGTATTACTGTAAGTCGGGAAAAACGAGGTTGCAGCCTAACATTCTGCTATTATTACGTGTCAAACAACACATCACTGCATTGTCTTCGCTTTCTATCTTTAGCTGGCTAATTGCAAATATTCTCAGTTCTACTTTGGGAACTTGCTCTGTTACCCTCAAGCTGTGAGCAGTCAGAGCCGGAGCCCCTAGAACCCTGAGGACGTTCAGCCAGGAGGCACTTCAGTGGTTTCCAGAGCGCGGGGTCAGGCTGGGCCCTGCTCACCTGGAGGTCGGAGGCTCCGTGGGCTTGTCCTCCTTGTCCTCCCAACGCCCGGGGGGCACCCGGCACTCCCAGGACCAAATGTGCCAGGGCCCGTCCATCAGCTCTCCTCCCTGCCGCTGGCCTCCGGGGACCACCTAGCGTCCCGCTCTGTGTGCAAGGGGCCTCAGAGCCTCGGCAGGGCCTCTGCCACCTTGCTAAGTCTCCCGCTCTCGGCCTCGAAGGAGCGATGGCAGAGCCTGGCAGAGGGAGCCAGGGAGGGGGGCTGGAGGAGACGCGGCCGGGGCCTCACCGGGGCCGTCCGAGCCGAGCCTCTGTGGCCGTGGCTCTAGCGGCTGGCAGCGCGGCCCCCCAGTCTGTTTTAGAAGGCTCGCCCAGCTGCATGGGGACCACCACGGGCTGGCAGGTGGGCACAGAAGCCCGGGCACTGTGGCAATACGAGGCCAGAGGCGCCAGCCACGCGGTGCTGAGGCTGGACGCTGGGGCCCATCCCACCCCGACGTAATCCCAAGGCAGGGAGGTGGCCAGAGCGCTGCCATGTGCGAACGACCGGGAAGCCGTGGGGTCATGACACAGGCACAGACATTGGGAGGACAGCGTCCAGACTTGGCAGAGACGGAGTCCACACGCACCAGAGTTGCTGGGCGCCGGCAGTGGGTTCACCCCTCCCCTGCCCTGCACAAGACAAGTAAAATCCCTTCAGTTACCATCAGGGAGAAGGTGTGTGGTTTAGACTTTTCTTGGCTTTTTAAAGGAATTGCTTCTTCCGACTGGAAGCATTGTTTGCAAGCAAAGTTCACGCCCTAAGTTGTATCTCTGCCCCCTCCCCGCGCCCCGGCCTCCCCCTGCTTGCAGCTGGCTCTTCCCCCAGTCTCCCTCCCGGCCAGACTCCCTCTGCGGAGCCCCTGCTCCTCGCCAGGGCCCCTGGCATGCAGCCCAGAGGGACTGGGATCTGAAGCACTTCGCGTGGCAAACAACCGGCTCCAGCAATCCCCTCACCAACCCGGTCACGTCCACTCAGGCCCCGTCGTAGACCAGAGTGAGCACCTGCGGGGGTTGCGGCGGAGCCGGGGGCCTGCCGGGGGCGGGGGAGCGGGTCCTCAGCGGTTTCCGCCTCCCGTGGTGCGCCTGAGCCTCCTGCAACCAGCCCCTTGGTCCTCGAGGTCCTGTTTCGGGCAGTCCTGGCCCACGGCTTGCCCCAGGATCTTCTCTGTCCCGGGCCGGATGCTGTCACCGTCCGGACAGGCTGGTGCTGGGGACGGCAGGCCCTGTGCCCGAACCCGGCGGGCGTTTCTCCCCCAGGGTGACACTGTCAGGAGGCGGGGCCCCCTCAGGGCAGAACACTCACGAATGGGATTAGCACCCTTGGAAGAGGCCCCAGAGAGCCCCCTGGTCCCGGTCAGTCACCCGAGGTCACCTCAAGAACACAGGCCTGGAGGAAGGAGGTGGGCTCGCCACACGCGTGGAACCCGCCAGCCCCCAGCCTGCGGCGCTCCGGGGCCGCCCGCTCGGCCTGCAGAGAGAAGCCGACCCCCCAGCGCCCACGGCACCGCAGGCCGCCTCTCATGCCGCCCTCAGCTTTGTATTTCGCTGTTTACACGGTTGTCTTACTTGTCCTCTTACTTGGACACTCTTACAGTGTCACTCTCTGGTGACACTGAGGGCCTGAGAAAGATCTGTTGGATTGACTCGCGACGCCTTGTCTCTTCCTCCTGGTTCCCGACAGCGCGATTCTCCAAACGGAGCAGGAGCACAGCCCCGCCGGTGTCCCATCCCGTCACTGTTCACACGAGCGCTGGCCTTCCCGATGAGCCCCACGCTAGTGCTCAGTGTGTGTCCCTATCGTGGTGTCAAAGTAACCCTAATTCTGTCTTAGTAGTCGAATAGAATAAACCAAATGATCATACCCCTTTCAGAGAGTCTAAAATTAGCAAGTTGTTATAACGGGGAGTTTTCGGATACGCAGATGCATCTGTAAACATCAGGACGGGTCTTAGCATTGCCATCCCAGGGCCCAAGCACCCGAAGGGGCGGCCCGTGGACTCAGCCTGGCAGCCCAAGGGGCGCGGGCTGTCCGAAGACTTTACGAAGTCCCCCAGCCTCGCGCCTCACTGTCCAGCCATCGTCGAGGCCCGGCCTCACGGTGATTTTGGCTCAGCGCAGTGGATCCAGGCCAGACCCTCACGGACACGGTCCGAGTCCAGACACAACTCCCCCTGCCCTCTCCCCCCAGAGGAGGACCCTCCTGCAACGCTAACCTTCCCAGCGTTGTGCATTTGTTTTATGAAAACGCACTCTACAGATGTTTGCTGTTATTAAAGCCATCACGTCTGTCACTTTTGTTAATAACTCTCAGCTCTTCCTACTGAAGACTTTAGGAAAAACTTGTGACGGTGGAAAGTTAACACCCAACAGAGCGTGACACATTATTTTCACATGTGTTTTAAGGCACAGTGATGCCTTCGTTAAGTTTAGGTGTGAGTATAGCTCAGCGTCCCAGAATGAATGCCCCGCAGCGGGTCCCTGGGTCTCAGTTTCCTGTCTCCCACCTACCCGCCCGCACTCGCGAGCGGTTTCAGCCCCTGAGCGTGTCTCTGCACCGAAGACTGGGAGTGGAAGAAGCCCCCGCTTGAGAGGGTTACTGGAGGGCTACGTGGGCGAGTGCGCAGTGTCCTGCACGGCGTGGACACCCCTCGGGCACGCGGCGCTGACGGCGTCCCCACGTCCGCTCAGCCTGAATGCGGGCGCCTCTTCCGGGCCACCGCTGGCGGTTTCTTCAGCCCGAATGTTTGTAGTCCGAGCACCAGGCCGCACATCAGCTCCTTCTTGCAAGACCCAGAGACCGCGAGAGAGGGCATCGGAGCAACGTGAGGCTCTCTGGCCTCTGCTGACGTTCCACGAGACCCCCGGGCCCTCAGCAGCCTCCGCTCTCAGCAGACCGCACACCAGGCCTTCTCCTCCTCCTCCACCCTACACTTGGCCCTACACTTCCGTTGCATAGGTTCCCTTACTTTGAGCTTGCTAATGCTCGACGCTCCAGAAAGGAAGGAAGCAGAGCTCCCTCCTAAAACAACAACAAAAAAACCCTCAAAATAAAAAAACCTCATTAAGGAATATTAATACTCATGAATTAAGAAAAACAAAAGGAGAAATTGCCTGGAACAAATCTCGACCACCCTCTGACTCTGTCCAGTGACACGTGTCAACGACGGCTTCATTAGAGACGCGCGGACCAGAAGGGAGGTGGGCGCTGGCGGCCGCCGCTGGGCCCCCGTCCCCCTCTCCCGACCCCCTCTGCCGTCCCCCCTCCAGGTGAGCCGGGCCCTGTCAGCCTCGGGCGGGGTGCGCGCCAGTCCTCCCTCGAAGGCTGGGTGATTGTGGGACGTGCGGATTGGCACCCAAAGTGCGTTTCAGCGTGATACACAAACATATTATCGTATGTTGACGGCTCTTTCCTTCCCCAAAAGAAAAGATGGAGATTAAACCAAATGAAACTGCCGGCTGGATTCATGGCTTTCCATGAGAAGCCACGCTGTTTTAAGCGATTTGCTGGAGAACTAAAACGCAAGACGTGGACGTTATAACACAGGTTTGCAAGTACGGACACAAACTCCTGTGGACAGAAGTGCTATTATTAAACATATTTAAAGGGGCTTTTAAAAGTCACCTATGGACATAAATGCAGTTTTCTTGTATAAATTTAAAATTTTTCACCTTCAGCATTTTGTGCTCGAAAAATAGAGACACCACGAAGATATTCGAGGGCACCTATCAGACCAGAACACTCTTATTTTGTTGGCCAGCCCTGTGGGAGCCGCAGGCATATATATTTTTTAATTTTTTTATTAACATATAATGTATTATTTGCCCCAGGGTACATGTCTGTGAATCATCAGGCTTACACATTTCACAGCATTTGCCATAGCACATACCCTCCCCAATGTCCATATCCCTACCCCCCC